>CM032480.1:12500357-12900356 GCA_019059595.1 Marasmia exigua | reverse complement strand
GGCTACTTTTGGCATTTATCAATTTTTCGCGTACAAAAACGGACCCAACATTTGTGAATGATTATTTAATAAATAGTCTAAGTGTTTGCCAAGAGGTTGTTACCCCGAAATTGTTTAAAATAGATCCGGTTTAGTACCTAGCTAAAAATTAAAATCGATTGGCGTCGCTAGTGTGCCCTACCCGTCACCTTAACAGTTATAACTCCTCCAAGTCTATTATCACTAACGTTCTTATCCTGTAGGTTGTAAACCACCTTAAAAGCCTCTAACGTGGTTATATAACGGGCAATACCGACCGGGATCCTCCACACAGATAAATTAATGTTAAACTTAATGCTTACTACTCTTTTTTTTATATGAGAGGTAGCAGACGAGCAGACGGATCACCTGATGGTAAACAATTCCGCCGCCCATGGATACCCGCAACACCAGTGGAGTTACAAGTGCGCTGCCAACCTTTTCCTCTTACCCCATTGGGCCTCCGGTAACCTCACTCACACGGCGAAACACAGCGCAGGCGCTGCTTCACGCCGGTCTTCTGTGAGGCAGTGGTATCACTCCGGTCGAGCCGGCCCATTCATGCCTAAGCGTGGCTCTCCCACATTGACCCATTCATGCATAAGCGTGGCACTCCCACATTTATTATTATTCTCCAAAAGTTCATAGACTTTAAAAATACGTTACTAATTCAAATTGATTTTAATAAAGTATAAGCCTATACAGGATGTATCTGTGAACATTTACATCCCCTTAACCACGTGTTCTACCAACCATTTCGAACAAAACTTTTTCAACAACTTTCCTAAATTCATCGAAATTTTTTTCGACTCCCCCATACAAAATTACCAAGTCACGTGACCGGCTTTGTATGAATAGTTGAAATATTTTCATGCGAATTTCCAAAAGTGATGGAACAAATTTTGTTCATAATGGTTAGTAGAACACGTGGTTAAGGGGATGTAAATGTTCACAGATACACTCTGTATACTGTCGCACTGCAAGGCAAGGGCTTCAATTATAGAAATCAAGTTATCGCTACTATGATGGAATCAAGCCACCACGCTTGATTAATGTGGATTGGTGATCACAAACCCGAGCAATGTTCGAAAAATTCGAAACATACTTTTTGCTCGACTCGGGAATCAAGCCCAGGACCCCGAGATCACGGCCCGGTACTTAAACCACTTGACTGACAAGGCGTCTTTTTTATAATTTAATAATATTTCATACTAAATTACATAATGATTAATGACCTATTATTCAAAGTTTTAGAAAAGATGTAATTTGAAAAGTCTTTTACTAATATTTTAATAAAAACAGATGATATTTTAAAGCGTACCCCAGGCTCCAGAGCGACAGCTTAAGGTGACGGGTAGGGCACACTAGCGATGCCAATCGATTTTAATTTTTAGCTACTAAACCAGATCTCTCCGTGTGGTCCCCGGCTGTGTAGAATAGGCCACTCTCACTCTTACCGAGGTGTCGTAAAAGGAGACTAAGGTAAAGCTGCTGGTATGATCATCAGCACCCAGACAAGGAAAACTCTGCATTTATATCAAAAACCCTCGCCAACCCGTCTGCGAAGCGAGGTGAGTATGGCAATTACCCCTCATGTGATTGAGGGAGGCCCGTGCCCCAGCAGTGGGGACTTAAATGGGCTGACGATGACGATGAAACCGGATCTATTTGAAATAATTTCAGGGGTACAACCTCTCGGCATTGGCCGAATCATCACAATTTGTGCATGGTTATTTAATAAATAGTATAAGTGTTTTCTGAGAGGTTGTAACACAGAAATTGTTTAAAGTAGATTCATCCCATCGGGAAAAGTGGAAGTAGTTTTCCGGACTTTTTTCAATTTGTCGGGAGGACACAAGAGCGGGAGAGTTCCGGCGAATCCCGGCCATCCGGCAGCCCTACTAGACAATTTCTGAACAAAACGTCATCGGCTTTGTTTGTAGAAGCCTACATTTTTCAACGAATTAAAAAAATATATAAATTGTTCTAAATAATCTTGTTCACAGAAAACCGGTATGAAGCGGCACTGTGCTGTGTTTCGCTGCGGAGTGAGGGTACCGGAGGCTCAATCCGGGGGAAAGGGGGTGTAAGCGACGCTTTTGTTTATCTTGGTTTATAATTTCAAAAATGTTTAAATGTAATAATGGCAAAATATGTATGTACCTATATTTGGGTGGTGTATGGCTCAATGTTTGTAAGGCGCGAGGAGTGTGAGGGGTACGAGGGGCCCGCGAGAGAAAAACGCTTGGTTAACTCTTGTTAACCGAGCGATTTCCTCCCGCGGATACTTTAAACAAAATAGTCTAACAGTGTACCACACGCACGCCGCACGTTCACGTTTTTCTAACGTTGTATGTGTAGCCTAGTGTTTCAAAATACAGCCAGTTAAGTTTGGATTTTACCCTAAAATTGACTTTCATTTTTGCTGCCATATCTACAAAGCCTACAGGGGGGTTTAAAGGCTGGCAGCCTACTTGTAACTCCACTAGTGTCACGGGTGTCCATGGGCGGCGACAATCGCTTACTATCAGGCGATCCGTCTGCTCGTCTGCCACCTATGACATAAAAAAAACCGGTAGTACAAGCAAAACTTTTGTTATACTGTGGCATAAGCAGTTGAAATTAAGTAAATGTTTACTGATGGTACGCCCTGTACATCCAAACACTAGCACACGAGATAAAGCTGCTGTTACACATGCCAAATATAAGCAACTTCATGAACTGTCCACATTTGCTATCAATAAGCATGCTATTAGCTATCTATTAGCATGCTTAAAAATAAGAAAACTTGTTTACAAGTGCTAAATCACTCCGCCACACTCCCCTTCCCCTTCCACCGGCATTGCAGGTAGCGTGCTTTAAAATCGACCGGCGGCGTGCAATTTTTGAGCATGGTCAAAATTAGCATGCTTATTAGTAGCACGTTCGTCCACACATGCTACTATGGGCCAAATTATTGATTCGTTGTTACCTTTTGGTTAAGTTAACTATTGTTAACTGCCCACCGAATTAGCAAACTGAAGTGGCAGTGGGCTGGTCATATTAGTCGCAGAACTGACAGCCGTTGGAGCCGTAAAGTCCTTGAGTGGAGACCGCGACTCGGTAAGCGTAGTGTAAGACGCCCTGCGACAAGATGGGATGATGACATTCGAAGGCTGGCTAGTGTGGGCTGGATGAGAGTGGCCGAAAATCGGGAGCAGTGGCGTGCATTAGGGGAGACCTATGTCCAGCAGTGGACGAGTGTGGGTTGCTGATGATGATGATGATGATGAACTGTCTAACCAATAGTCACTGTGACGGCGTCAAAGTGACATAATTCCTTGTAATATAACTATTGGTTGAGCTAACTATTTCTCATAAAACACATTTTAGCGATATTTTACCATTGGTCACTTTTTTAAACCATTAGTTAAGTTTAACTACGGATCAAAAAATCGGTCCTTAGTAGCACTTGCTCAAAAGTAGCATGCTTTAAACATGGAAGCTTGTGTAACAGTACCTTATGTCCAGTTAAAGTTATGAATGTCACCCTGAAAAAACAAAGGTAACCCAACCTTTCTCTCCCCAGGGACCTACGCAACAAACCAGTGAGAAATAATACTCTCCTACACGGAGCCCAATATTTACTAGCTTAATTGAAGAATAATACGTTTTTAATTAACCCGTGGCGCTCTCTTACATTACAACTATAATTAGTGTCGAACCGAATGCGCCGCTTATCTATGCTTTGGGACACACTGGAATGGCGCTAGTGCGATTCAAAGAACTGCCAGCGCCACCTATTTACCAACTTTAGTGATGAACACTTGTTTGTTTAGTGTCTGGCTGTAATTCTTTAAAGCCCCTTTATGAAAAAATATTATTCATAAACGTTCAATGAACTTTGGTTTGCTAAAACGGTTTTATAGAGCAGTTTTGACGTTTGTAACGAAAAAAAAACATACAAAATTTTTGAAAAAATAATGGAAAATGCTTCATAACACCGTTTTAGTTAATAAAACTTTAACAAAAATTTATGAATAGACACTTAGGCCGGATTCAACTAATCTGTATCCGTGGAAAAATCTATGGTATAACGTCAGATTTGTATAGAATAACAGCGCAATCTATGGTAAGATTTAGAATCGGAATAAGATTGGTTGAATCCGCCCTTAGTATTTAAGTCTTATATTTGCATCCTCTGCTGTTTCACCTCCACAACGCAAGTGCTTAAGTTGATGGGTGGGGCACACTAGCGACGCTAATCGATTTTAATTTTTAGCTACTAAACCAGATCTATTTTAAACAATTTCGGGGTTACAACTTCTCGGCAAACACTTATACTATTTATTAAATAACTATGCACAAATGTTAGGTCCGTTTTTGTACACGTTGGACCCAACATTTTTGCATGGTTATTTGAAAAATAGTATAAGTAATTGCCGAGAGGTTGTAACCCCGAAATTGCTTAAGATAGATCCGGTTTAGTATCCAAAAATTAAAATCGATTGGCGTCGCTAGAGTACCCGTCTCCTTTACCACAAAACCTTTAACGTTTCAAAGTTCTCCAGTTCAAACATCCGTATGTCTCTCGCAGCGAAACCATCCTCATTTCGCTAAAATTTAGTTTTATTTATTGTTCTACGCTTAATATAAATTGGTATTTCTCGGCGAAATTCCATGGAATTTCTGTGTTTTACAAAATACCGCTGTAATAATACGATACTAATTATACTTTTTACAGATTGCTCCACGAATCTATTAAATGATTCGTTCCTGAGTCTTTAATGTTTTTGTAGTTTTTTTTTATGATATAGGTGGCAGACGAGCAGACAAATCACTTGATGATAAGCGATTGCTGCCGCCCATCGACCCGCAACACCAGTAACGTCACAAGTGCTCTGCCAAATTTTATACTACCCTTTCCCCGGATTGGGCCTCCGTTACCCTCAAACACAGCACAAAGTTTAACTTGATATTATTACACCGTTATTTTTTATCATTTGAATACCGATAACTTCACAATGGGTATCGTGAATGTTGTCCATTGAGCATGTTATGCTAAAAAGACTTTATTCACGACTCTCACCGGAGTGATACTACGGCGTCACATAGAACCAGCGTGAATTAGTACTGTGCTGTGAATGAGGTTACCGGAGGCCCAAATCGGGGGAAAGGGGGTTTTGAAGGTTGGCAGCGCACTTATGACTATACTGGTGACGCGGGTGTCCATGGGTGGCGGCAACCGCTTACCATCAGGTGATCCGTCTGCTTGTTTGCTACTATGCTTTTGCTTTGTAATTTGAAATATTTTGTTTATATCCATTTAGTATTCCTGATATAATATTTTACTGTAAAAAATATTTTGAGAACGGTTATTACTAAACATTTCGATTCCTTGACTGAACATAATACCGCTTATGTTAAAAGCCAGTACATTTGTAAGAAACAAAAACCACTAAACTCCACTAAATAACGGTCAACTTAACAGTTTTATGGCACTTACAAGAAGTAATATACTGTGTAACCTCTAAACCGAAAATAAATTTGAAATACGGCTCCAGCAAAGCTTGGTATGCTGGATCACGGAACCCTTAATGAGATATAAGGGTTTGCATGAAATACTCGTAGTAGCGTGCTAGCAGTATAAGGATGATGATATTCTATTGTTTTACTATATCGCGGGCTTCAAACCAGAGGGGCGTATAAAAAAAAGCATTTTTTTTTGTTACGCCAGTGTTTATTAATTTTATCAACGCACAACCCCTATTTTTTCATAATTAAAGGATAATTGGTTTTTTTTTTAATTTTACAAATTACTTTTAGTCGTATGACAGGGATTCGGATATTCTTTTCGAAGCAAAAAGACGCACAGCAAGCACAATACCATCTGGATACCTTCTCAGCCGGGACTGGACTGTGCTGCTTATAGCGTTTGTTGTACCTTTACTTGATAACATATATATCCGCATCAGAGTGGTGTCAGTTTTCCTAATGCCGCCTCAAAGAGAGATGTGGCAAAACTGTAGTAACCTAACTTGTGTTGGTCTGTACATACTAAGCTCCTCATTTAGCGTGTAATTCCTGGTTGCATACAAAGCCGTTGAACTAGATCCTGGGGTACGCTTAGACCAATATCAGGATTCGGGGATCTGGTAATATCAATGAAGTGATTGCCGTCTGATCTTCGCAACCCTTTAACAGGGGAACCAGACCAAATGAATCATGGCTACACGTTTCAGAAACTATCCGAAACGATGTTTTTCTCCAACACCGAGCTAATGGTAGAAATACGTACATATATTTGGAAATTTAGAAGTGCATGCTCAGATTTGAACCATGATCCCCTGTGTGGAAGGCGCGTTCTTATCTTATCCACTGAGCTAACATTAACTCCGCTGGTTTGTACTAAGCTACCAAACGTTTACCAGCTAAAGGTTAACGTGACGCAGCACATTCCTAAACATTGCTCTACCGGATCTTTCCTTGAACCGAGCTCTGAGCCATTAAAATCACACAAGTTACAAGTGCGGGCAAAGCAAACAATGAAAAATTTCTAGGGAGCGCGCGACTCGAAAAAAATACCTCCAAAATAGAACTCGGCGTTACGCTATAAAAACCTACCCGAGCAAACTCCGTAATACCGCGCGGCCCAACCGATATAAAATATGAACGAGTAGTAGAATCGCCGTGCTCCCCGAACGTACGTCGGAGACGGTCGGGTGCGCTCGGCCGCCTCCGTAGCGCCGCTACGGCAGTACCGTAGCCTACGCCGCGCGGATTCTACGTAGCTGTGCTACGAGTTCCCACAATTTGAGCTAAATCACACGGTGTGAGTGTGTGTGTATGCAAGTGATATTTAAAAGTGAGAACGAGGGTTTATTGTGACGCACTTGTGTGATGTGTACTGTCACGGATCGGAGCGTCCTGCTTCGCACCTGGGTTGCCTGATGGTGTGAAAAAATGGTAAATGATTTCATTTGGTCTCATTAGTAATTGAATGTTATGCCTTAATTTTTCGCAGTGTTAGCGCGAATTTTTCGCCGTAAAATTAAGGATTACTGCCGGCTTAATTAAGGGATCGTGAAAGTACTGAGCTTCGTTGGACGGCCTTGAAAATTTGTATCGCGTGCTGGTATTCAAGGGAGCATAATAATTTGAATTTATTGCCAGAATACGTTTTATAATACCCGAACGCATTCGTTCCAAATTTACGTTTAAGGCCATTTACAAGATGTAAATGTGTTTTTGGGAGTTGCATAACAAATGGGGGGTGCAGAGTTTAATATTTATGACATTTAAAAGCTCGTCTCGTATGTTTATTTTAATTGAACTTAATAAATTTAATTTGCATACTCAAATGAGCGGAAAGCATTTATTGAACTAAAAATACCTACTTCCGATTTAGTATTCAAAGTTCCACTATAAACTGATATAATATCGTATATGTTCTTATCCATTTTCATTTAAACACGCGTTTTATTCATCCAAATAAAACGCTTATTTTTAGCATTAAAAATAAAACTGGACCCACTTGGGCTAGCTAGAGTCGACCAGCTATAATTTTAAAATAATTTTTGTCTGATAAGATGCTGTCAAAATGTTTTTATAAACATTAAAATGTATAACTTCGTTACGAAAATTCTAAATAGCATTTATCACTTATCTATAATATTCTAGCTAACAAAGATTGCGTTTACTATTTGCATTCTAGTAAAACTTCTTGAAAAACAGGAAACCCTTTTTCGTGTAATTTTTCACTTTTACAGATTGTTACGGTAACGTATTTTCTAGTTTAAATTTAAACATTGCTTTACGAGTATGTAGTTTGTGAAACTGTCTTAAACTTTAAGCTTATTGGTAATGTGATTTTCATTCGGAAACAGAGAATTGTTCAATTGGAATGGTCCTTGAATCAGATTTTTTTTGTATTTTTATTCAATGAAAAAGAAGTAGGGTAGTATTTTGCGAATATAAAAATGTATGTCTGTGTTTTTGTTGCCTCCTGTAGCCAAAAGGACTTGATGGGTAATTTTTAGTGAAATCCCGGAATCTGAAAGTTGGCGGTTTTGTAACCTCGTGCCTCAGAAAGCACGTTAAGCTGTTGGTCCTGCGCCTGATCCCTCTCCGCTCGTGTTACAGCAGTGTCCCATTGGAATATGAGGATAAGGGAATAGAGAGTGCTCTTGGGTTTGCGCACACACTTGAGCACTATAATATATCCTGCGTACGTCGCTGATCTTCGAGATTGGCCGCCATAGCCGTAATCGGTTGGAGGATATTATTATTAAAATTTTCTTTTTTCAGAGATTATTTTACGCAGTCGAGTCTATTCCTTTTAATGCCTAATAAACGTGTTAAGATAAACATTGCTATTTGTTAACGTTCGGCTGACCAGAGGGTTTGTTACTACGATGGGATTAGGCTTAATCACCACGATTGAAAAACTACAAATTTACATGCCCTTCAAGTGACTTTCGTTATGTCAAATGAGTCTACAATAAGAGCCTCAATCTCGATTAGCACTGGGTCTCCTACCAGTTATCATTTTTATGTAATAGATGGCAGATCTCCATCTATGGACACCCGCGACACCAGTTGAGTCACAAGTGGGCTGCCAACCTTTAATCTTCACTTTCCCCCGGAGTGGACCTCCGGTACCCTCACTCACACAGTGAAACACAGCGCAGTGTTGCTTCACGCAGGTTTTCTGTGAGTCCGTGGTGTCACTGCGGTCGAGCAGGCCCATTGCCGAAGCGTGGCTCGCCTACGGTAAAAACCAACCATCTACCAAGAGTCCAAGGAGATCCTTTTAAACACCTGGTACATACTCGTGTCTTGGACGGCCCATTGGCCATCCAACACTTGGCCAATGTTTTACACACAATAAAACTTGGTTTTAATTCCTTTTCCATTTTATGATACTGAAGGAGATTACAGTTTTATGACGTAGTAAACTATGACATGTCCCATAAACATTATCTTTATGTAAATAACACACTTAAAAATTTCATCTCTTGTTCAGGCGGGACTCGAACCCACACCTTTCACAATCCGGGTGAATGTTTTCAATTTTCAATGTCAATTAGACCACTGAACGCATTACTAACCCGACGAAATTTGTAAGTGCTTGATTCGACATGAGCTGTCGATAGTCTCATCAATACTGTAGGTATATTTAGAATGTGACAGCTCATGTCGAATCAAGCACTTACAAATTTCGTTGGGTTAGTAATGCGTTCAGTGGTCTAATTGGTAGAAAATTCACCTGGATTGTGAAAGTTGTGGGTTCGAGTTCCGCCTGAATACGAGATGAAATTTTTAAGTGTGTTATTTACTTAAGAATAAATTGCAAAGAGATTGCTATAAACAATATCAACTATTATCTTTATGATAAGTCAATTTAAATCTACGAATAAATCTTTATAAACGAAAGCTGACTGACTGGGGCCCGTTTCAACCAATCTTTGTCCTTTGATAAATGACAGTGGTATATCAAGGATATCGGAATAAGATTAGTCGATTCGACCCTGACTGATCTTTTACAACCCATTTGGATCAATGGTAGTGAACGCTGCCTCTGATGCAAGAGTTGGATCCCCGCATAGTATAAATATTTGTCTGCATGAACATGTCTGTTTGTATTGGTCTGGGTATTTTCTATGTATTATAAGTATGTATTTGCAAAAGCCGTGTGTGGCCGTGTGGTCCCCGGCAGAGTAGAATAGGCCACCCTCACTCTTACCGAGGTGTCGTAAAAGGCGACTAAGGTAAAGCTGGCATGATCATCAGCACCCAGAGAAGGAAAACTCTGCATTTATTTCAAAACCCTCGCCAACCCGTCTGCCAAGCGTGGTGAGTATGGCAATTACCCCTCACGTGATAGAGGGAGGCCCGTGCCCCAGCAGTGGGGACGTAACTGGGCTGATGATGATGATGATGATTTGCAAAAGAAAAGTATTATATGTATATATTTATAATTCCGCTGTTGGTTCTGATATCTGTAATACAGGTGCACCTATTTCGGAGTCAGATCAATAAATGTGATGTGAATTTTTTTGTTTAATATTTTATTTTATTTATCTATCAACGCAGGGTCTATATGGCCATATGTTAAGGTAATAATACTCTATAAGGGTTAGAAACTTGGCACAGGGATTCCTTTTACATCGTAGGGGATTACTTAAGTCCTTTCGCTTTATCAAGATATCGGTGACAGCAAGACAGAGTTATACGTGAGTCACATGTTAGAAAGAGACTAAACGTGAAAAATGTATAGATTTTGACATCTGTCACTCATATCATGCAAAAGCGAAAGTAGTATGATGATGTATTAATGCAAAACGGGGGATCATAGTTAGTATGAAAAATAGTCTATGTTCGGATTCGGACCTCGACGCCATATTTCAAGATATCTTGCTTATGCCAAATAACTACTAGAAACTAATTTAAAACCTTTGAATTGCATCAGCCCATGCGGAGTGTTTTAGTCCTACCGACAGACCAAAAAGATGAAAATCTTTATGTCGTGACACTTCATGTCACTATGCAAAATGAAGTCCCAAAACGAAGTAAGGGTGGGCCACTAGTCAATAATATATGTATCTGCATAACTTTTCAGTAGATGGTAGTAGTAAAGATATTTTGTTAAAGGTTATGTTTCGAAATTAATTAACATTTTTAAAAGTGGAATATAAATTCAAGGTGACGGGTAGGGCACACGGGCGACGCCAATCGATTTTAATTTTTAGCTGCTAAACCGGATTTATTGTTAACAATTTCGGGGTTACAAACCTCTCGGCGAACACTTATACTATTTATTTAATAACCATGCACAAATGTTGGGTCCGTTTTTGTACCCGGGAAATGTATTCACGCTAAAAGCGGCCGCTTTTGGCGGCAATGAATTTTTCTCTTACAAAAACGAACCCACCATTTGTGCATGGTTATTTAATAAATAGTATAAGTGTTTGTCGAGAGGTTGTAACCCCTAAATGGTTTAAAATAGATCCGGTTTAGTAGCTTATAATGAAAATCGATTGGCGTCGCTAGTGTGCCCTATCCGTCACCTTAAGTAAAACGTCACACACGTCAACGAGATGATAATATTTTACCTGAAGACTATAATGGCAAATACACGCACACAACTTTACAAAGAGTTATTCTTGTTTAACTTTGGATCGACCTCATGTTTGAGACACAAGTGGTAATTTTACCTTCTTGGGGGAACTTGACCTGACGCCGTCAGTACTCCAAGTATAAAATTGTTATTGTAAGACTGCATTCGACCAATCTTTACCCGTGTATAAATCTATGGTCTATGGAATGGACAACATTTCATATTTTTAACATGTCCATATTGTTTTTTTATATGAAAATAGACATAAAATGAACAGACCCATATTTTTTCTTTTTTCAAAATTTGTCCATTTTCATGCATAAAATAATTATTGAAATTCTTTTTATTCTAAATAGATGTAAGCGCCAAATGACGTCATCGGACGGCTGAATACAGCGATATTCCTTTGCTTGTCATTGTTTTAATAAAAAAAAGGTACTACTGTCAAAGGTAAATAATACTAGTGTCAACATTGTCAACGTCATTCATACATTCAACGTTGACAAGTTGTCTTTTTTTTGACAGTTACATCATCATGGGTTTGGCATTTCGTAAATTTAAAACTATAATGTGCTAAGCAAAGAAATATTTTACATTCTGCCGTCCGATGACGTCATCTTACGTTTTTTAGTTTTTATTTTTTTTCTCAGTAAATAAGCAATATAAAAAATGAATAAATATATATTCGAGCAGCGGAAAAGTAAACAAAGAATTGGTATTTTTTGTTTCAGAGCTTAGCAATTTTGAAATGTTGTCCATTGTATCTTCAGATTTGTATAGAATTACATATCTGATATAAATGTGTTTAGTAACATAGACATTTAATTTGTAATGGACCGGGCTATTGAATTGGGTGAAAACCTGTAATAATAGTTATTTAGGTATGTCGGCCTATTCATGCCGAAGCGTGGCTATCCCACCAACAATGGCAGAGCCACGCTTTGGCATGAATGGGCCGGCTCGACCGGAGTAATACCACGTCCTCACAGAAAACCGGCGTGAAGTAGTGCATGCGCTGTGTTTCGCTGCGTGAGTGAGGGTACCGGAGGCCCAATCCAGGGGAAGGGGGGTTAAAAGGTAAGCAGCGCACTTGTGACATCACTGGTGTTGCAGGCGTCTATGGGCGGCGGTAATCGCTTACCATCAGATGATATGTCTGCTCGTCTGCCACCTATATCATAAAAAAAAAATGTTTTAAAAAAAATATAGGCCGGCTCGACCGGAGTGATACCACGGGGCCGAGGGAGAGCCACGCTTTGGCATGAATGGGCCGGCTCGACTTGAGTGATACCACGGCCTCTCAGAAATTCAATTCTATTCAAAATTCAGTTTCGCTGCGTAATTGAGGGTACCGGATGCACAATCCAGGGGAAAGGGGGGTAAAAGTTGGGTACGCACTTGTGACTCCACTGGTGTCGCGGGTGTCTATGGGCGGCGACAAGACAGACATGAAGAATCTATAAGGGTTCCGTTTTTTGCCATTTGACTACGGAACCCTAAAAACGACAATTTCATACTTTAACCCCTTTAATTTGTTTTTTATCAGCACACAAATGCTCTCACTCCTAATAATGACTATTAGGGAATGACTCCTAGTGCACTCCTCGCTGCGCTATGACTGGACAACTGCCACTTGCAGTGTTACTCTGAGGGTCAACTTCGACGCAAATTTGCGTAAATCAAAATGGGCACGTTCTATTATAAAACACAAAGCGACTTCTAAGGCCGTTATTATAATATTAAAGGTGCTTATCAAATATTTACTCATGCTATTAAAATTAAATAGCCTTTGCATGATAAACTGGAGGAAAAACAAACAGTTAACATAAATAGGCTATGTCGAAACGAGGGGTTTGGCGGACCATAGACACAGCATGGCAAACGACAGTGATATAACCCACTAAGGACCGCGTAAGCACACTGCAAATATTCACGTTATATGGAAGAATATATTTCCTCATCTTAGCGTGTAATGGGACGGCTGCGTTAAATGTGTACCTGAGTTTTTAGGTAGGACATACGGAGCCGAAACGTGGACACTTACGGTACGGCTGGTCCACAAGTTAAAGGTCGCTCAGCGGGCTATGGAACGAGCAATGCTCGGCGTCTCTCTCCGAGATCGAATCCGAAATGAGGTGATCCGGTAGAGAACCAAAGTCATCGACATTGCTCACCGGATTAGCAAACTTAAGTGGCAGTGGGCTGGCCATATTTGCCGCAGAACCGACAACCGATGGGGTAAACGAGTTCTGGAGTGGAGCCACGTCTTGGCAAACGTAATGTAGGGCGCCCTCTGGCTAGGTGAGGGGACGAGCTGCGCAGGATGGCTGGCAAGAGCTGGATGCGAGAAGCCATGGATAGATCACAGTGGCGAACAATTGGAGAGGGCTACGTCTAGCGGACTGCGATAGGCTGATGATGATGATGATTACAAACACAACGGCGGAGTACAAATTTTGGCCCAACCCGGGGATCGATCCCGGGACCCCAAGCGCAGCCGTCGCTTTTAATGCGACGCACTACCCACTGCGCCAACGCAGTCACTCAGCATATAACCATGTTAATAACGATGCCACTTCGCGGCACTAACACGAATCAACACCTGTGTTAACACCAAAGTTGTATTGTTATAATTTTTACTTTGTACCAATGTACTTTACACCATAAGTCTTTACATCTGCTTTCCATGCTAATAATTATATTTATGTATTTGATAATGTGTAAGTATGTATGTTTAAAGTCTTCAGATTATTACTTATAATACCTTCCATATCTAATATATAAAATTCTCGTGTCACAGTTTTCGTTGCCATACTCCTCCGAAACGGCTTGACCGATTTTGATGAAATTTTTTGTGCTTATCCGGTATCTATGAGAATCGGCCAACATCTATTTTTCATCCCCCTAAATGTTAGGGGTAGTCCACCCCTAAATTTTTATTTTTATTTTTTAGACAAAATTTTTAATTTCTCTTTTTTTATGATACAACATACAAAAATACATACAATCCTCAATTTTCACCCTTCTACGATCAACCCTTTTATTTATATGGCAAAACAACGTTTGCCGGGTCAGCTAGTATATTATATATATATTCCATATCTTAAATATGTATTAGTAGTTATTAATATTTATTATATAATATCATATTTTGCCGCCACAAATTTTCTGCTTCACCCAATGGTTGACTGGTAGAGAATGCTGTAAGGCATTAAGTCCGCCAATTTTACTTTTTTTTTACTTTGTACAATAAAGAATAAATAAGTAGGCTATGTGGTTTTACGTTACATCTACCTAACTGTATGGATATTATGTTATGTAGGTATGCTATTTACATGGCGACTTAAATGTTCCTGTAAGTACTTTCAAGAACATAGCTAATTTACCCACTTTTACGGTCCAGTAACGCTGCCAAATGATTTTTATCAATACACTTTAAAGGCTTACTTTTCACATCTTTAGTGTGGCCATTTTTTTTAAATCATGGTAGAAATGCTTGTGAAATTAATGGCGTATGCATAATAAGCTTGAAGAGTCATATTTTTATAAATTTGAAATGTATTGAACAAATTTTTATTTCATCATCATCATCATCAGCAACCCACACTCGTCCACTGCTGGACATAGGTCTCCCCTAATGCACGCCACTGCCCCCAATTTTCGGCCACTCTCATCCAGCCCACACCAGCCAGCCTTCGAATGTCATAATCCCGTCTTGTCGCAGGGCGTCCTACACTACGCTTACCGAGTCGCGGTCTCCACTCAAGGACTTTACGGCTCCAGCGGCTGTCAGTTCTGCGGCTAATATAATAATTCACTATTATACTACTACTTTATATATTACTTTATATTTAATTTAAAATAATTTTCATTTGTTTTAATTTTATTATACTCAATTGAAATTGTTAGCAGCGCCACTAGACGCAAAAACGAAAAAGAGCTCTTAACCGTTGTCTTATGAAATTAAATTTTGTTTTTGCATGCTAATAATAACGATTTTCAATGAACTAAGGATATAGCTATTGTCGGCTATCATTAACTCGAGGAGAGTTAATGGTAAAATTAGATATCCAATTCTACTCGTGCAGGTGTATTATAAATCATTTCATACTCACTTTTCACTTATATTCACACGTAACACAACTTACACTTTTCTCGAAAATAACGGTACCGCTGTCAAAAAAAAACCATCTGCCACTGTTCGGTCGACTACGCGCCAACCTCCAAAAGTACCGCGTAGTCAACCGAGCAACTTTATAACTTAAAAGCCATAAAGTAAATATAATATTCATATAACATTACGTACAACCCGTGCGGATAAAGAATGGGATCAGAATGGCGGCGCATCTATTTACTTCTCGCTCGCACACTATTTGCGTCTATACTCGCACTCGTTGGGTGCGAGTATAGACGCAAATTGTGTGCGAGCGAGAAGTAAATAGATGCGCCGCCATTTCTGATCCCATTCTTTATCCGCACGGGTTGTATCAATTTATATTAATCTAATAATAATTAGTAGAAAACAACAATGCAATACTTATAGTACCTATCCGTCATAAATAAGTAACTGTTGAAGACACTATATAGGTTTTTATTTGCCTAAAATATAATCAATAAAGAGAGAATCATAATACTTAGGTACTTTCCCGACCTCGACAAAATTTTCCTTATTTTTTTAGTAATCTAAAACCAACCACAATCACGGTGCCATGTTTTGTATGAAACGAAATTAAAGATGAAAAAGATCTTTTGAAAATCAAAACGTTATAAGAATATCTGATAGGACATTTTTCCTTTTCGAGATCTCCGTCTCTAGAGTACCTTACGAAGGGGATGGAGGAGGGAGGGGGAGTCTCTATGCTAATCTCATGAATACTTACGGTAAGATTTGTTACGATTTTATTATGCTTTTCTTATACGAATAAGGTACTTTTAGATACTTGTAAACAAGTTGATATGTAAATTCGACTCAGACAATAAAATAACCAGCAAATCCTTACAAAGAGTTAGTTGATATTATCATCTAGGAATGCCTAAACGTATATATACAAATAACCTTGCAAGTGTGTGTGAAAACATTGATGGGTGTATGCGTGCACAAATAGGTATTTAAAATAAGAAACATCAAGACGTGGTATTCATCTGCATGGTTTTAATAAATTAATTGAAACCACATTTTACATACATTGCCTTGGTTTCCAAACTAAGGATTTTCCAAACTAAGGATTTTCCTTATAGGTACTATGTAAATTAAGAACAACGAAACGAAAGTACCACAAACACCTAAACAAAACAAATATACGTATCATCAAAATATAATTGTGTTGGTCCGGAATCAAACCCACGACCATTGCGTCTCAACCGGCGCTTCAACCATTGCGTTTTAGATACTAAACCGGACTGTTTAAAATAGATCCGGTTTACTAGCTATAAAATAAAATCGATTAGCGTCGCTAGTGTGCCCTACCCGTCACCTTAACGAGTCCTCAATATTATTTTTATCCAACTTCATTCAATATAGATTCTATCATGCCAATCATATAAGTCCATGGTTCTATACAAAATTTATTCTTCGATATACTCTAATTTCCTCGGGGATTATTTTCATCAGTACAATGACGCTGAAAAAAATACTGTGCATTCTGATGCAAATTAATACGAGTTAAAAAGGCAGCACACAAATATTTCACAACATTGCATATATTGATCTGACTCCGAGATAGGTAGCTCAAGCACCTGTTTTACGGATGTCTGAACCAATAGCGTTATTTAATTAATGATAAAATTGATTTTTAACATTCTAAATTTATCCTCATTTATGTAGTATGTTTCTGATATGAATACGCAAAGAGATTCCGAGCACATAGCCCTCTCCATTGCACTCTGCGTGACTTTGAGCCTCTTTAATCGGGACATTGCAAGCGGGAATCCATTAGATGCGGGCGGCACAGGACCGATTTATGTGGAGATCATTGAGGCAGGTCTATGTCCAGCAGTGGGCGTCTATTGGCTGAAATGATGGTGATGATGGTGTACTGAGGCCTCCCTGTATATTCATTCCCTTCCATTACATATGGCCCCACCTCCGCTTGGATACCTCACAGTGACCCGGCAATATAAATATAAATAAATAAATATTTCACAACATCACATAGATTGATCTGACTCCGAGATAGGTAGCTCAAGCACCTGTGTTACGGATATCCGAATCAACAGTGGAATTACACATATATATACATATAATACTTTTCTTTTGTAAATACATACTTATTATCGTCAGCCCATTTAAGTCCCCACTGCTGGGGCACGGGCCTCCCTCAATCACATGAGGGGTAATTGCCATACTCACCACTCTTGACAGACGGGTTGGCGAGGGTTTTGATATAAATGCAGAGTTTTCCTTCTCTGGGTGCTGATGATCATGCCAGCAGCTTTACCTTAGTCGCCTTTTACGACACCTCGGTAAGAGTGAGGGTGGCCTATTCTACTCTGCCGGGGACCACACGGCTACTTATAATACATAGATAACGCCCAGACTAATACAAACAGATATGTTCATGCACACAAATGTTTGTACTGTGCGGGGATTAGATCCCGCAACCCTTGCACCAGAGGCAGCGTTCACTACCACCTTATATCTTTTCTTACTCACACAAGCATGCTATGTGTTAACCTGCACTTATAACTGTATGATTAGAAAACGTTTCTTTCATACATTTATCGCGAGTGTTTGGTATGTGACCTAAAGTGTAAAAAAAAAGAAAAACCGGTGTAAAACAGCGCCAGCATTGTACACTCACTGGACAAAACACAATGCTGGCTGGAAAGAGAAGGAGAGGAGTTTAAAAGTTGGCAGGGCTTGTAACTCCACTAATGTCCGTAGGTGGCGGTAGACGTTTTCTACCAGGTAATTCGTCTGCTCGACTGGTACGGACAGCATCAAAAGTAGCATAACACTTTAGTACCATGTTAAAGTAAATGTTCTTTCTATTATAGGCAGTTTTTTTTTTTTTATGAGAGGTGGCAGACGAGCAGACGGATCACCTGATGGTAAGCAATTCCGCCGCCCAAGGACACCCGCAACACCAGTGGAGTCACAAGTGCACTGCCAACCTTTTCCCCTTCCCCCCCTTGGGCCTCCGGTAGCCTCACTCTCACGGCGAAACACAGTGCAAGCGCTGCTTCACGCCGGTCTTCTGTGAGGCAGTGGTATCACTCCGGTCGAGCCGGCCCATTCACGCCTAAGCGTGGCTCTCCCACATTTAAATAAATAGGCAGGCCCCTTGGAAAATAGGCAGTTTCCAAGGGGTTCGTAAAAAATGTTACTTCGACATAGTACTGAAGTGTTAAGCTGCTTTTGATGCAGTCCTACCTATCATATAAAAAAGCTCATAAGCATTTGCGAGACCAAGGCGAGACTCATAAAATGCGCTGATACATTGCTAACCTTTTGCCAAAGAGTACGTTACTCTCTAAAAACTCTCTTATTCATAATAATAATAATAATAATAATTCTCACAACATCTCATAGGTTGACCTGATTCCATACTAAGTAGCTTAAGCACTTGTGTTACAGATATCAGACAACAGAGGAACACAAAAATATACTTAAATACATATATTACACCCAGACACCGAACAAACACAAGTGTTCATCGCACGAATGTTTGTCCAGGGTGGGGATCAAACCCACGACCTTTGGCGTAACAGGCAGGGTCACTACCAATTGCGCCATCCGGTCAGTCAATCTAATATATAAATAATAAGATGTTTGCTACCTGCCGCTGAATTCTTACATCGAATCACACACATACGATTGTCATTTCATCCCCATCATATCAATGTATGGCGGTCTAATACTGTGTTTCTTGTGGAACTCTCTACCACACACCTCAGTTCCCCCTTTTACCCGTGGTCCCACCAACATGTCCCCCTGGTGGGTCCACGGGTAATTTTTTTTACCCGTTGTCCTACCATTCTAAAGAAAGGAAGAAAGAAAGCATCGATCGCCAGTGGGTCTACGGGTTATACAGGTAAATACTGTCTCCTCGTGGTTCTACTGGCAGGACAAAATATTAGGACAACGAGGAAACAGCCATAATTGAATTTATTGAGAAATTACAAATAACTTTTTTTTTTTTTTACTTTAGATAGGTAAGCGTTTGACTATATTTCACCTGATGGTAAGTGATAATATGGTCTAAGATGTAGCACGATTACCTAGAAGATACCTATTCACTCGCGCTTTGAAAACCCCCAAATTGTAGCCTCTTGGGAACACCTCTTCAGGCAACTGATTCCACTGTTTCGCAGTACGAATAAGGAAACAGGATTCAAACCTCTTCGAAGAAAAAACTTGAGCTTCCCTTTACTGTAGTGTAAAGAATTTATTTTCAGGGGAACATGTTGGTGGGACCACGGGTAAAAGGGGCCTAGTTCAGGCTACGACTTAGGGAACTTCAAGTACTCTTTTTTAAAAAGGCCGGCAATATATTAGCGATCTCTCTGATTTCGGGAATGTTCACGTGCACCGTTGATTACTTTCGATCAGGTCACTCGCTTGCTCGTTAGTCGCCTCTAACATAAAAAAGCTTCAAAAATACAGCTGCAGCTAAATTGAGGTACCAACACGTAAGAAAGTTTTGTGGAAAACGTAGGATTGGACCGTCATCCATCAAGATAATAGGATCCTGTGCTGATCTCCATCTTAGCGTTGACCCTTGAGAGAGCAATATCTACCTTCTCCTTTTACCTATGAAGAGCGTCCTCTCATATATCTAAAGTACCATAGTAAATGTATCTTAAATGGGTTATCAATTTGGTCGCTTTACAAACAGATGGCAGAATGTTGTATATTCCATTTGCTATTGGTCGGTTTTGCTTTTACAATACGTCCTTGACCTATTTAGATTAGCACAATCACGTAATTTAGAAGGGATGAACGGAGTAAAATAACTACAATTTTATTTTTACCCGACTACGGCAAAGCAAAAGGAGGGTTATGATTTTGACAGGCTATGTATGTATGCATGTATGTATGTACGTATGTACGTATGTATGTATGTATGTTCATCTGTTTCCACGTAACTTCTAAACTAGTTATCATATTTGAACAAATGAGGTGTCATTAGAAGCGTCTTGGTTGTCTTCTGGTTATAGGCAACATGACGTTACGTTAAATGTATTACAGCGCCCTCTAGGGGACTTAGAGTAATGAACTAAAAATAAAAATATTGCTTGCCGTGTGGGGTATCAAATGAAAGAGCTTTTTTAGCACATTTTAAATATGTAATTATATTTACATAACTAAAAATATGTTAAATAAAAATAAAGTTTATTAACTAAAACCCGACTACCAAAAAACACGATCTAAAAAGTACAAAATAAGAAAATAGTCTCTGCTGAATTGATTATGCGGTATCACCGTGGTCGTATGCCACCTACTGTAGCAAAACAGATTCATTATAGTAATGAAATAAAATCAATGTGGCATACCACCACGGCGATAAACATTTCAGCAGAGACAATTTTCTTGTTTTGTACTTTTTAGATCGTGTTTTTGGTAGTCGGGTTTTTGTTTTTAAACTTTATTTTTATTTACTAGGTATGCTAAACGAAAATACTCACCCTTCATACGATGGTGGTTTCCATCCGAATTTTCAAATCTATGTGCTATGTTATTTATTCCACTGGGAAACCACTTAATCTGGCATTATTATTAATAATTATAATCATGCTCAAATATTTCGCTACTTAAAAGAACTAGTAAAATAAAAATAATAAAAAATAAATAAAATAAATTCGTATTAGTTGAAAAATAAAATCTCCTTTGCAATTCAAAAGCAGATAGAGAAAAAAGTTAAATTAATAGTATAGGTGCTTTCCGAGAGGCTAACAATTTATTTAAATCAATTGGTGTCGCTCGTCTGCCACTTATCATATAAAAAAACATTTACTAGTTATCAATAAAATACTCCACTTCTGCCGCGAGTCTTTGCGGGTAGTCTCTATCTTATTTCTTCCAATAGGTCTTTTCCCTAGGCTTCCACTGCCGCATTTCCCTGAATCTGTCTTTCGCGCTATATAACCCGCCCATGATGGTCATAATTATGATGTGATAAAACGATAAATCATTGGAAGCGATGGTAGTTCAGTGGTTTAGATTGCGCCTTACATACGGGGCGCAATCTAAACCACTGAACTACCATCGCTTCCAATTAACTTCCAAGAACTATATCTATTTGCGTATTTCTACCATTAGTTTGGTGGTGAGGGAAAACATCGAGAGAAAACCTATATTGTTTCTGAAACGTTTAAACAAGCATGATTCAATTGGTCTGGTTCCCTTGTTAAAGGGTTGCGAAGGTGAGACGGCAGTCGCTTCATTGTAATTACCAAAATCCTCGAATCACGGATCATGGTCTAAACGTACCCCGGGCTCCTGAGCTACAGATTTGGACGCAACTGGTAATTCGAGCTAAGATGAGGAAAAGCAATGACATATTTCAATAATCTAGGTGAAAAGCAAAATCATGTTAATAAAATCGAATATTCCCTCTCTCCCCCATTCCGCCGATACGTTCCGTTATTTATCGTAGGAAGCAAACAATTATCTTTTAATGTACCAGTGTTGCTATAAATTGTGACGTCACGACGGGGCGGAAATTTTTCCTCGAGTTCTGAACTTTGAGTCTTTGCGATAAGGTTCGTTTTATGAGCTTTTATTTTTTGCTTTTATTGCCGTAGATGTATGGAATGGCTCGCGAAATTTATTTGTAGATCATAAGTGGGCGTTTCAATAAATAAAATTCAAATGCCTTTTGTTTTGGGACTCTTTGGATAATGTTGCTAGGACTATTATATATATATATAATCCTTTATAGTGCGACCCACTAACCACTGCGCCACCGAGGCAGATGACGACGACCTATGGCTGCGCAAGAGAACCCGGGTTGGGACAACAGTTTGTACCTAAGTTTCCGGTAAGAAATTCTTAGTGTCAGCCCGTCTGGAAGTTGGCGGTCATGTACCTCCGTGCCTCGGAAAGCACATCCTGCGCCCAATCTCTCTCCGGTCGTGCCACGTTGGTGTCCCATCGGAATGAGGGTAAGGGAAAAGAGAGTGCACTTGTGTTTGCGCACACACTTGAGCACTATAAATATCCTGCGTACGTGGCTGATCTTCGAGATTGGCTGCCGTAGCCGTAGGTTGGAGGATATTTTTTTATTTAATCCTTTGACAGCTGCGGGTACAATGGAAAATAATAAGCCCCCCGCCTACATCAGGGGGCTTATTCTCTTGCACACGAAATTCAAGTCAAATTTAGACTTAAGTAAATAACGCATTTTAAAATTTCATCTTGTGTTTATTTATTTATTTATTTAAAACCTCATTGCACAAATTTTGATACAAAAGTCGAACTTAATGCCAAGAGGCATTCTCTACCAGTCAACCTTTGTTCAGGTGGGAATCGAACCCATATTTCACATTTTGGATGTCTATTCTACTAATTAGACCACTGAACGCGTTACTGTGCGACAAAAAGTGCTTGATTCGACATAAACTGGCAATTATTTAATAATAAATTGCAAAAAAATTACTTGAATGAACTTTAGTAGTCAGTTTTATGCCTTACTTAGTTTTAGAACTTTATTTCAAATTAATAAAGTTCCGAAACTAAGTTCCTTCTTTTACCGATAGATAGCGCTAGTTGTCGATTACATCGCGCAATTAGTATTTCACCTTTACCTATAAGCCTGAACGTTTTTATCAAAATTTGATGGGGCTATATAGCCCATCATTATAATAGTACATAATAATGGTGCGTAGATTGGGTCTAAATAATTTCTCTACTAAATTTAAAAAAAATAATGACATACGGAAGGGGTTCTAAATTAGATTATTTACTTAAAGTATACCACGAGAGTGTTGTGGCAAAAAGTGGTGTTCATATTAAACTGTCGACCAGAACCGATAACGATGACAAATAGCTTACCGCTTTAATTATTTGAATTTATGCTGTAAATTGAGTAACATTTTGTCAGTAAAGTCTTTATTTTTTTATGTAATTTGTGGCACCGAGCAGACGGATCAACTAATGGTAAGCGATTGCCACTGCCCATGGACACCCGCGACACCAATGGAGTCACAAGTGCGCTGCCGACCTTTCTCCCGGATCTTGCCTCTGGCACCCTCACTCACGTAGCGAAACACAGCCCAGTTCCCAGGCTTCACACCGGTTTTCTGTGAAGCCGTGGTATTACTCCGGTCGAGCCGGCCCATTCATATCGAAGCGTGGCTCTCTCACGATCAGTCGGGTACATTTGGTAGCCCTAACTAGCGACACCATTCGTTTTTAATTGTTAGCTACTAAACCGGATCTATTATAAACGATTTATTAAATAACTATGCACAAATGTTGGGTCCATTTTGTATGCGAAAAATTGATTACCGGCCAAAAGCGGCCACTTTTAGCGTGAATCAATTTTTCGCGTACAAATGTTGGATCCGCATTTGTGCATGGTTATTTAATAAATAGTATATCTAAGTGTTTGCCGAGGGGTATAACTCTGTAATTGTTTAAAATAGATCCGGTTTAGTAGCTAAAAATTAAAATCGATTGGCATCGTGTGCCCTACCCGTCACCTTAATGCAAAGTGTAGGACGAACTTGCATCGTCCATTCTCATATGCATTATTATTTTATAATCATGCACGTATGTTTGGACTGTTTCGCTACTTAAATGAACTAGTAAAATTAGTAGACTAAACACATTTGACTCCGTATTAGTTGAAAAATAATTTTTTATTTCTAGTTTAGGAGCAAACAAAAAATTTAATAAAAACTATTTCACAACATCACATACATTGATCTGACTCCGATATAGGTAGCTTAAGCACCTTTGTTACGAATATCAGAATCATCAGTGGGATTACAAAATACACATTTAATACTTTTCTTTTGTAAATACATACTTATAATACATAGAAAACACCTAGACCAATAAAAACAGAGATGTTCATGTACACAAATGTTTGTACTGTACGGGGATCGAACCCGCAACCCTTGCACCAGATCTAAACGGGTCATCGAAAATAGAAGTATTAAATAAATAGTAATAGGCGCTTTCCGACAGGCTAAAAATTTTAATCAATTGGTGTCGCTAGAGTGTCTTTCACTCGAATAACTTAAGCCTTCAAAAGAAAAAGCCTATTACTTTTTGAATGGCCGCATTTGTGAGTCCACTGATGTGACATAGGCGCCAGCAATGGCTTACCATCAGTTGATCCGTCTGCTCGTCTGCCACATTGCACAAAAATTTAGACCATTAAA
Organism: Marasmia exigua; assembly: GCA_019059595.1. Lineage (NCBI taxonomy): Eukaryota > Metazoa > Arthropoda > Insecta > Lepidoptera > Crambidae > Marasmia > Marasmia exigua. The sequence continues at coordinate 12,875,908 of CM032480.1, read as the reverse complement.
CAAGTCCTGATTGCTGTCACATTAAAAGTTGAACAAGCAACAAGCTTGAAAAGGGGGTTTTACCTAATCCCTAGTTTTAATAAACTCTACAAACTGGTCCTCTTTTAGTATGTTAATTGCATTCTTAAGCCAATTCTAAGCCTGTAAAATGTTAGGCCCATTACAAAACGTGGACCCGGGACCCGTACTTAGAGATGTTTAAAACAGTTTTAAAATAATGACACGCTACTAGCGCTCTAGTTTAGCGTATTTCATATAAAACACACTTTATGTATATAACAAAATATCTGGGCACTCAGCAGGCGCGAAAAATGGCGTGACCCAAAGGTTGACTGGTAGAGAATGCTCCTGGGCATTAAGTTCGACCTATTGTGTCGTTTTATAAAGTGTCGTAAAAGGCGACTAAGGCAACAGCATCAGCACCCAGAGAAGGAAAATATCATCATCATCATCAGCCCATTTAAGTCCCCACTGCTGGGGCACGGGCCTCCCTCAATCACTAGAGGGATAATTGCCATACTCACCACGCTTGGCAGACGGGTTGGCGAGGGTTTTGATATAAATGCAGAGTTTTCCTTCTCTGGGTGCTGATGATCATGCCAGCAGCTTTACCTTAGTCGCCTTTTACGACACCTCGGTAAGAGTGAGGGTGGGCTATTCTACTCTGCCGGGGTCCACACGGCCATGCGTGGTATGCGTGGTTGTTGCAGAGTCCCAAATTCGAATCACTCGACCCCAATTTGTAACACTTAAAAAACGAGCACTATAAAGGCACGGAACCAGTGTCCGTGGAATTTTATTAGAATTTAAAAAAAAATCACTCGACCCTTCAACGAAAAGGAAAGAGCCCACGTTAGCAATATCAATACACACGCTAAAAGAAAAATATTTATAAGGAAAGGCGTACCCTCTGCAACATGGCTAAATGAAAAATTCTATTAACAGCATTATTAAGTTTGTTACTTCAATTGCGATTCTATTAAAGACGATACAATTTCCGCTCGCCATGCGCGGTCTATGTGTTCCTTAATGGTAATGATACGGCGCCACCTATACGTGAAGAGTCAAGAGCTCACTAGCGCCCTCCTTCATTTTAATACTATCTTTTTTTAGGCAAAGTTCTAGCGCCATTGCGTCGCCAGTAAAATTAAATATTAACTAATTTTGACCGTGGGAGAGCCACGCTATGGCATGAATGGGCCGTCTCAACCGGAGTGATACCACGACCACAATTCGGGGAAGGGGGTTTTAAAGTTGGCATTTGTGACTCCACTGGTGTCGTAGGTGTCCATGGGCGACGGTGATCGCTTACCATCAGGTGTTCCGTCTGCTCGTCTGCCACCTTAAAATCATATTGTAATAATCACCCGTATCACTCGTTCTATGAATTAATTTAGTAGATAACTGAATAAAAACAGAAAAGTAAATTAAAACCCTGGGATTTAATTTGGTCTTATCACAGAACGAATAAAGCCTAAAGAAGCACGAATATAAGAATTTATAAATGACGGGAAAAATGTAGATGAAGGCTGTTATTAAGAGTCCAAGATTTACTTACTTGACGTCATAAATAAAGGTACCTACCGGGATTATCCATGTCCAAGTATTCTAAGATTATACTTATTTAATAGGAAAAAAACAATTGCTAGAAAAAAAAAGCTATTGTTCTTCCTTTAGGTGAAATTACAGTACAGCTTGCTCAAGTGGCAATGGGCAGGGCACATAGCGAGGAGAACAGACGGTTGTTGGGGCAGAAAGGTCCTCGAGTGGAGGCCACGTACAGGAAGTCGCAGCCGTGGCAGGCCCCCCACAATCTGGTGAAGATCGCGGGAATCCATTGGATGCGGGCGGCACAGGACCGATCTGTGTGGAGAGCATTGGGGGAGGCCTATGTCCAGCAGTGGACGTCTATTGGCTGAAATGATGATGATGATGACAGTACAGCTTTGGGAATTCAATTCTAGGAATGCAAAAGCGTTAATTGAGACCTTTATTTAACTACGGGTATTTCTAATATTTAACCGACTTTAAAAAAAGGAGGAGTATTGATAAGGATGTTCGACCGTATTTACGTTTTTTTTAAGCATGTTCACCGATTTCTTCGCCAAGTTTTTATTATAGAAAGGCCGATCAGGATGACCTCACTCCGCCTGATGGTAAGCGGCCCTGAAAGAAAGTAGGAAAAAAGTGTTTTATAAAAGTATTATTTTATAATAGTACCCTAGATTAAATCAAAATAGCAATACGCTCAAGAAGAGATGTTACTGAAGTCGGCGCCTAATTCCTGTTGAATAATTTAATGTATTACAAGATTAGTATCTAGATAGTAGGTATTCGGCGTCGACTTTGGTAACAAACCTCGGTAAATTCAGTTATAAAATGTAATCAGAAGTGTTTGAAGTGTTAAATATATTATATTACACTTTTTAGTTCGTGGTTTTCAAGGTAGTTTTTATAATTCATACAATGTCTTATTAAAAAAAAGATAAAAAAATACTTTATTCAATTAAGGTCCACACAGAACACTTATGAATGTAATAATAGGTACAGAATATCTATACGCTGGTTCGGAATGTCAATTTCTACTGAGAAGACACGAGCAAGAAACTAAGTAGTTATTCTTTTTAAATATTGATGATGTCACAGAGTTTCAATTGAGAAGAGAAAAAAAAATACAATTATGAAACTTAATAGACTACTATTGATAACAACTCAAAAGATTAATCAATTAAAATGATCAAGAATCCTTATCATTTCAATAGTCTTGTACACTATAGTAACCTTTCTTCATTAGGCAGGTTTTAATATGAGACTTAAACTTATCCAGTGATAGGTTAATGACATTTTGTGGTAGCTTATTAAATATCTTAATACTTAAGCCAACAAATGAATTACCGATTTTATGAAGTCTGAGGACCGGGACATTCTCCAAACGAAATATCGGTACGACGAGGATTTTTCTATTGGAACAATAAAAAATCGTTTTAATCAGCTTCTTTTTTACATACACAAACCAAAAAAAGTCTTCAATTACTGTATTATTTTCATAGGAAATTCCTATCCAGCACGTTTCTATCATTCTTCTACGACAACTGATATTTTGTATGAAAATCATTAAGTGTACACTTTTGATATGGCTTGACTCCAGTAATAAACATAAATTTTAAATTATTCGAGAAGCTGCCCTCATGAACGCCACTCAATTTCCTCTTTTCTTTTACTGTTTCATGGCCATTCGTTTTATGCTTCATCTTTTTACTTCGTTGTCTATGCTCGTACGTCAAATAAAGTCGCACGTAAAAAGCTCAGTCAAAACGTATTGAACCCGTAAGAAGGTTTTAGAGGATCTACTTATTATCGTTAAGAATAAATCACCGAAGTAAACCAGTTTTTATACACCGTTATGTTTTTATCGTTTACATACCGTAAACCTCATAATAGGTATCATGAATCAAGTCCATTTAGCATGTTAGATCAACAAAATAAGTCAAGAAAAAATCTGCTGTTCCATACAAAATGGAATGGAAAATAAAAGTATTATACCTATTATGTATATATTTGTAATCCCACTTTTGGTTCTGATATCCGTAACACAGGTGCTTTAGCTACCTATCTCGGAGTCAGATCAATGTAAGTGATGTTGTAAAATATGTATTATATATATTATCCACCCGGCAATAAAGCATGGAACAGCTGTTTTTTTCTATGGTGAGGTCTAAGGTGTTCATGTACAAGCATTACCACCTTAGACCTCATTATCACTTTAGTTTGATTGTACGAGTAGCAGTATTTGGGTCAAAGAGTTTACAGTTCGGCCACGAGTTGAATACATCGCTCATTTCTACGAACGAATGTACGAACTAACTATAAACGAATGAACCATGCTGTCAGTTTAAATTATGACATAATTTAAAAACATGACATGTACAATGGGGAATGCTCTGAGGAATTGTTCGGACTGGTTCACAAGTTAAAGGTCGCTCAGCGGGCTAGGGAACGAGCAATGCTCGGCGTCTCTCTCCGAGATCGAATCCGAAATGAGGTGATCCGACGGAGAACTAAAGTCATCGACATTGCTTACCGGATTAGCGAGCTTGAGTGGCAGTGGGCTGGCCATATTAGCCGCAGAACCGATAACCGATGGAGTAAACAAGTTCTAGAGTAGAGACCGCGTCTTGGCAAACGTAATGTAGGGCGCCCTCTGGCTAGGTGGGGGACGATTTGCGCAGGATGGCTGGCAAGAGCTGGATGCGAGAAGCCATGGATAGATCACAGTGGCGAACAATTGAAGAGAGCCCTACGTCCAGCAGTGGACTGCGATAGGCTGCTGATGATGATTGTTCGGACTGATTCCTCATTTTGCGCGCAAACTGCCTTACCTTATTGCTTTTGTTCTTATTTGTATTTCTATAGTTAGTGTTTCGAAAAAGTATTATGAACTAAAGTTGTATCGAATTACGAGTGCAACACGTGGTTGAGAAAAATTAAAATATGTACTTCAGATATTTTTTAATACATTTGTTTTAAGAACAACGGTTTACCAGTAAACTTAATTCTATTGAATTTTTTTATTGATAGTATTGTTATTTAAGTAAGTAAGTAAACATTTAGTGACCACATACCAAGTATATATTTTTTTTTAATGAATTTTTTTCCGCTGTCTCTTGGTCTGCGCCTTTTTTACCCGACTACGGCAAAGCAAAAGGAGGGTTATGATTTTGACAGGCTATGTATGTATGTATGTATGTATGTATGTATGTATGTATGTTCATCTGTTTCCACGTAACTTCTTAACTACTTATCAGAATTCGACAAATGACATATCATTATAAGCGTCTTGATCGTCCGCTGGTTATAGGCTATATGAAGTTTCACAAAATCTAATGTGGCGCCCTCTAGCGGACAAAACATACAGAGTAAAAAAATAAAGTTATGATAAATATGCCGTGTTTGGTATCATTTGAAAGCGCTTGACTTGTACATTTTGAATATATATATATATATATATATATATATATATATATATATATATATTACTAGCACTTGGACACCAAAATAGTACAAATAAAATAAAAGTAAAAAAACTAAAACCCAACTACGACAAAAAACGTCGCTGAAAAAGTATAAACAAGCCTTCGTTGTCAATTTATGCAATATTCACTATGTAGAGATAAAATTTCATGTTTGGAAAGGCGTAGTCACACGTTAAATATACTACCCTTTGACAACGTGTGACTGCGGATTTCCAAACATGAAATTTTATCTCTACATAGTGAATATTGCATAAATTGACAACGAAGGCTTGTTTTATACTTTTTCAGCGACGTTTTTTGTCGTAGTTGGGTTTTAGTTTTTTTACTTTTATTTTTTTATGCAAGTTTTTTATTGTGATTTTGTGCCTAAAAGTTCCTTAAATTTCTAACACAGTCTTAATGCTATTCTATGTCTAAATTTTTTTTTTCATTATGAAGTTATTTTTTTTTTATTTTTATGACTATATTTTTTATTTTATTTTTGTTATGCTATTATATGTTAATGGTTTTCTTTAATTATTGTTAGAATGTATTTTTTTGGTTGTTGTCATGCTTACATGCTATTACATTACTTAATTACTAAGTTATTATTGTTAGTGTTGCTGTGTAATATTACTCTTTTATTTCTTGCACCATATGCTGTTTACGCAGTAAACAACATGGTGCCTTGCTGGTGTTAAAAATGGGAATTTGGGGATCCTCAGAGGGAGGGTTTGGGGTTTGGTTTCTATTTCTGGGGTAGGTCTCCCGTCGCGCCACATACCATATTTACAGGGATAGGACACATTTGATGCAAAATCAAAATCAATCCCGCTTTTCTTTACATGAATACGACGAAACTAGCGCCGCCAATAGATTTGTATTAATTATAATAATAATAATAATTCTCATAACATCTCATACGTTGACCTGATTCCGTACTAAGTAGCTTTTAGCACTTGTGAGGAACACAAATATATACTTAAATACATATATTACACCCAGACACCGAACAAACACAAGTGTTCATCGCACGAATGTTTGTCCAGGGTGTGGATCGAACCCACGACCTTTGGCGTAAGAGGCAGGGTCACTACCAATTGCGTCATCCGGTCAGTCAATTATGGCGAATATGAGACATTTTTAAAAAAGTACAACCGTTTTTGAGACAAAACTATGTCATATGGTTTATGTTAAACTGATTATGGCATAAGAATACCTGTGTAATTGTCATATGTAGGTAGCTCGTTTTAAATAAAAAATAAAGAGAAATAATAAACAAGGCCACAGAATTTTTATTTGGCCACACGCGCAAACTTCTAATTTACTAACTAAGCACCGGGAAATTGACATAGCCTTTAATTAACTGATTAATCTTCTTTACAACGCCAACTAAAAATGTTACAGAAAGCGTCAAGTCAATATCAACAATTAATTTTTCTTGTCCTTCTGATTTATACATTGCAAACTAATTTACTAACTCAGCCACGAAATTTGTAACTCATCACCATATTACGTTTTACAGCTTCAATACAAGCTCCCCAAAAAATTATGTATTCAAGCTTCAATACTCAACATCATATATTATAACTTACCAGGTAAAATAATACTTCATATTCTTTTATCGTGAAAATAGCCACTGTACGATTCGGCGCGAGTGCGCGACATGACAGCAACCGGCCATTTGCACCAATCAGAACGCTATTCGATACTTGTGCCGACCCGGCCGCCCGCCTGCCCTTATTTTCTTTTTCTTTTAATCACGTAATTATACGTGTTAATGTTTATTAATTTCTTTTCTATAAATGATTGTACTTGTTACACAAATTTATACACAAATTGATTTGCATAAATAAATGGTTTTACTATGACTGTCCTTAATAGTTCTTCTTCTTCTTCATATTTGCGTATAATTCCCGGTTGAGTCCAAAGCTGGGCTTTGGAGCCCAAGGTACGCTTTGATCATGATTCAAGATTTGGGGAGCCTGGTAATTACAATGAAGCGACTGCCGTCTGACCTTCGCAACCCTTTGACAGATGAACAAGACCAACTGAATCATGGTTACACGCTTCTGAAGCTATCCCAAACGAGCAGGTTTCCTCACGATGTTTTCCTTCACCGCCGAGGTAATATATGCACATAGATTTGGAAAATCTAGAGAAATCGACCCTCCGCATGGAGGGCGCGTTCTAAACCACTAGGTTACCATCGCTCTGGCTGACTGTCCTTAATAGTTCATGTGTAATACATAATAATAATATGTAGTGGCTTTAATTATACTATTTGATGACAATTTTAGGTACATTTAACAATCGATTAATGTAGGATGAGTTACATTTTATTCATACTAAATTATGCAATTAGAGGCAAATATTCTTACTATTTTGGTGTCATATATTAATAGTTTAGAAGCTTTCTACTTGAATGCATACCACAAATTTAGATGCTAAAAAATAACCACTATGTTGAGTTATATTTACAGTGGCTTACATATAAGATAACTAGTGTCTGAGATACTATTATTAAGACGCGCATTGGTTGTGGCCGACTTAGTAATTTAGAAGGTAACATATATTTTCTGAGGCGAATAATGCTATTAAAAAGAAGCTTGTTTAATTAGTACCCAAAAATAAATAAATAATTACTTCCTACAAGTAACCATTATTTTTTGTAAAAAGTGCCTTATTTAGACAATAATAACGTGACTTTAGATTATAAAGATATAAGTATGTATTTACAAAAGAAAAGTATTTTTATTTTATTCGGAAGACCAATAGCTGTCTTAATACGGTAGCAATTAAATTAAATGAAGTATAAAATGTATATATTTGTAATTCCGCTGTTGGTTCTGATATCCGTAACACTAGTACTGGAGCTACCTATCTCGGAGTCAGATCAATGTATGTGATGTTATTCACATAGACATATTCCACGAGACGCTGGCGAAGTACCGCCGTCTTCTTAGATCCATGCTCGAGTAATGTAAGCTTTACCACAATGTTTTGACAATTTTAGATATGTATCTACTCAGCATTAAATTGTTCTATCTTTAGTTATACTGAATCAGGACGCCCTGTTGGTCTAGTGGTTTAAGTACCGGTCCGTGATCTAGGGGTCCTGGGTTCGATTCCCGGGTCGAGCAAAAAGTATGTTTCGAATTTTTCGAACATAGCTCGAGTTTGTGATCACCAATCCACATTTGGCAAGCGTGGTGATTAAGCCTGATCCCATCATAGTAGTGATGAATTGATTTCTATGATGGAGGCCTTTGCCCTGCAGTGGGACAGTTTATAGGCTGTTACTTTACTTTACTTTTTATACTGAATTAGGTGTTTTTCTTACCAAAATTGTTTGTGTTTAACTTAAATTTGGAAACTAATCGTATTCTTGCTAATGTTATATCTATTATAACTTAGGTTAAAAATTATATATAAAAAAGCTGTATGTTTCCTTGAATAAAATTAATGTATATATAAAGTAATAAAAAAAGACAGATATAATTACCCTCCATATCTACCTACTAAGAGATCCACTATACATTTGGGTCGTACCATGTAATAGGTATGGATTTATCCTCCCCAGCTAAACCTAACGAAGTCAGACCCAACACTCCATCCGAGAAATTAAAGGCCAGGGAATTGAAAGTCATTCCGAGGTGCTATAACATAACATCGGGGATCCAATATACCCTATCCGGCCCAATGCGAGCGAGACGTGACTCTTGGTTTGATTCGTGCTTGGACCTGAGGTAGTGATGTGCTTGTTATATCGATAAAAATATATGGTCGTATTTGTTTTATATGTTCGGCGTAAGCATTACGATTTATTGTATCTACATAAAATAATTCATTCCTCTATCAATTCTCCGGAACTTCTCTCGTCTTTGACTATTAACACCCGATATAAGACGCGTTCACCAAATGTCTTTGCAGTTCAAGTGTTCAAGAACAATACTTCATTTTACAATCCCATTGTAAGAATGTGTCGAACTTTCAATAAATTGTCTCGTAGTTGCAGTGAGGTGGATATTTTCAATAAATTCTCTATCTTTAAGAAAACTATTACAAACATCCTCAAGGCCGAAATGTCCTCGGTCTTGCTCGAATAATATTAATTGTAAAAAAAATCTGTTATTTTGTATTTTATTGGGTTAATACGCAAGCATGTTGTATGTACTATTTATAGATATTAGTTATGTCATTGTCACGATCATTATCTGTTTGTATACCGAAGTTAAATAAATAAATAAATATGTAAGAAACTGACTCGGCTGCCTCCATGGCGCAGTGGTTAGTGGGTCGCACTATAAAGCGACGGCTGCGCAAGAGGTCCCGGGTCGGGTCAAACATTTTTACTTAAGTTTTCGGTAAGAAATTCTTAGTGTCAGCCCGGAGTCTGGAAATCGGCGGTCATGTACCCCCGTGCCTCGGAAAGCACGTTAAGCCGTTGGTCCTGCGTCCAAGCCCTCTCCGATCGTGTCACGCTGGTGTCCCATCGGAATATGAGTGTAAGGAATAGAGAGAGCATTTATGTTTGCGCACAGACTTGAGATTGGCTGCCATAGTCGAAATTTGGGGATATTGTTAATAGGTATATGTAAGAAAGGTAAACGACAAAAAGTATATCAATAAAAAAATATTTTGACACTTTGGTAAGTATCATCTGGGTAACGGTTAAGTAACTCCCAATACTTCATTAATAGGAACAAAATCGTCCTTATCCTCAAAATTTTCAAATTCAAATTTCATTATCCGTGCAGCTACAGTAATTAGCGTAAAACCAGTAAAAAAGATCTCCGTAGAATACGAGCGCCATGGGGACGTAACAAAGTTTCCATAACAAATGCTGAGCTGGGACCTTTTTAATTGCCTATTAAGAGTTTTGTATTTTATTATAATTTTGTTATGTTTGGTACTTAATGCATTATTGTTATTAATTTTACAAACATTTATAAGTCGAATGGTTTGATTCGTACTTGGAGTTGAGGTAATGATGTGTTGTGATATCGATAAAAAATAAATAAAAGTGAAGCGACGATTTCAAGCTTAAAATTGTAAGTAGTAGATATTTAATGGGAGCTTACTTGTTGGACAGTTGGCTGGCCCTAGAATGAGTGCTGGTTATGATTGAATTAAAAAGCTGGGCATATAAATCTGTGGCACAGCATTATGGCGGGCTACGTTTAGAGATGGAAAGAAAAAAGCTGTTGATCAATTGACAATGGCAGGGGTAGAGTTATACCCTACAGGGCACTGGTGCCAAATGAGAGTGAAACGTGACCATTGATTTGATTCGTGTCTAGACTGAAGTAGTGATGTACCAATAATGTCGATGAAAATAATGGAATTGACGCACGACGCGACTACGAGTTACGCCTTAGAAATTAGTATTAGTCTTCATTTACTGTAGAATTACTGCGCTTATATATGTATATTTATATTTTGTTTTAGAAGGTATGTATTTTTTATGTGAATAATACTTTGCATATGGTAGAAAGTGCCTTGTCACCTAAGTCTCATCCACACGGACGACAGTAAAAAGTTAACGCAATTTTTTAATTACGAAACCACACAATGGATTCCAAATCGAAACTAAATTCTCGAATTATACAATGCTACTAATTTACACTACCACACACCTGATTCGTCATCACATCCGAGCTAGTTCAGCATGATGTTATCACTTTGATGACGTCCCGCTTATGCACTCAATGGAGACTAACACACGCAATTAAGCCTACAAATCAAACTTGATAATGTAAGCTGAGCGGGCTAGTGGGATTCCCTCTGCAGCAGTAATTACATAGGTGTGGGTTAATTTCGCACTTAACTTCAATATTGCGACTATGGAACTAATTTGGTTTGATCATGTCTCATCTCAGTTCAATTAGTTTAATCATGAGGTTTTGGTTAATTTGTGCGTGAGTTCAATACACTTGCTTGCCTTTTTATGATGGAGGCGAGAAACGAGCAAGCGAGTCAGCTGATGGTAATCACTGTCACGCATAAGATTAGATTGATGCGTCGCTGGCCTTTCAGAAAGGAGAAATCTTGTCTTTTGAAGGTCCCTAAGTTATAACAGGATATATGGCATTCCACATTTCTCTTATAGAAAAAAAAGTTATACAAACAATTTAGAAGAAAATGATCAATGTTCAATTTGTTGCAATTATGTATAAGTTGTGTTGTGTGGTCCCGGCAGAGTAGAATAGGCCACCCTCACTCTTACCGAAGTGTCGTAAAAGGCGACTAAGGTAAAGCTGCTGGCATGATCATCAGCACCCAGAGAAGGAAAACTCTGCATTTATATCAAAACCCTCACCAACCCGTCTGCCAAGCGTGGTGAGTATGGCAATTACCCCTCATGTCATTGAGGGAGGCCCGTGCCCCAGCAGTGGGGACTTAAATGGGCTGATGATGATGATGATGATGATGTAAAAGTTCCGTACGTATATCTACAAATTAATTATGTTTGTGTAATTAAGTGTTTGAGAAATAACTGCAAAAATAAGAAGAAAAGCGGATACATTTTATTTTATCATTTTTCTATAAATACATGTCGTAAATGTACTCAAAAATTAAATCTTTGATGTTTTAACTGTGTTTTGAATTTAATATGTAGTTTAAAAAAAATATATCCGTAGCAAACAGATAAACGAAAATGACTAATTAACATACGTGCAAAGAGACATAACACGTCATCTACGAAATCTTTCATGACACTTCGGAACAGTTACTTAATGGTGAATTATTTTCTGTAATCGGCATGCAAAACGTGATAACCTGATTTTTTCTGCAACTTTTAATGTCTTACTTTGAACTGCGTTAGCACATACATACGCCACTGATCATGAGATTTAAATATCGTTAGGTACAATCATGTTTCCTGGCACATCACTAGTCTACCACTCATATTGTTCAATAGAAATCCAATGATGCGTAACGCATGTAAGAATGTGCTGACAGGGGCACAAGAGGGGCTTATATTTTCAGAAGGGGAAATTACACTTTTGTATTTAATAACGTTTTTCCGATACACTGATCTGCTATTGAAGATATAATAATCGAGTTTTAGGTACTTATTGTACGATTATTATGAAGCCGTGCGTACGGTTCCGGATTTAAGTCCCGATCGGGTCTGACAAATGAATGGGACAAAAATGCACATTTTGCATGTTATGTATGTGTTGTTGTTATTTGAGTTAAGGATACATTTAAGAAAAATAATTTAAACTCATGTACGAGAGCTACTGCTGACAAACTGTCTCATAGTTTGGCAGAAAATATCAAAATTATTGTTCTTTTTTATATGAAAATAAATAAAATAAAGTAAGACGATAAAATGCCAATTTTCTTTTACATTAAATTACCTTAGTACAGATATTCAAAGCATCGTTTTTTACCCTACGCCGCCCCTGAGAGTTCAAATTATTTATTACCAATCTAATCGATACAATTTATTTATTCATCGTATCTGGTAAAATTTCTATTTTGGTATTTCGTGTGAGTTTTTTGTTACCCGCTCTGTTCTGGGTTTAGGTCAAATCGATATAATTATTTCGGATGTCGGTTCATCATCGTATCTAATGGCTGGTACAATTTAATGCTTTCAGTAGACTATCTACTGGATTTTTGGGAATCTGATCTGAATTTTGAAAAAAAAATCTGTACCTAATATTAGAGGTTAAAAATTAACCCAAATATGTAAATAGGTCATCCCATAACTTTTATTCCAAGAACACACTTCGTTATAAACTCATCTCGTGTCAGAGCCGACCAATTTGAATACGATTAAAATTCAACCGAATGTCTACCAAAATTAGTTTTAAAGTTGCTTGTGTTTGATTACACGGCGCCGAGTAGTGACTTCATAATTACCGGTGGTTAATTAGTTCTTTGAAAGTGTCAAAATTAAAATGTATAAATACGACACTGGCACAAAATACTTAAATACAGAAACGGCTGCATACATCGTAGGTAAGCTTACTTGAGCCGGCGGCATTCCCCCTGCGAAACCAAAAAAAAAAGGTAAGCTTAACATGGTACGCACACCAGTGGCGAAGGGTGAATATTTTCAAAAGGGAAGCCGGAATATGAAATTAACTTACCAAAATGCTCAGCATGCCCATGAATACCCGTGACATCATTGGAGTCACAAGTGCGCTGCCAACCTTTAAACCCTACTTTCCCCCGACTTGGGCCTCCGGTACCCCTACTCACGCAGCGAAACACAGTACAGTGTTGCTTCACGCCGGTTTTCTGTGAGGCCGTGGTACCACTACCCCACGGTCATATGTTAAAGTCGAAAAAAAAAATTTTTTGATTGGCGCGGCCTATTTTTACTACGTTTTTTGTTTTCAAAACTTAGAGAACGAAGTCTTGTTCGATAGCAAATAATCTGTGCGACAACAATAAATCAGTATTAATGACATTTTTAACCGACGACCGACATTAAGATGACTTCAGCACAACACACAATACAAAAATTAATCCAATTCACCACAATTCAACACCAAAACAAATAAAATTCGACAAAACGAAAGCAACAAGTTGTTTACAATTAGCATTATCCGCCATTAAATAAAAACTAAAAAGCAAGGGAAATAAAAATATAGTACGCTCCTGTCATGATTTAATACCGTGCTACATTCATTCTTAATTCGGAATCATTACAATTGTACTTCTTTCTCGCTTGCACCTGTGCGTTGCTAATTAACCTATCTCTATAACAAGCCGATAGGCATCGAGTTATTTCTCAGTAAATTTGCACGTGCTAAAACGAGACGGAACATGACGATCTATACACATAAATGAAAAGGACAGATGCTCAGTATGAGAATTTGTAGTATGAAGAAGTAACTCGGTATTTTACCGGCTTGCCACCTGCATTATTTGCGTTGCTCATCAAATTTTGTAGGCGTTAAGTCTATAATTCAAACTATTTGAACTATGTAAGTGTGACACTAAGTGAATTTAACAGATAAAAATATCGTTGGCCCATAGATTCGATTTTTCGTAAGGGAAGCCGACAGGAATCGGGTTGTATGGACTCTTCGCCACTGACGCACACATATACGTAAGGACTACTATGGTAATATCGACATGATTCGGCATGAGAAAGAGACAGAATATAAACGCTTGCGTTGTGCTTCTCATAGTGAATGAATTTTAACCGGAGGTTTACCTAATTTGGGAGGAAGGACGTTGCGAGTGTCTATTCATAGGTGGAGACAATAGCTTAATATCTGTCTGGGTAGACGCCAGTCTGGGTAGACGCCAGTCTGGGTAGACGCCAGTCTGGGTAGACGCCAGTCTGGGTAGACGCCAGTCTGGGTTGACGCCAGTCTGGGTAGACGCCAGTCTGGGTAGACGCCAGTCTGGGTTGACGCCAGTCTGGGTAGACGCCAGTCTAGGTAGACGCCAGTCTAGGTAGACGCCAGTCTAGGTAGACGCCAGTCTAGGTAGACGCCAGTCTAGGTAGACGCCAGTCTAGGTAGACTCTAGTCTATGTAGCCGCTCGTTGCTAGCTCGTCTAGTCTAGCTTAATGCTCCTTTAGGTATTATTCTGTGCTCTATGTAGATGCTCATCTAGATGATAGGTATGCAATCTATCACATAAAATTGCATGTTTGCATTCATAGCTACGAACCTCTGCTATTCTGCTGAGCTAACATCGCTTCTATGTTATCAGTTGTGTCAGTCATTTCTTGGGCAAATCGAAAGTAAATTACATAGTAACACCAGTTCGTAAAATAGTCGCCTGTAACATAATTGCTCAGTGAATAGTTTCACAGGTAACAATTATGTTTTGCATTACCTAATGTATCTACTTGTTAGTAGGTCAAGCGATGGTATTGGAAATACAATATAGTATTTCGTATTCATAACAGTTCATTGATTTTGTAAATAAATACTTCGAAAACAATTATTAAACGTGAAACTACAAACTAAAGTGATAATTTTATTAAAAAATCGAGTTATTTTTAATTAATTAAAGAACTTGACTACAGTTTCCATGATAAAAGTTAAAGTTTGTCAAAATTGTTAAATAAGTTGACGTAACTTAGCTTAGACCGTATCGAAGCTTTCCGCTGCTAATAAAGAAAAAAAGGTCTATGTAAATATATAAGAATATACGATATAAAATTATAATTTTATTACCACCCCTACATTATCATTGTTAAATGCTGTTCTGTTGTCTTTCGTTTGTGTGGTTGTCTGTTCCATTGTGCCTGCTGTGTTGTCTATATGTGCTGCTTTTTATTTGTTTTAGATGCTGGCCCTAACAATAGAGAAGACCTCAAAATAGATCGGAACCCTTAAAATTGAACCGGTCAATATTAATATATAACGTGTCTCTCTAAACACTTGACATTGGCGGAATCACACGTGCGTCCGTCACCGCGCGCGGGTTTAGGACCAAAAAAAATAAAAATGTCTAAGGTGACGGGTAGGACACATTTGCGACGCCAATTAATTAAAATTATTAGCAACTAAACCGGATATCTTTTTAACAATTCGAAACTGCAGCCTCTCGGAAAACACTATACTATTTATTCAATACTTATACTTTGCTTTTGGGTCTGCTTTTGTACTCGAAATTTAATTACCGTCAAAAACATGTCACTTGTGGCGTTAATTCAAATTTCGATTGCAAATACAGATCAAAAAATTTTGAGTATGAAGTCACAAGTTTCTGTTTAAGTAAATAAATATTAAGATTCCACCGCCCTACACCTTCATCAAGTGTCTTCCTATGCAACCTTTGAGTAAAGGTACTCAAAGGTTGCATGGAAGAGATACGGGGGCACGCTCATAATGATAAGACCGCCTTCATATACATATCCTGTAATACCAAGTTTTGAGTTTTCTTACTTTATTTTGAGTGCAATAAAAGTATATTCATTCATTCATTCCTTCGTTCATTGCAATAGCTGTATTAACACAATTATACAGGGCTATTACTGTTTGCCTTTGAGTTACATAGTTAATACTAGTTAGTACAGTTAACGACTCCGATAAGGGTCCTCACACTCCCCCGCACAAATGGCCCTCCAATGAAGAACACTGTTCCGTAATCAATATTTCTAATTCCCTCTGTTTTTCCTAGTCATTTGTTGGGAAACGAACGACTGGACACGCTTGTGTCCAGTTGGTGAAACTCCAAATTAGTGGGTACAACATATTATGTTCTCGTCTGGACACGCTAAAATTTTTACGTATGTTCAGTTAGTGAAACTTTAACTAAATCTTTATTATGTTTTCGCCAACAGGATACACAAAAAAGGTTCTTTGGAAGACGGTGACAGCATGACAAAGAGTTACATCATCAGTTGACCTATGTGGCGATAGGACTTTTTTATACATTTAATGGGTTTGCACTTGACCTCATCTGACCTGATGGAAAGTGACAATAAGGTCTAAGATGTAGCGTGGTTACCAAGAAGAAGCCTTTTCACTCTCGACTTAAAGACACTCAAATTGTAGCTCCCTGGGAATACAGAAGCCAGCAAGTTGTTCCATTCCTAAGCAGTTTTTTTTATGCTAGAGGCGACAAACTAGAAAGCGAGTCACCCAACGGAAAGCAATCATCGTCGCCCATTAACATCCGCGAAATCAGAGAGATCGCTAATGCGTTGATGGCCTTAGCAGTTCGTATTAAAAAAATTAAAACGGTACTGTATATCAAACTTAACAGAACGCTAGCGATGGGATGATGATAAAAAACTTCTAGTATCAGCAGAACTATTATTATATTTCGGCATAAAATTATTACATATATTCACAGACACTTAAGCCAACAAGACAATCATATAAAACAAAACCAATAATATATCAAAATCTGTAAAAAAGTAAAAAAAAACAAAAACAATATAAAAGAGGCTGGTCCAGCCGTCGATCTTCAACATCCTCCCAACTGATCCTTTAACTCTTTGTCATGCTGTCCACCGTACACTGGATATTCGCGTCTCCAAAAGAACCTTTTTCTTTCAAGAGGGGAACAATCATGGCCGTCACCTTGTCACATGTAGGTAACGAGATTTAAACCTAATCAAAACCCCTGGGGGCGGAAAGGTCCTCGAGTGGAGGCCACGTTCAGGAAGTCGCAGCCGTGGCAGGCCCCCCACAAGGTGGACCGACGATCTGGTGAAGATCGCGGGAATCCATTGGATGCGAGCAGCACAGGACCGATCTGTGTGGAGAACATTGGGGGAGGCCTATGTCCAGCAGTGGACGTCTATTGGCTGAAATGATGATGATGATGAAAACCCCTGGGGTGTCCATCTCAGCGTAATCGTAGTCGGAAACTCCACAGTCGGGACTGGACCATAATGCAAATCACGCTTGCCGCGCTTGATCTTTTCTAGTGTATGACGTACTAGGACACCCAGTAACGTCGTTACCGTGGAGTTGTATGTTGAGCTAGCCATCCCCAGGTGTGGATATGCTCACGTACTCCGAAGGCCCTTTTAGTCGCTTCTTACGATGATACCTTGGCAGTATTCTAAACGCGGCTAGGGGAGCCACAAGGCACAGAAGGGTCCCAATCCAACTTACCTACATTTTTAGGGTTGCGTACCTCAAAAGGAAAAAACGGAACCCTTATAGGATCACTTTGCTGTCTGTCTGTCTGTCAAGACCCTTTATCTCAAGAACGCGTACGTCTACACGTATCAAGCCAAAATTCACATGAAATACTCAGGTCTATTGTCCTTTTAAGCTGTGAAAATATCAAACTTTTAAACCAAGTCAATCAAAAGATACAGCTGATTATGACGATATTTTCAACAAACTTTCGACACTCGCAAATGAATCAAAACCTACAAAGTACTTCCCGTAAACTCAGAATCTTGAAATTTGGCATTAAGCATTGTCATATAATGCAAATATAGGAAAAATTGCTAAGATCATATTTTTTTAGTTATATAATATAATAAAAATATTTTAATAAAATGAAACTTACTACCTTATTTCTCACGAAGTAATAAAGGTATCGAATTCAAATTTATACCAAATACCTAGGTCTACTGTCCTTTTAATAAATATCTAGTAAGTAATTTGATTTACCTAATACGTCATAAATTGAAAACCGCTACGTTTGTACGGCGGAAACCTCGGTGCGCGAGTCATACTTCGCACTTGGCCGGTTTTTTCTTTTATAAAATTAAAGATAAGAGCTAGTACAATATTTTTAGACCAAATTCGAGACTACAACAAAACACTTTACTTTCCGTGTCAACAAGTTATTTCTACCACATGCACAGCTAGCATGAATGTGGGAAATAAAATAAAAATGCTTAACTCAACATTAGGTTTACTTAGTTCGAGAAATAAAATAATTTCAACAGTTAAATGTAGCGTTAATTTATGTTAAAGATTCATTATGCTACTTCATTGCCCGACTTTTGGCCTTGCATGAAAATGTAAGTCGTAAAGGCAATGTTGATATTTTTGTAGCGTAAGGTTGCTCAAGTCCTTTTAGTTTCTTCTTCTTAAATTCTTACTAGGTACGTCACGTCGAGGTCACCAATATTCCGGGTATCCGTAAGATATAGTTGGTAGGCCACCAGTCCGCCGGGAGGCAGCTGGTGGCCCGGAAGAAATGATGCACCAGGTCTTGTATACGTAACTGGTTTATTATTTATAATGCAAATGGCATGATGTGAGAATATCTCCAAGGCTTATATACTAGGATGACTGACGTCATATCGTATCACATACGTGGTCAGATCTGCTGACATAGCGTACGTGACAGAGATTACAGTAGGTCTTGGATATAATCCTTATCGTGCGTGCCGAGCTACTACACTAGGGATAATAATATTTATTTGCTACTGTATACACTAAGAGCATTTGAGCGATGGTAGTTTAGTAGATAAGAACATGCGCATTCTTAATGAGAGGTCGTAGGTTCGACTCCAAGCATCGAAAACATCGTGAGGAAACCTACACTTTTCGGAGTCTCAAAAGTGTAACCATGATTATATGGTTCGCCTCGTAAAGGGTTGGTTACAACCAGACCCGCTAAATCCTGAATCATGGTCCAAGCGCTAAAACAACAACTTTGGACCCAACCGAGAATTATACACCCTGAGATGAGAGAATTAATCATAAAAACTGTTAGGTAATGATATATTGATAACTGTGACCGAATTATTGCAATTCAGCCATTATAAGCTAGTCACATTATAATAAATTATTATTATGGGAGTATTTTTACCGACGTTTACGACTTAAGGACCTTCAAGAGAAGGTTTATTCCCGCTGTCCACCCTCTGCTAGTCCACCTCGGGTGGACAGTGAAACAATTGTTTAAAAAATTCCCTCTGTCCACCCCCTCTTTCAACCAAGAAGGGGTGGACAGCGGGATTTTATTAAGTACTCGTTTCGATGTCCACCCGGGGTGGACTAGCAGAGGGTAGGACAGCGGGAATAAACCCAAGAGAAGAGCGTTCTCACTTTAAAAGGTCGACAACGTATTTTAGCGATCTCTCTGATTTTGAATGCATTTCATGAGCCTCTTTGATTTACATTCAGGTGACCCACTCGTTCATTTATCGCCGCTAGCATTAAAAAAATTAAAGCGAAACCGTGAATTTGTGATAAAAATGCAACTCGTACGCTAATTGGTTAGTTAAACGTTTCCTTTGAATTAACCATTCTGGATAAATATTCGTGTAATGGAAACTTACATAGTGTTTACTCGGTAACTGGGTGTAATAATATTATCAATTTACCACCCTCATCAAGGTCCGTTGTAAATTATTCCAACAGTATGTGACTAGCTAGTAACGCCATCTAAAGGGTCAAGTTATGTTTTCGTACTTATCTATTTCAGTTACACAATATCTATTCAATTCGTAAGTCTTACCTCATTACCTTGGTAAGTTCGGCTTTGTAAGGTTCACGGAATCCTTCAAATGTTGCGCAACTTGTTCATCGTAAGCTACTCGTCTATAAGATCTCTTCAGCATATAAGGACCCTTAAATGAAGAACACTGACCTTTGTTACTAAGGGCTGTTTACAGCCTACTATTGTGGTACTAAGGGACGAGTCCACCAACTTTTCAAACAAGGTTAATCACACTTCAACCGTGCTTTAATAATACTAATCAATGGTTAAAGTAAATTTAAAGTGCGATTGTTCATATTTGAAAGCTGATATACTATACAGCTTTTTTATGTGATTGGTGGCAGACGAGCAGACGGATCACCTGATGGTAAGCGATTGCCGTCGCCCATGGACACCCACCACATCAGTGGAGTCAACCTTTGAATCCCCCTTTCCCCCGGATTGGGCCTCCGGTACCCTCACTCACGCATCGAAACACAGCATAGTGGTGCTTCACGCCTGTTTTCTGTGGTCCGTCGTGCCAGCCCATTCATGCCTAAGCGAGGGCTCTCCCGTCGTGAGTTAATATCTGCATGCCATTATCTCAGCGTGGTGTTCCCATTTGCGTCCAAAGCTGTCGCATTGGACCCCAGAGTACGCTAAGTCCATGGTCCAGAATTTAGGGTGTCCGCTAATTACAATGAAGTCTCTACTGTCTGACCTTCGCAATCCTTTACCAGGGGAATCAAACCAACTGAATCATGGTTACACGTTTCATAAATTATCTAAAACGAGAAGATGTTTTCAAAATGTTTTATTTTTATTGATGGTTTGCTCTTGGCATCACACTGAACTCAAAGTTGAAAAGAAACCTACGATGGAGCGAGCTTACCCAAAAATAGCCTATTCACTCTAGATTTAAAAATCATCATCATCATCATCAGCCCATTTAAGTCCCCACTGCTGGGGCACGGGCCTCCCTCAATCACATGAGGGGTAATTGCCATACTCACCACGCTTGGCAGACGGGTTGGCGAGGGTTATATAAATGCAGAGTTTTCCTTCTCTGGGTGCTGATGATCATGCCAGCAGCTTTACCTTAGTCGCCTTTTACGACACCTCGGTAAGAGTGAGGGTGGCCTATTCTACTCTGCCGGGACCACACGGCACACGGCTTTAAAAATATTAGGGTTGAAATCACTCGTAAAAACAGACGCTAGCAGGGCGTTCCACTCCTTGGCTGTGCGCATCACGAAGGATGAGGAAAAGCGCTGTGTGCCCTATCGAGGAATATTTACCAAGAAGGGGCGTACCCCAGTACGCCTGCTCTTTTGATGGTAGAAAGGGGATGGTGGAATGAGTTCATGTAGCTCAGCAGCACACTCTCCGAAGTACAGCTGATAACGACGGGTGATGTTAATGGACTGTAATGAATGAGAAAGCGGTTTAGAACATACATTATGTAATAATAAGAAAAATATAGTGAAAATGGACACAACAATGATGTCACATTACAGAAGGCTCCACCAAAACTGACACTGACACTTTTTAAGCAATCAGTTATCAAAAATAAATGAGTAAAAAAACGGCCTAAAGAGGTCACGGCGCAGACAGTCGCCAATAACAGCTATCTATGTATATATTATTATGTATGTATTGTTTATTATTATTTATGTTAAGTAATATTATTAATATAAAATATATGTATATTTCTGCCATTCTCAATTTCATTTGTTAAACTACTTTGCACTGCCCTCCCCTATTACGAATACGATATTTCTTTCCTCTAACCTTATTGTACTGTCTGTTGTTGTTGTATGATGCTTGTATTTTATTTTTATGCAATAAAGAATATCTATCTATTTATCTATCTATTTTGTATCGATGGGCTAGACGGTCTATTTGTATTTTTAGTACGCGTATGTATGTTATTATTTAGGCCCGCCATTTTGGAAGGCATACGTGGAGATACAGATCCAACACGAAGAGGTCACTTTGATTTATTTTTATTAATTTGACCGTGGGAGGGCCACACTTTGGCATGAATAGGCCAGCTCATAAATACTACAGAAATACGGCGTGATGGCGTGACGGCAGCGGCAGGAGCACTGTGTTGTCTTTCGCTGCATCATCATCATCAGCCTATCGCAGTCCACTGCTGGACGTAGGCCTCTCCAATTGTTTGCCACTGTGATCTATCCATCGCTTCTCGCATCCAGCTCTTGCCAGCCATCCTGCGCAGATCGTCCCCCCACCTAGCCAGAGGGCGCCCTACATTACGTTTGCCAAGACGCGGTCTCCACTCCAGAACCCGTTTACCGCATCGGTTGTCGGTGGGACCTAGCCAGAGGGCGCCCTACATTACGTTTGCCAAGACGCGGTTTCGCTGCGTGAGTGAGGCCAAAACTGGGGGAAAGGGGGCATTAAAAGTTCGCAGCACACTTGTAACTCCACTGGTGTCGCGGGTGTCTATGGGAGGCGGCAATCGCTTACCATCAGGCGATCCGTCTGCTCATCTGTCACATAAAAAATAATACACTATATCTGTAATGCCTTGTAAGTAAGTTGTGTATTATGTTTAATGAAGTATGTCTATCTATCTTTTATTTCACCGCTAAGTTGCCTGAGCTTTATCTTATCCTGACTGAGCTACTATTGCTTGCGAACTGACTTTACGCCACCTTGTTCCCCGCATGTAATAAGGTGGCGGTTTCTGTGGTTTCCCCAGAGACACCAAAAAAGACTCTCAATTTGTCTATCCGATAACACTACAAAGGAACAAAGCCAACTTCCTGTTTACGCAAACACAAGCCTAAATATTCCAGGAATGTCGAAAAGCAGTATAAATAAATTATTCACTCCCAAACCTGTTCTGAAGTGACAGCTCTCATTATTTAAGTAAGTCAACTAAAGTTGGGTTTTGTTCGAATACTTACACGCCATTTGGTGAATTGAGTTGGGATGGCAGTGGCTTTCTTGTGACGTCACGTTTTGTAAGGACTGGTATTTCTTATCTAGTGCTTAAGTGTCAGTTTCACGACGCTGACATATTTAGGTCAAATTTTCCTAAACCTTATGTAACAAAGTAACTATTATACAATCTCAAGTAGCTTGGCGAGGAGGGAAGGGAGCAAACCTGCACGGTTTAGGTAGTTTTAGAACGTATTACCATGATTTAGCTCGTCTATACAAGACGTAACCATGATCAAATAGGTTTTCTTTGCCTGTATAAGGCATATAGTAACTTACATATCATCATCATCATCATTTCAGGCAATAGACGTCCACTACTGGACATAGGCCTCCCCCAATGTTCTACACACAGATCGGTTTTATGCCGCCCGCATCAAATGGATTCCCGCGATCGTCACCAGATCGTCGGTCCACCTTGTAGGAGGCCTGCCACGGCTGCGACTTCCTGTACGTGGCCTCCACTCGAGGACCATTCCGCCCCAACGGCCGTCTGTTACATATACTGAGAAAAAATCACAATGAGAACACTACAATCTGGACATCTGTAAGGCAAGAGTGAACAGGCATCTTCTAGGCGAACGCGTTATCCTAGACCTCATCGTCACTTTCCTTAAGGTGAGATTGCGGACAAATGTTATCCTATAGTTCTTAAAAAAAAAGATAGATTATCAGTCGGCTAGCCAGTGCTAGCGCCATCTAGAGAAAAACGTGGTCGTTTTCTCTATATATATTCTCCACGGCTACGAGAATCAGTCAGGGAGACGATTAAATAAAATATCAGAATTAATTTTAATTGCTATATTATATACGGGAAATAAACCAGAGATCTAGGCGATTTATTTCCCATATTTTTTTATAATTTAATAAGGTGACGGGTAGGGCACACTAGCGACGCCAATCGATTTTAATTGTTAGCTACTAAACCAGATCTATTTTAAGCAATTTCGGGGTTACATCCTCTCGGCAAACACGTATACTATTTATTAAATACTTAAACTTAACTTTGGGGTCTGCTTTTGTCCTCTTTTTGCCTTATTGTTGAATGTTTCTTAATGTATTTTGTCTGTATCCTACCTCTTGTTGTAATTGGATTCGTGTAAAGGGGGATTTAAAGGTTGGCAGCGCACTCGTGACTCCACTGGTGTCTATGGGCTTACCATCAGGCAATCACATAAAAACAAAATCACTTACACCTGTGGAGTCAAAGTGAACATCCATTCTTTATCACAATACAGCACGGGTGCTGGTTTACATTTATTTTCTGTCAAGCCGTGGTATCATTTCGGTCAAGCTGGCCTATGCATGCAAAAGCGTGGTTTTTCCAGGGATAATTCATATGACAAGACATCATTCATGTAACGCAATTGTAACTCCACTGATATTGCGAGTGTGCATTGACGGCGGCAATCGCTCACCATCAGGTGAACCGTTTGCTTGTCTGCCATTTATCACATTAAATAAAAAACAGAAACAGTCACTCCCATTTCCTAATGTCGCCCGTCTAAAATACTCCTTAGCTCTTTGATTTATGTCGCCTGTCTTTTGTTTCGTATTTTGCTGATAAATTGGTTATTTTCTTTGAGTGTCACTGTATTTGAGTGACACTTTTTATTTTTGGTTCTTTTCGTTTTGACCTGAAACGAAAACTACTTCCGGAGGTTTGATTTTGACATAAACCAAATAGTTTTGCTTTGTGTCAACCAGAGTATTGTTACTTTACTCTATGGTGTATACTTTGAATAGGGTATTTGACTAAGCTAATAGGAGATTTTACAAAATATAATAATTATATCAAAACATAGGTAAATATGTGCCAATAGCAAAAAATCTTCATGGGCTAGTCCATTTTCATCATCATCAGCCCATTTAAGTCCCCACTGCGGGGGCACGGGCCTTCCTCAATCACATGAGGGGTAATTGCCATACTCACCGCGTTTGGCAGACGGGTTGGCGAGGGTTTTGATATAAATGCAGAGTTTTCCTTCTCTGGATGCTGATGATCATGCCAGCAGCTTTACCTTAGTCGCCTTTGACGACATCTCGGCAAGAGTGAGGGTGGCCTATTGTACTCTGCCGGGGACCACACGGCGTAGTCCATCTTAAAAGTAATCCATTTTAAAGTAGTCCATTTTAAAAGTTATTAAAAAAAAATTATATCATTTAATAACCCATCCAATTTGCACCAACTATTATAATAAAACCATATACATAAACGAAAAATTTGATATAGCTACTATACAAAATTCAAATGAAATGCATACAAAATACTTAGATGTGACGTCACATCTTAGTAGCTATTTGTATGGAGCGTTTTGGGTTTGCCCAAAATAATGTGATTTTAAAATTGATAATTCAGGTAGCTTAAATGAGAATCAAGTAATTCTTTCAACGATGTTTCATTGAGAGGTATTTTGATTACAAACATAAATTAAAATATTAAAATACCGTACTAATTTTAAACGTTTTTCTCATGTAACTAAAAAACGGAATGTACCAATTTCGGAAAAAAACATTACAGAGTGTGAAAGAGATCCAACCGGCCCTGATGCAGATTCAATACGGGTGCGGTAGAGAAAGAATATCACCCAGCTTGTCACCCCAGTACTAACGGCTACATGCGGTTTTTCAAGAATGGCTTTCTACGAAAAGGCACAGTCTGTTTAGGGTGCATGTCTATGCATAGTCTTGATAGCGAAGTTTCGCTTCGCAAGTGTCAACCAAAGTAATTACCTTTTAGGCATGTCGATTCATTTAAAAAAAAATCGATCACCGATTTGATTGAAATCGGCCATACTAGAATCGATTCTTGTTTAAATCGAGAATTACAAGATCGATTTTCGATTAATCGACCCAATTTCAAACATGACTGATTGCCTAATAAAGATACAGGACATTATTGATGACCATTTACTGCAAATACAAGTAATTGGATAGAAGTATTATTAAATTAATAAACATAATATCACGCCTATATTCCCTCGAAAAAATAGGTAGTAACGCCACCTTCGGAAGCGTTCATAAATATTTACTCTATGACTCGTTCAAATTATTGACCAAGTAAGTAATACCAGTTGCTTTTGCGCCCGACAACAGCAACAAATTAAAAAAACGAGGAAGATTATCATCGCTAGTTTTTTGAATGGATCGGTCCGATCCGGGAGGTTTATGAATCGATTCATTGAATCGACGTGGGGTTCAAAATCGATCTGAAAAATCGATTATATTACTAGAGTAATAAGAAAGTAACGATTATTTAGAAATAATCGTTTATTTCGATTTAAATTGACATACCTATTACCTTTCTTTATCAACTTTGAATTGATTTTAGAAGTTTTTATAAGGTTAATCCATAGAGTACGATAATAATAGGGTCAATTTCACTTGAGCTACCGGTAGCACAAAATTATTTTGTGCTGGTAGTGTCCACTTAATGCGACCACAAAATTCACATGATTTTTCCCGCATTCGGATTATGACCTATTTGATTCAAAGTTATCAATAAAACCTCTTTTTACTGACTTTTTCGTTGACTCCCTCAGTGGCGCTGTATTTAGTGGGTCGCACTTTAATGCGATGGTTGCGCAAGAGGTCCCGGGTTCCATCCCTGGGTGGTCCAAAAATTTGTACTTAAGATTTCGGTAGGAAATTTAAGTGTCAGCCTGAAGTCTGGAAGTTGGCGGTATTGTATAGCCCCTGACTCGAAAAGCACCTTAAGCCGTTGGTCCTGCGCCCAATCTCTCTCCGGTCGTATAACTCTGGTGGGAATAGAGAGTGCACTTTTGTTTGGGCATACACTTGAGCACTATGATATATCCTGCGACGTGGCTGATCGTTGAGATTGGCCGCCATAGCCGTAATCGGTTGGAGGATATTATCATAAATAAAACCAAGTAAATATCTGATATTCGTATCAAATAGACACCAGCCACACCAGTAGAGTTACAAGTGCGCTGCCAACCTTTTAACCCCCTTTCAATCGTTTTGGACTTCCGGTACCCTCACTCACGAAACACAGCACAGTGATGCTTCACGCTCTTTGAGGCCATGGTATCACTCATTAAACAGTGCTTAAGCTAGTCACTACTTACTTTAGGGTCGGAATAGAGAATGTGGTGTTGTTAGGTGTAGGTAGGTATTATAAAAATCGTAAGTTAATTTTTCATAAGATTTTTATATATTTTTATGCATAATTTTAATGCTCAATACTCAATACTTTATTTGCTCCACAATGTTACATAGGCACAGGTTTTGTGTTGTAAGAACTAGATTGTGGGCTGCGTAAGGCACTGCAAAAGATATACATTTAAGGTTATAGATGACGCTGCATATTTAATGCATTAAACCGTGGGAGAGCTACGCTTCGGCATGAATGGGCCGGCTCTATTCTATTCTATTCAGCGTGGCTCTCCCACGGTCTAACGTCACTTGTCTAAGTATGCGGAAATGTTACACAAAAAAACTTTAAAAGCTATTTGCCACTACGTAGTACACTTTTCTTAGCTAACAAGGAGTATATCTACTCAAGCGAAATTGCGTGAAAGACATATTCCCTATCGTTCCCGAGCGGTTCTCTCATGGCTCCATTACCGCGATGTATGTGGCACTGAGTCGCTGTAGGTGCCAACTTATAAAGTGCTCGAGAGGCGATTAGATAGCTTTATTCTTCTAGCGTCAAGTCTTAAGTTGCAAAATACATATCTTAGATCCAAAATAGTAGAATAGGCCACCCTCACTCTTACCGAGGTGTCGTAAAAGGCGACTAAGGTATAGCTGCTGGCATGATCATCAGTACCCAGAGAAGGAAAACTCTGCATTTATATAAAAACCCTCGCCAACCCGTCTGCCAAGCGTGGTGAGTATGGCAATTACCCTCATGTGATTGAGGGAGGCCCGTGCCCCAGCAGTGGGGACTTAAATGGGCTGACGATGAGATCCAAAATTAAAAGGAGAGAAATGTTTAAAACTGTATCATAATTGAGTGTATTTGGTGTATGTATGCATGTGTGTGTATGTCCATGTAAGATGCCGACGTATACAGGCTTGAGAGGCGATTAGATAGCTTTATTCTTCTAGCGTCAAGTCCAAATTTGCAAAATACATATCTCAAATCCAAATATATAGCGAAAAAAATGATGAAAACCGTATCATTGTGTGTATTTGCACAGTACAAACATTTGTGTGCATGAACATGTCTGTTTGTATTGGTCTGGGTGGTCCCTATGTATTATAAGTATGTATCTACAAAAGGAAAGTATTATACGTATATATTTGTAATCCCACTGTTGATTCTGATATTCGTAACGCAGGTACTTGAGCTACCTATCTCGGAGTCAGATCAATGTATGTGATGTTGTGAAATATTTATTTATTATTTGGTGTGTGTATGCGCGTGTTGAGTATGTATGTGTGTTTGTGTGCGCGTTATTTGTGTTTGTGTGTGTATGTCCATGTAAGATGCCAATTTACAAAGGCTCGAGAGGCTACTAGATAGCTTTATTTTTCTAGTTTCAAGTCCAAAGTTGCAAAATACATATCTTAGATCCAAAATTTAATGGAGAGAAAAGATGAAAACTGTATCATATGTGTATTTGATGTGTGGTATACGCGTGTTGAGTGTGTATGTGTGTGTTTGTATGCGCGTATGTGTGTGTTTGTGTATGTCCATGTAGGATGCCAATTTATACAGGCTCGAGAGGCAACTAGATAGCTTTATTCTTCTAGTTTCAAGTCCAAAGTTGCAAAATACATAATTATCTTAGATCCAAAATTTAAAAGAGAGAAATGATAAAAACTGTATCATGTGTGTATTTGGTGTATGCATGCGCGTGTTGAGTATTTATGTGTGTGTTTGTGTGCGCGTTATGTGTGTTTGTGTGTGTATGTCCATATAAGATGCCAACTTATACAGGCTCGAGAGGCGACTAGATAGCTTTATTCTTCTAGTTTCAAGTCAGAAGTTGCAAAATACATATCTTAGATCCAAAATTAAAAGGACAGAAATGTTGAAAACGTGCGGTTTACATTGACTAGACTTCAGGTACGCCCGACCCGAACTACGTCTCGGAAACTTGCGATAAAATAAACCTATGAAAGTAACGCATGCGTATGTGTGTGAGAAAAAATATTGCACACACTGTATCGACGCGCCTTCAAACACGCTCAATGTATGTACGGAGATTTTAGTTCCGATCCATACAAATAGATGGTGCTCCGTGTATACTGCATCACGCATGGATTTGTGCGTTTCGATTTCCACAAACACCAGCGGCCATCCATTAGTATCTGTCTTGAAGTATTATAAAATATTTTGAACAATCGAATATAGCACCTTTATATTAGACTTCCAGTGGAAGAAACCTGGTGGAAGTCTTCCACCGGGTTTGTTATTTGCCCGTCCGTGTACGTACGTACACCACTGAAAAATACCTACCCACTCCTAGCGAAGGTGTACACATTGGCCGGGTTTGAAATCACCAATCCGGCCTAAATCCTATCAAAGAGTAGTGATGACTTAATTTTTATGATAGAAGCCTTTGCCCTACAGTAGGACATTGTTATACGCTGATATTTTTTACTTAACAAGGTAGCCGCATTCAGTAGGACGCAGGGAGTGATCATACTGTATTCAATACATACTCATTTAATATATGCTATGCCCGAACACTTTGACGATTTTAAAAAGCCACATAATCGTAACCGGAAAAAATTATGGAAGTTATATGAACGCCATCCAGGGCTGAAATAAAGACTTCTAGATTAAGGGCTGTGGAGTTGACGTGTTATTACACAAAATAACTAGATCAATTTACCCTTTGTGAGTTGCCGACGTGATAAATTGAACATGCTTGAAAATTTTTCAGCCTAACATAATTTCTCTCAGTGTAAAAAGCTGATTCATACAATATTATAATACTATGATTTGCGTTAATAGAGTTCGTCGAGTTTGCTTTGCTATATTATAACGAAATGAGTACTGCATACAAAGAGCGATGATAGCTGTGCGCCTTCCATAGAAGGTTCGTGGTTCGAATTCGAGTATGCACCTGGATTTTTAAAATCTATGTGTATATTTCTATCACTTTTATTGAAATTTTGGATACCTACAGTATTTGAGATCATCATCATCATCATCATCAGCCTATCGCAGTCCACTGCTGGACGTAGGCCTCTTCAATCGTTCGCCACTGTGATCTATCCATGGCTTCTCGCAAGACTTTGCAATTGGGTAAAAATAACCTCGGGGATGATGTGAATAGGAGAATCCAGTTAGGTTGGGCAGCATTTGGAAAAGTACGTCGTGTCTTCGTATCGTCGATTCCACAGTGCCTAAAGACGAAGGTCTTCAATCAGTGCGTCCTACCCGTCATGACATACGGAGCCGAAACGTGGACACTTACGGTACGGCTGGTCCACAAGTTAAAGGTTGCTCAGCGGGCTATGGAACGAGCAATGCTCGGCGTCTCTCTCCGAAATCGAACCCGAAATGAGGTGATCTGGCTGAGAACCAAAGTTATCGACATTGCTCACCGGATTAGCAAGCTTAAGTGGCAGTAGGCTGGCCATATTAGCTGCAGAACCGACAACCGATGGGGTAAACGAGTTCTGGAGTGGGGACCGTGTCTTGGCAAACGTAATGTAGGGCGCCCTCTGGCTAGGTGGAAGACGTTCTGCGCAGGATGGCTGGCAAGAGCTGGATATTTGAGATAATTATTCTGAACGTTGGTAAATTCATCTGGTTTCCCCCTGTGGGATGCAAAGGTCAGACGGCCATCGCTACATTGTTATTACCAGTCTTCCCGAATCCTGGGCTTCGAAGCGTCAGAATCTCTCGGTTACCTGTCACCAGAGAGTAAGCAAATATCGCCACCCATGGACACCTTTAAACCCCCCCTTTTGTAAGGGTATTAAATAAGGGTCGTAAATAGTGAGTAAAACCAAGCAATTGATATCTGTCCCTTAAATTATTTTTCAACCTGCATTTACAATGGGGAATGTTCCGAGGAGCTGTTCGGCCTTATTCCAGCTGCAATTTTTCACCACCGCACATCACGTCAGAACTGCCAAATTCCATCCACATCACCTGGACGGATTTATATCGACTACAGTGCGTTTCTCACGTCATTTCCTACCACGCACAGTAAAACTGTGGAACAAGCTGTCATCCGTGGTGTTTCCGAACAGATACGACCTGGTGACCTTCAAGAAAAGGGTTTATTCCTTTCTTAAGAACCGGCAACGCATATGTGATACCTCAGGTGTTGCAGATGTCCATGGGCGGCGGTGATCACTTTCCATCAGGTGTGCCGTCTGCTCGTTTGTCCGCTATAATGTAAAAAAAAAATACAATATATGGTTATGCGGATGTGCGGTGGTTCACTATTTCATCACTTTGTTATTTTTATTGTGCGCCGACACAGTGCGCGCTCAATTCCTGTGCGGATTTAAACTCATTGCCCGCGGCTGCGGCCTTCAACAAGTAACCTCTCTAAGCCCTCTTGACACTTTCGTCAGAAGTCAGTATTCAAAGGCATAAATTTTCTTCTAAACGACAGACATCAAACCGACAGCCAGCAACGAAAGAGTTCACCATCGTTACAGTATTGAATCACACGAATATTTATCCAAAGTAGGAATCGGACCCATGACCTTTGATCGCTACCAAATGGGCCGTCGGGCCAGTTATTACTTGCCACTTATCAGATAAAAGCTTATTTACAATTCTCTTTTAAGGAATTACTAAGAACACTTTGTAAAAATGTTGGATTGAAAGTTGACGAATAATACGATACAAGAACCTAAATATGTAGGGGAAGTACCTATGTCCAAAATTACATAGTGTTTTATTAATCATCGATAACTTCAATATTATTCATAATAGGAATATATTTTTTCGTTCCAACTTTGCTTATATTAATTGGTTAAAAGAAATCATATAGGTTTTGTCAGAAAAATCATCACTTTCACAAATATTTAGTATTAAGTGAAGATCGAGATAAATCTGTTTTGTCCATACCGTATGAACAAAACGACATGAGTCGTATCGACTAAATGACATCATCATCATCATCAGTACATTTAAGTCCCCACTGCCCTCCCTCAATCACATGAGGGGTAATTGCCATACTCACCACGCTTGGCAGACGGGTTGGCGAGGGTTTTGATATAAATGCAGAGTTTTCCTTCTCTGGGTGCTGATGATCATGCCAGCAGTTTTACCTTAGTCGCCTTTTACGACACCTCGGTAAGAGTGAGGGTGGCCTATTCTACTCTGCCGCGGACCACACGGTTAATATAAAACTATGAAACAGTAAAATAGCAAAAGAAAACTTATCGAAAAACAAAAAACAACCGACCACTGATAAATTTCTTTCCAACTTCGAAACACAAATGTCAACATGGCGTCCGTTGTGTATTTAAAACGGGTCTCAGAAACCCTATGGTATATTTTCGCTGTAGGTGCTTCATTGACTAATGTGTCCGGCCAGAAAATTAGCGGAAAATAGATTCATAAGTTCAATTGATTATGAAGGCTCCTTATAGCGTGATAACTTTGATTATGTTAATTAACTTATATTTTTTATGTTTTTTCCAAGACATGTTGTCTTGGAAAAAACTTATCATAATCATCAGTTTTGCTCTTAATTGTATTAGTTAACATCATTTATTGGAGAATTAGGTTAGGTACTCTGCGTTTTCGTTATTGTAGTGTTATGTTTATTTTAAAATTAATTTGTTAATTAAGTCCTTCATTATTTTCGTTTTTGCCTGAGATACAGGATTTTCCTAGTTCAGGCAGTAAACTTAAAATTGATCCCTTGTATAAGTAGATTATAAGTAGGTATCATGTTGTTCTAATGATTTTGCAATAAAGTTTTATTTATTATTTATTATTATTAATGTTTGACCGTTTAAACCACGCAAATTTTTAAATAACACTGATGTGTCGTTTTGTCCATATATGTCATTTTGGAATAGTAGGTATGTCGGTTTACGACAAAACTCGTGGTAAACACTCAAACCTAAGTACCTTCAAGTTTATGTACAGTTAAGAAGATTTGAGAAACTCTAAGACATTGGTTCTCAACCTTTTTTAGACCTAGACCCACTTCAGTTTCCACCTTTTGATATTTCCTTAGAAATTATAATGTCTCTAAATATAAAAATATAAATCTACTTGTTTGGTTTGGCAATTGATTCAGTGTAATTGCCAGACTAGCCAAATCTGGATCATGGGCCAAATGTACCATGTTTAGAATATTACATTGACCTGATTCCGTACTAAGCTTAAACAACTGTGTTACGTATATGAAGAAAACTTAAAATTTAAGGAATTAAAATTTAACAGAAGAAGAAGTGACAAACCTACAAAAGTAGAAGGGTTCTTGACGGGAGACCCTGACTCGGAAAGCATAGCGTAAGGCACTGTCCAACTAGATGAAGTGACGATCGGTAAAAAGACTGGAAGTATCAAGACGAACATATACTGGGGGAGGCCTAAGTCCAGCTGTGGGCTGAAGCAGATTGCTCATGATTTAAATCGATAAAAACGTTGATCTTTTTTATGTCTTCGCAGGCAACTGAGGGTTCGGGACCGCTGTTTGGAAACCAACGGCTAAGACCTTCTGTGTTAAATTTAGTGTGAAAATGTTGCAGAGAAGACTTAGCTTAGTCTAACGTGTTTACGTTAGACTTGGCAGCGGTTGAATTTTTGAAAGTTAATTCATGTCAAAAGCCTTTGATATTAGCAGGAATAGCTCAAATATGCAAGCGTTTAATAAGAATAATAATAATAATTCTCACGACATCTCATACGTTAACCTGATTCCGTACTAAGTACTTGTGTTACAGATATCAGACAACAGAGGAACACAAATATATACTAAAATACACATATTACACCCAGACACTGAACAAACACAAGTGTTCATCGCACGAATGTTTGTCCAGGGTGGGGAACGAACCCACGACCTTTGGCGTAAGAGGCAGGGTCACTACCATTTGCGCCATCCGGTCAGTCAGTTTAGCTGCGTCATTTGATTTAATTCCTGAAACAAAACCAATACTGCTCAGAGAGGGGCCAAACAAATAGATATTCCTTGGATTTCTCCTAGTTTTTTGTTAAATCTGTTGTTTTTTTGTTAAATCGATAAAAACCTCATCAGTTTTTATCGATTTAACCACAATACAATCCGGCCTTTGTCCGAATTGGCGACAGGTGGTTGAGAACAGAACTGATCCACTTCAAGGCCTTGGAGGCCAAGATCCAATTCAGGTCGTTGAGCCAGCGTATTAAGTAAGAAGGTAACCACAACACAACACCCCTTATCTTTAAATTAAAACGCGTTCATATTCAATCCGTGAATTACCAAACACGGGATCAAACATGAATATTTTTTTCGTTAACATTTTATATATCAGAAATGAATAATTAACATTAATGAAATTAATTTTCAACCGACGAACGCATCGTAAAATGGTAAATTTATACTTTTAGCACGAGAAAGTTTATGCACTTCATTATTCATTTTCCAAATATATTTATCGATACTCAATATTTTATTGCTTTCTATAGTTTGTAGTTACATTGGTTGTTAACATAATGTACATGCTAGGATCAAAATCCCCTAATGGGCACAACACATTTTAGCAGAAGGAAATCATATTTATACATAGGAAAAATTTGCCGATTTCAATTTTATTTCTGTATCTATAATTTGATGTTGTACAATAATTGTTTTATGTAGAATGTGTGTCTAGTGTGTAAATATGTATTATATTAGTCTGTCATTTAAATATTCATTTCTGGTATAATAGTGTTTCCTGATCAAAAGTTATTTCAATTTGTTTACGAATACATTGAACGAACCTAGGTGTCGTAAAAGGCGACTAAGGCAAAGCTGCTGGCATGATCATCAGCACCCAGAGAAGGAAAACTCTGCATTTATATCAAAACCCTCGCCAACCCGTCTGCCAAGCGTGGTGAGTATGGCAATTGCCGCTCATGTGATTGAGGGAGGCCCGTGCCCCAGAAGTGGGGACTTGAATGGGCCGATGATGATGATGACATTGAACGAATACAATACATTCTCTTAGACAATGTCTAAGATATTATATTCTATATATTTTATCAAGTCATGGAGTTTGTTAAAGAGCTTGATTGACATAGCTAGAGGCCCGGTTGAGTAGAGTTTTAGATGTGGTGTTGTTAATATGAGTTATCCCTTATATTTAAAATTACATTTTGAGCTCTATTGCGGAATCCATCGTTTTTAACAAAATTAAAGGTATTCATCAGTAAATAAGTTTGATAAAATATTAAATGTATTAATATTCCTGCTAAGTATATTAATACATTTAATATTTTATCAAACTTAGAAGAATTAATTTGACTTTGAATTTTTGAAAATCGTAAAATTGTAGGTGGAAGTGGAGGTTCAAAGGTCTCTTTGCCGACACGTCCCTGTGTTATAGTTTATTAAAGTTAAAAGCTTAAAATGAAAATATGTATATCAGATTTTTTAACTGATAGCTTCTGATCGTCCACGCTATGTTTATAATCGCATGCAATGATATACCACTTGAACTCTTATATGCACGCAATTGGCCTAACAATATTTTTTTTTTGTTAGAGGCGACAATCTTACAAGCGGGTCACCTGATGTAAAGTAATCAACACCGTCCATGAACATCCGAAAAATCAGAAAGATCGCTAACGTGTTTAGGTAAATTATTAATAAAAATATGACATTTTTAGCACAAAAATCAACATAAATCAATCAGTGTGTCAATAGTCTAGGCAAGCCTATAACGAATGGCAGACTGACCGGATAGCGCAATTGGTAGTGACCCTGCCTCTTACGACAAAGGTCGTGGGTTCGATCCCCACCCTGGACAAACATTCGTGCGATGCGACAAACACTTGTGTTTGTTCAGTGTCTGGGTGTAATATATGAATTTAAGTTTATATTTGTGTTCCTCTGTTGTCTGATATCTGTAACACAAGTGCTTAAGCTACTTAGTATGGAATCAGGTCAAAGTATGAGATGTTGTGAGAATTATATATTAATGGGAAACAGTAAATGATTGAAAAAAAAAAGTTATTTATGCAGTAAATATTTCACGTCCAGTTTTGATGCTGTGCGATTTTTCGAAAGTACCTAAAGTAGTAATATAATAAAAATAAACCTTCGTGAGACGCTAAGGTTCTGGTTTCGATTTTCACACCAACACAAATGTTTGTTGATAGAGCATAATAATGCTTTTTTTGTGCTGTATTTTTTAAGGCTCATTATAGATTGATTCAAACGATACATCCAAGTGTTTTCAAGTCAATCCAAAACACATGTTGATTGAAGATAAAAAACAAGGAAACCAATCTTCAAAGTTTTTCTTTTCCTCTACATAAGCCTATAAAGATAACATTTGATAAATTACCTCTCTAAGTAACCACTAATCAATATACAACCTTATTCTAATATGAACCTTATTGTGCGGCCTTAAGAGTCAGGGTGTTAGCGTTCCATTGCAGGTGACTGTACTCCTCGATCATGTTGCTTAAGGTGTAGGGCACACTAGCGACGCCAATCGATTTAAATTTTTAGCTACTAATCCAGATCTATTTTAAACAATTTCGGGGTTACAACCTCTAGGCAAACACCTATACTATTTATTAAATAACCATGCACAAAATGATTGAGTCCGTTTTTGTACGCGAAGAATTGATTCACGCCAAAAGCGGCCACTTTTGGAGTGAATAAATTTTTCGCGTACGCGTTGGACCTAATATTTGTGCATGGTTATTTAATAAATATTATAAGTGTTTGCCGAGAGGTTGTAATCCCGTAATCGTTTAAAATAGATAAGGTTTAGTAGCTAAAAATTAAAATGGATTGGCGTCGAAAGTGTGCCCTACCCGTCGCCTTAATTGAAACAAAACACCTTATTCTAAGTCCATGGAAAACAAACCTTTATTCGGTTATAGTATCGAAACCTTAAACCAACAGTGGCCGAAGAAAAACAGTCCCGAATAGGGTTTCCAGGTTTAAAGACAAAAGTTGGACAGACATGTCAATTTGCCGAACAGTTTTGAGCGGGGAAAGCCTTGCTTCTGAATGAATGGGTCGGCTCTACCGGTGTGATATAACGACCTCACAGAAAACGGACATGAAGCAGCATGACCTCACAGAAACGGACAAGATGTTGTGTTTCGCTGCGTGAGTGAGTTTACTGGAGACCCAAACCAGGGGAAAGGGGTTTTTAGGTTATCAACGTGTGCTGTTAACCTTAAAACCCCTTTCCCCTTGTTTTGAGTTTGAGTCACAAGTGTTTGTGACTCCACTGGCATCATGGGTGTCCGTGAGAGGCGACAATTGCTTACAATCAGGTGATCCGTCTGCTTGTCTACCACCTGTCACATAACAAGGACCTACCAATTAGCCGAGCACTTTAACTGTGGAAGGGCGACACTTATGCTAAACTGTAGTGATACCACGGCCTCCCAAAAAAATCGGCGTCATACAGAAAGTGAGGTTACTCGAAGCTAGATCGGGGGTTTAGCAGCATTTTTATTTTACACAATATAAAATCCCAACTATGTCCCACATTATCCAGTTGAATGGCAACTATAGCCCTGGACCGTATTGTGGGCAAAAGGGAAACTATCGGGGAACTGACCGATGTTTATGTAACCTAGACTCTATTCTCAGATAATACAAGATTAATGTCTCGGCCTTTTCTCACATCACGGTCCAAAGTATTAGTTAAGTGCTCACTAATTTTGCTTTCTTTCTTTTGCTTTCACGAGTCGAGTACTTCGACCTTTTTTCATTAACATAAGTTAATATAAGTAAGATGTGTGTGCGTGTGCATGTGCATGTGCGTGTGTGTGTGCATGTGCGTGTGTGCGTGTGTGTGTGTGTGTGTGTATGTGTGTATGTGTGTGTGTGTGTGTGTGTGTGTGTGTGTGTGTGTGTGTGTGTGTGTGTGTGTGTGTGTGTGTGTGTGTGTGTGTGTGTGTATGTGTGTGCATATGTGTGCATCCCTGGGCTTCAAAGCGACCGCTGGACGTAACAGGAAACAGGTCGGGTGATCATGGAGTCACACATGAGCTGCAAACATTTTAACTCACCCACGATTGAGACTCCGGTACGCTCAGCGAAACACGGTTACAAATAATGATGTTTCATCATCAATTTTAATTATTCAAAACAGTAATAAATAATGGCGTTATTATTTTATCGTTTCTAAAAATAGAGCACCGCCTGCCTTGAGTTCAGTTAGTACTGAAACATTCGTGACCTCAATACAACTTTTCCTAGAATGAGCAAATTGGCGCATGTAGTCTTGTTTCCAAATACTTATTTCGGTGAACGCTTAAGTGACAGAAATGGCTCAACAAAGGTCCTGTGGGGAAAAGATCGTAAAGAAGGTAGTTTGCGCGACGAACAAACGTTTGCTTGTTCTTGTGACAAAATGGACGGTCGAATCAATGAGGGTTTTCGCGTGTGAAAAATCCGCTAGATGGAGCACTATAGGAGTGCTTTTCTTTTTTTTCTTCCTGGCACAGCACGGTTGTGCATGGGCCAAACTTGGGTGATTGGTTATTTTTAAACGTGATCTGTCAAAATGACAATTTGACAAACTAAACAACCAATG
Organism: Marasmia exigua; assembly: GCA_019059595.1. Lineage (NCBI taxonomy): Eukaryota > Metazoa > Arthropoda > Insecta > Lepidoptera > Crambidae > Marasmia > Marasmia exigua. The sequence goes on along the minus strand of CM032480.1, from coordinate 12,837,436 downwards.
CGGTTGATGTTGGACGTTAGTCCAACAGTACGCCATCTAGCGGATTTTTCACACCCCAAAACCCTCATTGTAACCAAATGCTCAAGGCGAGATGAAAACAGAATAAATTGGAAACAATTAAGACACGAGACTGCGATGAATAACTAGGTTTATAGTTTTGTGATCTATTTTCGTTTAACTTTGGATCTTTGATACCAATTTACCGTGAGAGTCACTCTTCGGCATGAATGGTCCGACTTTGCCGGAGTCATCATCATCATCATCATCACCCCATTTAAATTCCCACTGCTGGGGCACGGGTCTCCCTCAATCACATGAGGGGTAATTGCCATACTCACCACGCTTGGCAGACGGGTTGGCGAGGGTTTTGATATAAATACCGGAGTAATACCACGGTTTTTTTGGCCCGTTAGAGTTCTGACAAGGCTTTCAAAACCAGATAAGGATGCTCTTAGAAAATAAACCTTAGATGGCTTACGAAGATTAAAACAGGGTAGGTATTAACATACCAATATTTCAAAAGCAAAAGCTTGTGAATGTGTCTGTTTAGTTATTACTTTTGACGCACAAACGGCAGAATCAAATTTTATTTTATTATATGAATAGTATATTATTATTTAACTACCAAGAGTCAGCTTCAGTACCTATATCAGTTCAAAATTAAATTATTCTTTACCTATTTTTACGATTATTGGCGTTTATATGGCAATGTTCTTGATTCCTAAGTACTATGACTTACATTCCAAACAAAACAGGTAATCCCTCCAAGATCCGATCCGAAAAATCCGCCTTCCCACTTATAATTCGTCGATTCCAAAAGACAAACACGACCGGGCCTTTATTCCAAACTTTGCCCCGACGCAAAGACTGGAAATTATACTTTGCCCCTAAATTAGGGAGTCTGCCCCTGATCCCTACTTTATTTACCATCTCTAAGTAATCCATGTGTATGGGGGCTATTGACGAAGAATAGAATACGTTCTATCGCCCGTCCACATGTACTTTTCCGGAGTTTAATATTTCTTTGGGATGGTAACTTCTCTTCCGTAGAAGTTCGTTCGTTTATATTGAAATCACTTTTTCTACCTATACAGGGTGTATCCGTGAACATTTACATCCCTTTAACCACGTGTTCTACCAACCAATCTGAAGAACATTTGTTCAACGACTGTTCGAAATTCATCGACATTTTTTTTCGACTCCCCATACAAAATTACCAAGTTACGTGACCGACTTTGTATGAAAAGTTGAAATTTTTTCATGCGAATTTCCAAAAGTGATACAACAAATGTTGTTCATTATGGTTAGTAGAACACTTGGTTAAAGGGATGTTAATTTACACAGATACACCCAGTATTTATGTTTTTTGTTTTTAAGTAAGTAAAATATTTCCGTGCCGTGAACTCGGGGTCCTGGGTTCGATTCCTGGGTCGAGCAAAAAAAGTGTTTCGAATTTATAGAAAACAGCTCAGGTTTGTGATCACCAATCTGCATTTGGCAAGCGTGGTGATTAAGCCTAATCCCATCATAGTAGAGATGACTTGATTTCTATGATGGAGGCCTTTGCCCTGCAGTGGGACAGTTATAGGCTGATACTATACTATACTATAAGTAAAATATTTATTGACCACAAACAAGAATTATTAATTATAATTATGTAAGAAGAGGGGAAGAACATGTTGCCAAAAAAGTGATGAGTTTAAACGTAAGTGGGTGGAGGAACAGAGGACGGCCGAAAAAGAGATGGATGGATTGTGTGAAGAATGACATGATGGAAAAAGAGGTGGATGATTCGATGACGAATGACAGGGACGTATGGAAAAGGAAAACACACTGCGCCGACCTCAGATAACCTGGGAAAAGGGCAGGAGGATGATGATGAAACAAGAATACAATTTCAACAAGATGTTAACAATAAGACAGAAAAGAACAAATTATAACTAGGTCGCCTGTTGCATGAAACATTACCAACAAAATCAAGTGGTCAACTAGGTCCAACCTCAGCATGTGCTGCAACTGCTTGAAGCCGCTGCAGCGCTGGTATTCAGTTTTTTTTTTTCATTTATTTATAATAATTACAATAACAGTATGTAAATTAAGAGTGTCATAAAAACCTTGCCGGTTTGTCCTTGACACGGTTACACATGAGTGTCGCTTATTTAACTAAATAACAATAATAAAGTATATCATAACTACTTCTAATACTTATTGTCTACACGACCACGCGCTGCGAGCCGTTTGCGTAGGTACCTATGCCGCTGCATCTCGCTCGCACTGAGCTGCCCAGGGCAGCGCTCATAAAAAATATCAACATACAGGGTGATACGCATGGTGTATTCAATTAAGATTACATATTCTGAAGTATATTTTTGTAGTATGTTTTGAGTTTAAGTTTATAGTTTTCATCGGTTAATTCTGCTCGTATACTATGTGAAATTTCATTTAAAAGAGTAGGGACTAAGTATCTATTTAAGCGTTTTCCGTTTGGTATCTTAAGTTTGGTTCGAGTAATATTCCTGGTAATTGTTTTATGGTTTATATAGATTCAGGACCTTGAGTGACAGGATTAATTGTCTGGTTGAACATATGATCAAGTGACATTCGTATTGATAAAAAAAACCGGCCCAGAGCGAGTCGGACTCGCCCATGAAGGGTTCTGTAGCAAGTAAGATATGTGGAAGGTAAATTGCCGTTTACGGTTTATAACGTATCAAAAAAAAACTACTTGCCAGATCTAGTTCAAACCAATTTTCGTTGTTAGTTTTCATGGTAATGTTTATCATATATTTTTTGTAGTTTTATAATTCTTTTATTATAGAAGTTAAAGGGGGGAACACACATTTTACCACTTTGGGAGCGTCTCTTACGCAAAGTATTAAGTTTAAAAAATATATATATTTAAAACCTTAACATCATTTTTAAAGCCCTATTCATAGATACCCCACACGTATGGGTTTAATGAAAAAAAATTGAGTTTCAGTTCTAAGTATGGGGTACCTATCTATGAATAGGTAACATTTTTCTATTTTTGTGTAAAAAACGTAATGCGATTAACAAAATACATCTATTTACCATGTTTCAATATTATAGTTCCTATAGCTTCGGAAAAAGTGGCTATGACATACGGACGGACAGACAGGCAGATATGACACCTTCTCCTTTCTACCACCGGACATTGCGGAAGACGACAGGAATCCATCCTTATACTGTGGAAGTTCCACCAGCTCGTACTAAGCGTTTCGCTTCTTCTTTCTTGGTACGAACTGCTAAGGAATGGAATAAATTGCCTGCTTCTGTATTCCCAGAGAGCTACAATTTGGGTGTCTTTAAGTCGAGAGTGAATAGGCTTCTTCTGGGTAAGCACGCTACATCTTAGACCTTATTATCTAGAGTGACGTCACGACAGCTCTGACGTTAAGACGTGTTCCAGTCCCTCTGCGCAATTTATTTGTTACTAGCAAAAACCGTTTAATATCTCGCTTAAAAACAAGTGAATTCTAGTGCTGAACAGTTCTGGTGCGGTAATTAGCATAAATAACAAGAGCTACAGTTCGTTTAGTGCATATTTCGTACAAAATAAGAAGCTGATCGCCTCCAACAAAGTCATTACACGGGTAAACTTACATAAGGTGTTCGTGAACGACCCTCGCCCCAGTGACAGCACGGCATCAACACCTAGCTCTGACTAATATAGAGGCATAAATTCGAGCACCTATCGGAAGCGGCCCGTGGCAGAGTGCGCACTACACAAGTGAACCGACACGCCTTCCCAGAGATCCGAGGTTCAAACCCGAGCCGGAAATAGAAAAAAAAAAAAATATTTTTTTTTCTCTTATTTTATTTAAATTATTGATTTCTTAATTGAGCAATGCCTAAAACACAGAGATCTCCGCCACTTGCTACTGCTCAGCAGCAGTCTTCGGACACTGATACTGATAACGCATCAAAAAAACGTAAAAAGGCCTCCCCACCTAAGCCGGAAGACATTGTACACAAACATAACGTCGTGGAACATGACCAACCGTCATGCCTACATCGCCGGGAGGTGCAGGAACTGGTGTCAGAGATGCGAAAGTTCCGCGAGGAGATGGCACAGCTTCGTGAAGCCTACGAAACAGTGGTCACACGTCTCGACGGAGTTGAGCAAAGAGTTGCAGCGCTAGAGCAGCATCCTGTACTGGCTGCTGAGGAGGCTGTCAGGACCAGGGAGTTGGAGGGCACCATCACTCAACTCCGTGCTGAGCTCAACGATCGAGATCAGGAAGCTCTTCTGTCGGACTTGGACATCGGACAGCTGCCGGAGGAGAGGGGCGAGAATGCGGCGCACGCCGTCACCGTGCTTGCCTCGCGCTTGGGCGTGAAGCTTGAGGAGCGGGATGTTGTCTTCGCCGAGCGTGTGGGCCCGCCGGTTAGGGAGGCGGAGGCACGGCCGAGGCGCCTCGTAGTAAGGCTCGCACGCCGCGGACTGCGGGACGAACTGCTGCGCGCCGCGCGCGTGCGCCGCACACTCGCTGCAGCTGATGGCTCCCGCGTATATATTAATGAACGGCTGACGAAAGCTAATCGTCAGCTGTTTCACCGGGTGCGGGAGGAGTGTCGCAGATTGCGATGGCGATACACCTGGACGAGGCGCCTCACCACCACCACCACATCACCTACTGGTTGCACGTGATCGGGGGGAGGTCGCTGTCCTGCTATTGCTCGACTTCTCGCGAGCATTTGACTCGATCAATACTGCACTTCTACTCTCCAAGTTGGCCTACTACGGACTCGATGCTGGTTCTGTGCGGTGGTTTCACAGTTACCTGGAAAATAGATGGCAGTGCGTCGAGCTTACTAATATCGACGGGACGAAGTCTCGCTCCTCTCTCATGCCTGTGAGCCGTGGTGTACCCCAGGGATCAACACTGGGGCCCCTACTGTACGCCCTGTACAGTGCAGATATCACCACCAACATCAAAAATTGCCAATACCACATCTACGCAGATGACTTGCAGATGTACTTGACATTTAAACCAGACGATTATGATATTGCAGTTGCTAAAATAAATGAGGACCTAGAGCGCATATCAGAATGGTGTAGGTCTAACTGCCTGGTTCTTAACCCTAAAAAATCTAAGTTCATAGTTACGGGTACAGATAGGAGCCTACAAAAAGTAAACAATGTTCCGTTGAATATTGTTATTGATGGGGAGGTAGTTGAGCGCGTCAACTCCGCCAGGAACCTGGGACTGATTTTTGATGGTCAATTGAACTTTGAGAGCTATGTTGCTGAGTGTGCCCGGCATTGTTTTTATAGGTTAAAACTATTGTATAAAATAAGACATTATATTAGTGAAGCAGTGAGAGTTACGTTATGTGAGTCATTGGTGCTGTCTAAGCTTAATTATTGTGACACAGTCTACGGTCCCTGCCTTTTAGCCAGGACACAGAAGCTTATTCAGCGAGTACAAAATGCTTGTGCGAGATACTGTTTCAAATTCCACCAAGAACACACGTCACTCCCTTTCTTAATGCTAGAAACATATTAAGGATGGAGGCCCGTAGACGCTTGCATCTAGCCACTATGCTGTTTGGCATCATAAATACACAAAGACCACCCTACCTCTTCAGTAAGTTGAAGTGGGCGAGAGACTCCAACAGGTACCCAAAAAGGTCATGCTCGCACCTACTCCTCACTGCCAAGCACCGCTCGGTGGCATTCTGTGGCTCTTTTAGGTACGCAAGCAGCAAACTGTGGAACAATATCCCTCCTCCCGTCCGTGACCTGAAACGATACACTCCTTAAGTACCAACTCACAAAGCATTTGATCACTGACCAAAAGTGTGGTAACGTACCTCCAAGTTACTCACGACGTACGTTGGGGGAATCGTTCTGACACAGCGGCCGCCTTCAGCGTCCGAGTAGGCGAATCAATCCATTGGATCCGTCCATCGGTGGAAAATACACGGGGAACCTCACAATAAACGATGCCACATAACCTCACATGTTTCAATGGTTTGTTCTCCGTATTATTAGGCATTTCTAACTCGGAAGGTTATATTTGGCTTACGTGGCAGGGCGTGGGCCACATGTGGTCATCACCGCACACACTTATAGTAACTTGTAATAATTGTTAACTTTGGTAATCACTATCATGCAGGTATGAAAATGTTTTCGTCATCATGAATTGTGTATTTTTTTTTCTTTCACATATTTTTTTTTTAAGATAAGACTTCAGTGACACAGATGGCGCCACCGTCACTGGAGGGTGTGTGAATAAAAAAGTGAATGATGGCGCCACTGTCGTTATTTCTATTTATGCATTGTGGGAGCATTTTGTTTGTTTATTTTTTATTTATGTATGTACCTAATACCGGTTTATATTAATTTATTTATATTACATAAGGTTGTATTTTTTTTATTGGATCTGTATGCACTTTTGCGTTTTATAATTCATGTTCACATTATAGATGTACTTTGTATCGTTCCGTTTTGTATTAATATAAATTGTCAGTTTTTTTTATTTTTTTTCATGTTGTATGTTTTACTATGAGTCGTCGCTCGAAGGTACAGCCTGAAAATCAGCGCTGCAGCGGCTGCTTAGCGGTTGTTGTAGCACATGCTGAGGCTGAACCTTGTTGGCCGCAACTTGATAATGTTTTGTCATTCAGATTTGTATGTAATGTGTTGTGGTCAATAAATTATTTCTTATTCTTATTCTTATTGTCACTTTCCATCAGGTGAGTTGAGGTCAAGTGCAAGCCCATTTGATATAAAAGAAAAAAAAACAAAAAAAAAAGATAGTCTACAAGCATGAAGATTACCCGATGATAAGTGATTATTGTCGTCATTGAACATCGCTACACGAGAAGGTTACACAGGTTGTATCGGTAGACATTTTACATCCCTTTAAGCACGTGTTCTGTCAACCATAAATCAATATTTTCACAGCATCACATAAATTGATTTGACTCCGAGGTAGGGAGCTCAAGCACATATAGGAAGAAAGAAAAAACAAAACACAAACAAAAACAAATAATACTTTCCTTTTGTAAATACATAACGATAATACATAGATAACACACAGACCAATACAAACAGACATGTTCATGCACACGAATGTTTGAACTGAGCGGGAATCGGACCCGCAATACTTGGACCAAGTGCAGCGTTCACTACCACTGTTCCAAACTGATCGTCATTCCATTCTTAGCAACATTTTTGTTCTATAACTTTTGAACCTTTTCGACTATAGAGTTGACTTAGAAGATCGGGTTCAGGGCCAATTTTTTTGATCCGTAGTTACTTTTTGGTTAAATTAACTATAGTTAACTGTCTAACTAATATAAAAATAGTCAATGTGATGAAATTCCTTTTAATTTTTATCTATTGGTTAAGCTAACTATTGTTTAAAGGACACATTTTGGCGATATTTGACCATTAGTTACTTGCTTTAAGCTTTCATGGTCACTAACATTAAAATTATTATTAACGGGATTTCTACCATTTACCTTATTTTTGAGTTTTCAATATTTCGGCACTGTTGCAAGCGCCATGGTCACGGAGCCACTGTCATTTTTGCGGGTAAGTTGTTACTGTCAGACATTGCGGTCTACCCTCCCTCGCAGTCTTTTACTACGCGCACCTGCGGTGCCACTGTTCACTAACTTACTATTTTCTCGCACCTGTTCTCGATACTGTCAAGTACACTGCCTGAAATCCGCATTACTCAACGTATGGTCAGGCCTGAACTGAGGCAGTTGAGCACTCATAAGTCTAATGGGCCGGATGGCATTCCAGCAATTGTGCTCAAAACGTGTGCTCCGGAACTGACCCCGGTGCTAACACGTTTATACCGTCTTTCTTATGATTCCAAAAGGGTGCTATCTTCATGGAAGGTAGCTCACGTTCACCCGATCCCCAAAAAAGGTGACCGGTCAGACCCATCAAATTACCGGTCGATAGCGGTAACGTCACTACTCTCCAAGGTTATGGAGCGAGTCATTAACACCCAAATACTTCGCTACCTTGAAGAGCACCAGCTGATAAGTGACCGTCAGTCCGGTTTTCGCCATGGTCGTTCAGCTGGTGATCTATTAGTATTTTTGACGCACCGTTGGGCAGAAGCTTTGGACGTGGAGGCGAAGCTCTAGCTTTCAGCCTTGATATCGCCAAAGCCTTTGATAGGGTCTGGCATAAAGCCCTCTTGATGAAGCTTCCTTCATATGGCTTACCCGAGGGACTCTGCAAGTGGATAGCCAGCTTTCTGGATGGTAGGAGTATTCGTGTCGTTGTCGACGGTCAATGCTCCGAAACCAGAACAATCAACGCCGGCGTACCACAGGGCTCAGTGCTGTCCCCAACGCTGTTCATTCTGCACATAAATGACATGCTCTCAATTGAGAGCATACATTGTTATGCGGACGACAGCACGGGTGATGCACGATACACCGGCCATCAGAACATCCCTCGTAAATCCATTATGGAAAGACGGGAACAACTTGTGTCTGAAGTCGAACACTCACTTGAACAGGTTTCGGAGTGGGGGTGATAGGAACCTTGTTCAGTTCAATCCGACAAGACACAAGTTTGCGCGTTCACTGCCAAAAAGGACCCTTTTGTTTTAGCTCCCCAGTTCCAAGGAGTATCTCTCTGTGTTTCTGAAAGCATCGGGATCCTAGGCATCGAAGTGTCCGACAAGGTCCAATTTAGGCGTCATTTGGAGGACAAAGCGAAACTCGCAAGCAAGAAGATGGGTGTCTTGAATAGAGCGAGGCGGTTCTTCACGCCTGGGCAACGACTTGTTCTATATAAAGCCCAAGTGCGACCCCACATGGAGTACTGCTCCCATCTTTGGGCAGGCGCCCCTAAATATCAGCTTGACCCATTTGACGCCTTGCAGAGACGAGCTGTCCGGATTGTCGGGGATCCCGATCTCACGGACAAATTGGAGTCGTTGGAGTCGCGAAGAGATTTTGGCTCTCTTTGCCTCTTGTATAGGCTCTTCCATGGAGAGTGCTCTTTGGAGCTGTTTAATATCATACCAGGGTCACCATTCTACAATCGCACGACTAGACGCCGCGGCAAACTTCACCAATACTACCTGGAACCAATCCCTTCCAGAACTCTTCGTTTCCAGCGCTCCTTTTTTCCGCGCTCGTGCAAACTCTGGAATGACCTTCCAGCCGCGGTGTTCCCTGATCGCTATGACATGTCCTTTTTTAAACGAGGTTTGAAAAGAGTTCTTCTCTCACGGTAGGCAGCGGCATGACTGTGCTCCGGCATTGTTGATGTCTATGAGCGGCGGTTACCGTTTACCATCAGATGGGCCGCAAGCTCGTCTACCTACTATAAGCAATAAAAAAAAAAAAAAATACTGAACACTCACAGTATCTGGCCAGTACCGGCTCAGTCTCAACTCAACTCAACCCAGTAACAACTTACCCGCAAAAACTTCAGTTACTCCGTGACCATGGCGCTTGCAACATTGCCGAAATATCATCATCATCATCATCAGCCTATCGCAGTCCACTGCTGGACGTAGGCCTCTCCAATTGTTCGCCACCGTGATCTATCCATGGCTTTTCGCATCCAGCTCTTGCCAGCCATCCTGCGGAGATCGTCCCCCCACCTAGCCAGAGGGCGCCCTACATTACGTTTGCCAAGACGCGGTCTCCACTCTAGAACTCGTTTACCCCATCGGTTGTCGGTTCTGCGGCTAATATGGCCAGCCCACTGCCACTTAAGCTTGCTAATCCGGTGAGCAATGTCGATGACTTTGGTTCTCTGCCGAAATATCAGAAACTCAAAAAATAAGGTACACGGTAGAAATCCCAGAAATAACTATTCTAACATTACTTACATTTTTAAACCCTTAGTTCAGTTTAACTACGGACTGCTGCACTTAGAGTCGTTGTCGCCAACTAAGTTATAATTGGCTACTTTAAGAATAATATTGACACTTATTTTCATACGCATAAAGACTACGCGATACTAAAGTTAATAAATATTAGTTTAAATGACGACTCTGAATTGAGCCGTTAGTCCGACCAACTTATTCTGAGGTCAAACTTTCTGTCTGGAAGCTAGCTCTATACCTCCTGTGCTTTAACTCAATATTTTGTAGCAGATTTCCCAGAAGCAATTTACTAATACATATTATTTGACACCCCGCATGTTGCTCTGAGCTATCTGAGATATTCTTCGGTCTTATTCGTAAAGGAATACAGTTGAGAATCGAATAACATGTTATCTTGTACTGCAATAGAGTGCGAGGCAATGTTAGGTCTGCATCAATGTATGTTGCAAGCTGCAGTGCACGGAAACGTAACACGATTTGGTGTTATTGAAGCCATTATTTTGTATTTTTGTAAGATAGTAGCTGTAAAACTTTAGGGAACTATGATGGCTCAGGGGTATAATAACGCACCTTCCATACGGGTCATGATTCAAAACTTATTAAGATCTATGTGCATATTTCTACCATTAGCTCGGCTGAGTGACAACATCGTGAGGAAACCTGCACGTCTCGGTTAGTTTCTTCGTGGATACCTACAATGATTCTGAACGATTAAGCGTGGTCCAGTTGGCCTGGTTCCACTGTCTAAAGGTTGCTCAAGTCAGACGGTAGCAAAGGGACAGCTTTGGACGCAACTGGGATCATTTTAGCAGAAGTTGTATAACCGGTCGTGGGCCGAGCGGACCGGAGTAATACCACGGCCTCACAGATAACCTGCGTGACTGAGGGTACTGTAGGCGCAATCCGCGGAAATGGGGTTTATAGGTTGGCAGCAGACTTGTGATTCCACTGGTGTTGCGGCGGTGGCGGCAGCAATCGCTTACTAGGTGATCCATCTGCTCGTCTGTCACATATTATATAATAAAAATAAAGTTTAAAAACTACCAAAAAACACCCTCTAAAAAGTACGAAACAAGAAAATTGTTTCTGCTGAAATTATTATGCCGTATTGCCGTATAATTGAACAGTGTTCAACATGTTCGGGGGAAAGAGAAGTTTGAAAGTAGGCAGCGTACTTATGTCTCCACCGTTGTGCATATCGCGGCATTCACTTACCATCTGGTGATCTGTCGGCTCGTCTGCCACTTGTCACATAAAAACACGTTTTACCAAAGTACAACAAAGAACTATTGATTGACATCAGTAAAAATGTGGTTTAATGGATAAAAAATACATTGCTTATCTTACACCTTCGTAGTAAATAAAGTTAGTTATAGGTAAAATGTTGGAACAAAATTATAAAATGACTCAAATGAGTCGAGTGCCGTATCTCGATCGTGACTAGGGAGCAAAATCGCAGTTTGTCAGTAATAATATTGAGTCGTGATTTCACTAACGAATGGTAACGAAAAAGGAGCTCATCATTGACGAAAATTCTATCATCTATGCTCGAATAGAGATGTGCCACATATGATGCAGAAGGAAGGTTTTTGTTAAATTTTTTGCTATCTCGTTTGTCTATGGCTTTTCGTCGAACATGTTTTTTAAATTGCAAGGAAATTGATTGGTTGAGTACCTACTAATTGTAATTAAGTATTATTGGTAATGAAGAAAAAAATATCTAAGCTTGGGACTTTTTTACTCATGATGCTGTGTTGGTAAAAACTATATATGCTTTCTAAGTCTTCCCTTCGAAACCATCTGATTCGGTTATGAAAATGCTAAACTATAATATGCAATTCTGCTATTACTAAGAAATTATTAGGGCCGTATTCAGTGTACTGTTTTTTGATTGAAATTATTGATTAGGGAGACGGGTAGCCTAACTAATGACACCAATCTATTTAAATTGATAGCTACTAAACCGGATCTATTTTAAACAATTTCAGAAAGTGAGTCTCTAAGCAAACATTTATACTATTTATTTTATAATTGTGCACTACTTTTGATCCGTTTTACACTCGAAATTTGGATTTAATTAACAATCATTTCAAATTAAATTTAAATGCATATACATTTTAAATAAGTTATGTCATCATCACCCGGTTGCATTAAAAAATATTTTATCTGATCCTACACGTTTCTAAACATTTTCCATTACAGTTAATTATGGAATAGTAGTTTTAAATAACTAAACAAAATAAAAAAATAGTATGTAAAATACAACTTCTAAGAAAATCACCATAGAAAACAGCAATATCATAGGTAGAGCCCTAATATTTATATTCGAAGGTTGGTAAACACTAAAAATCATCACATTTAAAAATCTCATGACGACGCATGGCGCTTGTGGACCTAATAAGCACCTGTCAAATCCAACAAATTAAGCGTTACCGCATTCCTCACGAAAGGTCACACGATCGATACCCCCTAATGCGGGAAACCATGCAATTTAAAACGAAAGAACGGAACAAACCTCATCTCATCAAAACGGTTACCAACAAAGACGGCAGGAGGTAGCCGTCGAATAAATCTTTTTTCTCGCTCCTTAGACTCGTAACAATTGAAACAAAAGTAAATTATGGGAGCCCAGACACCGGTCGGAGAATTATGAAAAACGGTAGGCTTTTTATTGCATTATACATGCTAGCTAACTCGATATTGTACATGGAAAAGGTTTTCCACCTCCGATTGTCTAAGAATTGTTTTTATGGGCCGTAACCTTACAGATACAAAATCGCAGGACAGATTTTTTTTTGTTGAATAATAATAAAATCCAACCGAATACGGCTATGGCGGACAATCTCAACGATCAGCCACGTATACGCAGGATATAGTATAGTGATCAAGTATGTGCGCAAACACAAGTGCACTCTCTATTCCCTTACCCTCATATTCCTATGGGACACCAAGGTGACTCGACCGGAGAGGGATTGGGCGCAGGGCCAACGGCTTAACGTGCTTTACGAGGCACGGGGGTACAATACCGCCGACTTCCTGACTCCGGGCTGACACTAAGAATTTCTTACCGAAAACTTAGGTACAAATTTTTGGCCCGACCTGGCGATCGAATCCGGGACCTCTTGCGCAGCCGTCGCTTTTTTATTATGCAAATAGGGCCCAAATAATTTAATTAATCGATTGTACTTTCGATAGTAACGATACTATCGATTAGATCTATTTTCATTTTTGGTCGATAGAATCGATTATAATTGAATACTCATTTAAATTGACGATACTATAGATTATATCGATACTGGAAGCCAATACTATGGATTATAACTGATTAGTCTGCAATTATTTCTAGATATAATCATCGTTCATACAGAAGAGAAGAATATTGAACAAAAGAAGAAAAACTTAACATTATTAAAACAATTACTGAGACCTAAAGCTAAGCCCAAGGTAAGTACGCACTCTTAGTAAGATAACGACTTAACTCAAAATTTCGGAAAAATGAGTTTTAGTGAAAAATCGACCTTATGGACCAAGTGTCACAGCATACTTCTTTAAAAAGCAACCTTATTCTGTAAACAATGACCTATAGAATTGATGAGTCACTATCTTTCCCGCCGCGCAGACCTCATTCGTTCATCGAATATCGACCAATTCAGTCTTGCGGCGGCGGTTGCGCGCGAGGGTTTTGTGAAACGCCGGCAGATTTGGAGATGCGTCGGTGTTTTACTAAAAAAATCGGTAAATTTGTTAAATATCTTTATTGTAATAATGACTGGTTTTGGCATAGGACTTTGTTTTACTAAACTTCTCTGAGTTGATGTAGGCTCCATTTAAATTAAGTCTTTATTTTATTGAAATGTATTATAGGATCAATGACAAATTATTACTTAGGTCTATGTTTTTTTTTTAATCGTAAACAAAATATAACTCAAATCGAATTTGGTCTCTGTTTTGTTAAAAAACTACATAACTGTTTTGTAATGTTTAAATTTAGGTCTTTTTTTCATAAAAAAAAATTATTAATTCAAAGTCATAATTAAAAAAAGGTCTTCGTGTCATTTCATATAAGTTTCAACTTTTAAATTTAAGTCACTGTGTTGTTTATTCTTTCGTATCTCCGCTTTTCGTGGGAATTAGCCAAATTCACGCTAATACTATAATGAGGATTTCAAGGACACGGCCGTTAAATCGCGCAGTTATTGATTGAAACTCACATGCCGAGATCCGAGCGCGCAGGTATAGCTCGTGCGCGTCGTTTATGTGAAGTTGGAATGCTGTTAGATAAATATTACCATTTAAAAGTGCCCATTTACGTTGATTTGCTTACTGCGCGGATGCGGTGATGATGAGTGTGATAATTTGTGTGAAGTCTAACGTTTGTGCATGTGATTGTGTGAGTGCTTTGTATGCAGGTTCCGTGATATATCCATCCACTTTCCTTAGCAGGCCTAGATGGGATTCAGGTGTCTTGGCTAATATTTTGTGGATCCTGGCGGCTTGGGTAGTGTCTTTGATGGACCCGCCAAATTTTTGCCAGTATCTCCTTTTTGCTTTCCTGAGCTCCCTATTAAAGCATGTTAGCGCCTTCCTGTAAGCATCCCAGTTCTTATCTTTTTTTGCCTTGTTAAATAAGGCACGGGACTTTTGCCTCAGATGCTCCAGGTTTTTGTTCCACCAAGGCGCGTTCCTATTGCTCTTAGTGGTCTTAAGAGGACAATTTTCTAGATACACTTTCATTAGGCTTCTGCCTAAGTCCTCTGCTGCGGCTTCCACTTGGACCACAGTTTTAATGTATTTTAAATCTCCAAAGTATAACCTAAGGGAGTTACTAAAGCCCTCCCAGTTTGCTCCCATGGGGTCTCGGTACTTGATCGGTTCCTTTGTTCCCGAGCATATTATGTCGTACCTAATATGGGTGTGGTCGGACATGGACGGCTCATCTGAGACGTGCCGATTGGTTACTCGGTATGCGAGATTACCTGAACACCACGTTATATCTAGTACTTCCTGCCTAGAACGTGTGGTAAAGGTTGGTTTGCTACCCACGTTAAGAACAAATTGATTGTTGGTGAGCAAGTAGTCAAACAAGGACTCACCTCTTGCGTTCGTGTCGGAGCTGCCCCATGATGTGTGGTGGGAGTTGCAGTCGGTACCCACCAACAGCTGGGTTTCTCTCTCCAAACAATATTCCACTACCGGCGCCACCTTGTTCACCGGATCCTGGTCCTCTCCGGGTAGATATATAGAGCAGACTATGAGTGTCTCTGCACCTTTCCCCCCGAGGAAAATAGACCTCTATATACGCCTCTATATATATAGACCTCTATATACGCTGCAACAGCGTACACAGAGAAGGGATCGGGAAGTAATTTATATCTCTCTCGAAGAGCATGCATGCTCTTGGCCTCACTCCGCAGGTTTTATTTAATATCTTACCTGTCGAGCTGTGTGGTCCCGGCAGAGTAGAATAGGCCACCCTCACTCTTACCGAGGTGTCGTAAAAGGCGACTAAGGTAAAGCTGCTGGCATGATCATCAGCACCCAGAGAAGGAAAACTCTGCATTTATATCTAAACCCTCGCCAACCCGTCTGCCAAGCGTGGTGAGTATGGCAATTACCCCTCATGTGATTGAGGGAGGCCCGTGCCCCAGCAGTGGGGACTTAAATGGGCTGACGATGACGATGACGAGCCCCTCTACCGTGGTTTTTTTCAGCCCCGGTTCTTGGATCAAGGCTATATCCAGGTCCTCAGAGAGGAATCTTTGTCAAAGGGCAGCTGTGGCTGCCTTTGAGTGCTGGAGGTTTACTTGTATCGCCTTAATCATTGTGTTGTTTTGGGGGATTGGGAGGGGAAGGGCTAGGAAATTTAGCTAAAACGGAGGGATGGGATAGGATTATATATAGGTGCCTAGGTTGTGTCTGTTTCTTTACGATGGTGGTGTGTTTTATTAAGCAGGTTTCTTGCGGCCTTCCTGCTGGAGTGCTCCTGTGCTAGGGACGGTAGATAGGTAGACCGGAAAGCCGAAGCAAAACGGACCCAGCAACCTCCTTAAAGGTAGGCTTCGGGTTTCCGGTTGATTACCCTCCAACTCGAGAGGTCCGGCATGGTATCGGCGTCGTGTTTGGCTTCCTGTATCCAGGCCGTACGGTACCTGGGCTTGGGCATCTCCTCTTCGTTTACGACGGAGAGATTAGCCCATCCCAGGGTTTAATGATCGGCAGTTTGCGGATGAGACACTCCTTTAAGTCCTCATCTGCGCGCGCCAAAAGGATGCCACCCGAGCACGGTTTGCATCCAATAAAGCTGGGGCCGTCACCATCGTCTAAGGTGTCAATACACTCCAAGATAGCACCTTGAAGCATTTCGACCCTCTCCTGGTCCATTTTACCCAGGGCGTCTATGATGAGAAACCTCCTTAAAGGTAGGCTTCGAGGTGGAAGGCTCGCCAAGTTTCAGTGCCTTGGCAGGATTACCTTGATTCGAGGTAGACGAGGTATTGAGGGGGCGCTTTGACGCTCGCTCCCTCGTTTCCCCCTTCTCTCGGGTCCTCTGCTTGGTGTTTTCACTCATGCGCAGTTCTATCGCCTGCTCGAAGGTCATACCCTTCGCTACGAGCCGATATATTTGTTTTCTATCAGCTCCAGAGAGCTTAACCCTGGGTTTACTCTCTGGCCCCTTGGTCAACGTGTCCCTTTGGTGCGTTGCGCCCAGAGGGGTCGACTCTGCATTGGAAGTACCTGGTCCCTCAGTCCCAGGTGCTCCAGCAGTGTTCGTATGCTCCTCAGTATCGCTACCAAGGAGCATAGCCTCGGAGGTACCTAGTACCAATTGGGTAGAATTTAAATGGTCGTCTATTATGTCTAAAATATCCATATAGTTCCCACAAGAAGCTAGGGAAGTAAAGGTCCACCCCTACAGAATGAAAATTAAGGTCATGATTAGACTGCTATTAATTGTTAGCATGATTAATTATAGTTGCACCTAGTGCGTTTTTATAAAGGCTTATTTTAGATTTTAATACATTTTTAGTGTTACATTTTAAGAAATAACTACTTAGTTCAAACAAAAGATACAATTTACTGAGAGTAAATTTAACTCTATAACTATCAGTTGAACCAAGATCTATGCTAATTTTGTACTTTCTTTTTTTACGTGAACTTTTTCTAATAAAACATTTTAAAATATACTGTTGTTTTTCTAATTAAGTTAAAAATACCTACACTTATTTCCTAATTGAGTCGTTATCCAAGGAAAAATATTTTGTCAAAAAGAGACTTAACTTTTAATATGTTTTTTTTTGTATTAAAAACTTAATAAAACAGTGACCTAAATAAATGGTGGTCCGATTTTTTTGTCAATTTTTGAGTAAAATATTGACCTATTTTTAATTACGTCATAAATTGACTGGGTGGATTTCATGAAATAATGACGCATCTCAAAATTGTTTTTTCAAACATTTTTTTTTACCATCATATTATATAAATTCATTTATTTTTTTGCTAAATCTAAAAGAATATATTCGTAGGCTTAAAACCGTAATTTTAGTTTCTTCTTACTCATCATAGTTAAAATTTTATGGGAGTTTAAAGTATATGCTCTAAAATCACAAATCGTTTTTTGCCATTTACCAAAACTTAGCAATTTCGAATTGAGTCATTATTTTATTAAGAGTGCGTACAGAAGATGTCTAAGAACGCATAATGTAAATGACGTTTATACTCATCTAGAAATAATTTCAGATTAATCGATTGTTTTGATTGATTGTATCGACTTAATTCCAGTAAGTATAGATTTTATCGATTATGTTGTCAAATTAAACGATTATAATCGATTATATCGACAAAAAGTGAAAATCGATTTGATCGATACTATCGACATTATAAGAATAAGAAATTATTTATTGACCACAACACATGTTTACATACAAAATCAAGTAAGGACAAACATTATAAGGTTGCGGCCAACAAGGTACAGCCTCAGCATGTGCTACAACAAATGCTAGGCAGCCGCTGTAGCGCTTATTTTCAGGCTGTACCTTTGAGCGACGCCTCATAATAAAACATGTAAACAACAACAAAAAAAAACTGACATTGAATATTAGAGAAAACTAAACAAAGCAAACAAAAATCTATACGTATATAAATAACATAACGCATACAGAGCCGATAAAAGAAAATCGATAAAAAATATAATCGATTATTGGATTCTTAAGGGTGAAAATAATCGATTAATCGTTTGTCGATTATTCGGCAACACTAATAGAGGCGGTTATTGACCGAATCTTATAACAGCTTTCATTATTTGGTCTGGATCTTCCTCAAGTGGAAGCAACCGTTGAAAAAGTTAAACTTTACTAATGAATGGTATAGTATCGCTTTGTATTCCAGTTCTTGTTCCTCTCTGGTGTCGGCAACATTGTTTTGTTGTGCAGACTGCTCTCCGAAGTTTAAAGAAATTGTATTAACTCGCTTTTGTTTGGGAATGAGTCAGTACAATACACATTTCTTAGCACTTTTGTGAAAAGGTCGAGAGTTGCGAAGGTGCGTGTGTTGATAAGAAAAACAACTGAATAAATGATAATTATGATAACTTGTGTTCCCAAATGTCGATCTATTTTTCTAGCGTCTACCTTAACTTGTTTCAAACTTTACTAGTTTTTTTCGCTTCTCTTTATATTAGTTCTAGTTAGCAAATCTTCAAATTAAAGGACATAAAAATTAGCCCAAGGTGACACACACTCTTCTTGTTATTTGTATACTGAGAATAAAAATCCCTCTAACGTAACCATATTGAAAAAAAAAATTTTTTTTGTAGGCAACTATACCCGAAACTGGAATTCAAGACCAAAAAAACTACGACAGATACGTCATTGTCAAATCGTTCAATATCACTTATGTCATCGTCAAATCAAGTTTTCAGGTTTTGCTACCCTTTTTGTTATATGCTTCTTTTCTTAGTATAAGCTGGCACAATTCATGATTAGGTTTCCACCACTCCAGTAATTAATTCGTATAGTTTTGCACAAGTTTTAGATTTTAGGCGTTTATAAGTGTAATAACTCGTAAGGAAAATGGTTAAGTGATATTTTGACAATTTATTTGACAAGTAAGATACAGTAGACAGACGAAGTCAGTCAAAGTCTCAGTCACTCAATAAAACGGAGGTGCTTAGCGTTTTATCGATCTATGGATTCTGCCGAGACTACTCTTAACAAAATCGCAGGTTTTAAGACTCTCATAATCTACCTACCATAAGGACCTAATCCTAGCAAGTTATTAACGTGTCAACTCACTCAACAGACAATAGCAGTGTTAAAAAAGATTCTTAATATATCATTTGGCGGCACCTCACTGCACGAAACGACAACATATAAGTTCAAATGTTATTAACACCTGAAATGACACAAGCTCAATACCAGCCTGTCTACCAAACGTTACGGATGATTAAGTTTTTTTTAAAGCGTCTTGTATTATGTAAAAATAAGTATATAAAATTACTTCTTTAAATTATAGAATTACAATTACCAATAAATAAATTACGTCAGCGTATGTTTTTAGAAAATAGGTATATACTATTGTACGATCATTTTATTGCAGTGGCAACATTGTAGTAGCTTTTTTGGTCTTGAATTCTAGTTTGAGTATAGTTGCGAAAAGTTGGGTACCAAATAAACATATTCTATTCTATTCTAAAAGAGAAAAATCTATCGTTTTTGGCAAGTGGTTGAGCAGCAAAAACGTTAGATCTTCTTCGGCAACTGGTTGTGAATTTTAGTTGCCAATGTGGCCCGAGGGAAAATAAGAACTAAAAGTGCAAAATAACATGTCTATTTTATAATCTGCGTCTATTTAAAAATAACCCTTATTCAAATGGCTACAAGACTATAATTAGTAATATTATTAGCTGCAGACACAGTGATCTCTCTATTCCCTGATCTTCATTGTCGATGAGACACCAGTGCCAGTATAAAAATAGCTTTTTTTTGTTATACATTCCAACCCATAGATATATATATATATTTATATGAGAGGTGGCGGACGAGCAGACGGATCACCTGATGGTAAGCAATTCCGCCGCCCATGGACACCCGCAACACCAGTAGAGTCACAAGTGCGCTGCCAACCTTTAGATTTTTTTTAAATTTTGGTTTTCGTGATTCGTATCACAAAAACCAAAATTAAAAAGGGGGGACAATAGCACTAACTTGAGACTGGGTTCACACTGAATTTGTTAAGGTGATGGGCAGGGCACACTAGCGACGCCAATTGATTTTAATTTTTTGCTACTAAACCGGATCCATTTTATCGGGGTTACAACCTCTCGGTAAACACTTATACTATTTATTAAATAACCATGCACAAATGTTGGATCCAACGCGTACGCCAAAAATGATACATTTAGGCATGGTTATTTAGTAAATAGTATAAGTGTTTGCCAAGAGGTTGTAATTCTAAATTGTTTAAAATAGATCCGGTTTTGTAGCTAAAAATTAAAATCATTAACACGTGAACAAAAAATATCTTGTTATAAATTAGTAATTAATAATTAATTACACAGGCAGAACCAACAACTCCGTTAGAAGACTTTTCGGGGCGCAAAGATGATAGTCTAAATCGTGTTTGCTGGACAGGTTGATAATATCCTCCAACCAATCACGGCAATTAGCCATGTGGTCCCCGGCAGAGTAGAATAGGCCACCCTCACTCTTACGGAGGTGTCGTAAAAGGCGACTAAGGTAAAGCTGCTGGCATGATCATCAGCACCCAGAGAAGGAAAACTCTTCATTTATATCAAAACCCTCGCCAACTCGTCTGCCAAGCGTGGTGAGTATGGCAATTACCCCTCATGTGATTGAAGGAGGCCCGTGCCCCGGCAGTGGGGACTTAAATGGGCTGATGATGATGATGAATCATGGCTACGGCGGCCAATCTCAACAATCAGCCACGTAGGATATGTTATAGTGCTCAAGTGCAATACACTCATATTTTATGGAACACCAGCGTGACACGACCGGAGAGGGATTGGGCCCAGGACCAACAGCTTATCGTGCTTTCCGAGGCACGGGGGTACATGACCGCCGAATTTCAGACTCCGGGACGACACTAAGGTTTTCTTACCGAAAACTTAGGAACAAATTTTTGGACCGACTCGGGGATCGAACCCGGGAACTCTTGCGCAGTCGTCGCTTTAAAGTGCGACTTACTAACCACTGCACCACCGAGGTAGTCAGTAGAGAGTTATTTTAATTTATCATCATCATCATCATCAGCCCATTTAAGTCCCCACTGCTGGGGCACGGGCCTCCCTCAATCACATGAGGGGTAATTGCCATACTCACTACGCTTGGCAGACGGGTTGGCGAGGGTTTTGATATAAATGCAGAGTTTTCCTTCTCTGGGTGCTGATGATCATGCCAGCAGCTTTACCTTAGTCGCCTTTTACGACACCTCGATAAGAGTGAGGGTGGCCTATTCTACTCTGCCGGGGACCACACGGCCAATTATTTTAATTGTATGTCACATTCTACCTAGTGGACCATAAAATTATTTCAATCCATATGTCCAAGAATTGCAAGTAAGGACATTGGATAGGGTGGAATGGAGAGATTAAAAAAAAGCCGTTCATCTAAAGTCGGCAATGTGTCGCATAACAGGCTCCCAATTCTCGTGCTCGTGACATTTATTTTCATACGATATATATCACTAAAACATAGTTTTTTTGAGTAAATAACACACTTAAACATTTTATCTAGTGTTTAGGCGGGACTCGAACCCACACCTTTCACAATCCGTGTGAATGTTCTTCCAATTAGAACATCAAGATGTCGAATTACCCGGATTGTGAAAGGTGTGGGTTCAAGTCCCGCCTGAACACTAGATGAAAATTTTAAGTGTGTCTATTTACTTAAGAATAAATTGCAAAAGATTGCTATAAAATATCAACTATAGTTTTTTTGTATGGTTTTCAGATGATATCCGCCATGTTTTCAAAATATCACAAGCACGAGAATTGCGGTCCTGCTTACCAACATGACATCATTTCAATAAAAAAAACTAAGCAAGCTGCATTTTTACTCTTCAGGTGATCATGCGCCAAATACCAACATGGTATATCCTACAAAATCAAAGGTGGCACTAGTTCTGCACTGCCACTACCACAGTTTTTTATATGATAGGTGGCAGACGAGCAGACGTATCGCCTGATGGTAAGCCATTGCCGCCGCCCATAGACACCCGCGACACCAGTGGACTTACAAGTGCGCTGCCAAACTTAAAACACCCCTTTCCCCTGGATTGGGCCTCCGGTACCCTCACTCACGCACTGAAACACACCACAGTGCTGTTTCACACCGGTTTTCTGTAAGGCCGTGGTCAAATCGAGCTGGCCCATCCATGCCAAAGCGTGGCTCTCCCACGGTCTAAATATAACTTTTAAATATCTTTTGCCTCTCCTCGCAACACAGTGCTGGTTTTCTGTGAGGCATGTGGTATGGTATTACTTCGGTCTTGCCGATCTATTTTTGAAGCTTTCCAACAGGCATATGATCTTTACATTATTTATTTGGATGAATAACCTTTAAAGGTTATGCATAGGTAAGTAAGGAACCTACATTTATTTTACATTTGTAATTAAAAAAAAATAGTAAAGATTATAGGTGGACTATAAAACATACCGAATGGCAGTTAAGAATTAGGTAATTTCCTGTATGGTAGACCACCTGCCCGATATTCCGACGATATTGTAACGGCAATGAGGGAACCATGGATAAGGCTGGCAGGGGACAGAAGGCGTGATAAAGAAGAGGCCTATACTCAGCAGTGGGTGGATGTGGGCTGATATGATGATGAACATGATGAATATGATGATGATTGATGACAAAAAAATTACGGCAATAGCTGGTGGATAAAACGTTTTATAATTTTAATGAGTTTCATAATTGTAACAATTTTGCATGTAAATATTAGTAACTGAATAGAGATTCTTATTTCATATATACCATCATGTACTGTACCTCTTCTATGCAAATAAATAAATGATTTGAATGCTTTGAAAAAAAAATCCATATCCATGAGCAACGTTTATTTTTGCCTTCCTTTCCCATAAATTGTGTATCGTTCTCTCAGTAAATAAATATTTCTATCTATTTATCATAAGAAACCGTGGCCGTGTGGTCCCCGGCAGAGTAGAATAGGCCACCCTCACTCTTACCGAGGTGTCGTAAAAGGCGACTAAGGTAAAGCTGCTGGCATGATCATCAGCACCCAGAGAAGGAAAACTCTGCATTTATATCAAAACCCTCGTCAACCCGTCTGCCAAGCGTGGTGAGTATGGCAATTACCCCTCATGTGATTGAGGGAGGCCCGTGCCCCAGCAGTGGGGACTTAAATGGCCTGACGATGATCATAAGAAAACCCATAACAAGCAAGGTTATTTAGCCGCTATTCATCAATCTATCACTTTACCAAAACCCATTTAAAGGAAACGTTATCCGAGCTAGTTTATTGATTCCATCATTATGATAACAGATACAATCGGACTAGGCTAAATATACCTTAGATAGGTAGATAAATCAAACCCCCCCACTCCACCCCCCGCTGACATTAGGATTGAGAAAGGCTCACTTGAATGTATTGTTGAGTTAGATACACAAAAAAGGAGCATTATATTTTGGGATACGAAGAGGGAGAAAGGAGAGAGCGGTGGACTTAGAGGATAAGAATGGCACCATCTTAGAAGGCTGCAGCTTAAAATTCGAATATGCACCTCTGGATGTATCTAATCTATATGCAAGTCGCGTTTGCATCACTGCAAATGTTGCAATGTAAAAAAGTCCATAGGTAGAACCAGTCATAGCAGCTTTTTTTATATGGTAGGTGGCAGACGAGCAGACGGATCACCTGATAGTAAGAGATTACCGCCACCCATGGACACTCGGGACACCGGTGGAGTCAGAAGTGGGCTGCCAACCTTTTGAACCCCCCCGGATTTGGCCCCCCGTACCCTCACTCATGCAGCGAAACACAGCACAGTGCTGCTTCACGTCGGTTTTCTGTGAGCCATTCGGCCTATTTATGCCAAAGCGGGGCTCTCCAACGGTCCCATGGTCTAACACTACGGCGATGACTAGCAGGCTTACGGCTCGTCTGATGATAAGCATCATACCCGGGCGCTACATGGGAAAGAGCCGCCTTTGGTTATTCCTATTAAATAAATTAATATTAAAATAAAGTAAAATACGATCCTTTGCGTATGAGGCCACTATCAATCATCATCAGCCCATTTAAGTCCCCACTGCTGGGGCACGGGCCTCCCTCAATCACATGAGGGGTAGCTGCCATACTCACCACGCTTGGCAGACGGGTTGGCGAGGGTTTTGATATAAATGCAGAGTTTTCCTTCTCTGGGTGCCATCATGCCAGCAGCTTTACCTTAGTCGCCTTTTACGACACCTCGGTAAGAGTGAGGGTGGCCTATTCTACTCTGCCGGGGACCACACGGCTAACTACACACTAACACTATCAATAGTCTCGTCTAAAACTAAGGCATTTAATAGTGTCTTTTTATCACTAGACCCTATAGATACCTTGATTAGAACTATTTGTATTCACAACAGACTCCTTCGCTGACCTTAAAAAATGTTACAATCTTATAATAGAGCCAATACGATACCTACACTGTTGATATATATCAACCATATGGCAACAATAGCTTATCGCAGCCTTTTTACGACCCACTAAAATATGTCTTCGCTAGAATTAGAGATGTGATGAACTAAAAATTGTATAAGTACATTCGGACTACCTACAGTTTAAGTGAAATAAAAAAAAATTAAATGCTCCGGCTCGACTGAAGTGATACCACGGCCTCACACATAGCTGGCGTGAAGCAGCACTGTGCTGGGTTTTGCTGCTTGAGTGAGGGATCGGGGTTTAAAAGTTGGCTGCGCATTTGTGTCTCCAATGGTCGCGGGTGTCTATGGGCGGCGGCAATCGCTTACCATCAGGCCAAACGTCACTCGTCTGCCATCTATCACTTAAAAAATATTTCTTTGATACAAAATACATGGAGGTTGAAGTAAGAATATGGAAAATCTTTCATTATGGAATTAGAGAAGGGGGTAATTTCGTGTGAAATCACAAATGTATTCAGAGGCTCACCATGAGTTTGAAATACTATCCTCGCTATCCAAAACTATTGCTCTGTATCTTTCACATGCACCCCAATGAAAGGGACAAAGCGATAGTTTTCGATAGCGAGAACAGTTATTAAACCTCATGGTAAGGGTACTGGTCCAAATATTCATTTTTCTCATAAAAAATTCAAACATTGGTTTTACACGGAGCTATACTAAGATGACAATTGCATGAGCCATTTATAGACAAAGTTATTTTTTTTATGCTAGAGGCGGACAGACGAGCAAACCTGATGGAAAGTAATTAAAGCCGCCCATGAACATTCGCGAAATCAGAGAGATTGCTCTATGTGGGATTATGAGAGAGTGAAACGGAATGGAAGACGAGTAGAATGGAACGGAGTAAGAGTGAATAGAGAACGAGTGAACGGAGGGAATGATTGAGTTATATGTGGGTGTGAGACGACGAAAGACGCGAATGGGCTTGCTCTGCGGTTATTATAAAATAAAGAAGATTGAAAGACCCTGAAATCCCGTTTTTCAATTTCAAGTCCCTCATTTGGGGGCTCGTCCGGGATGGATAAAGAATAAACATCATTGGATACGGAAGGAAGAAGAATAACAACGAAAGAAGAATAAAAAAATGACGATCGAAGGAAACTAGACGAAATAAAGACGAATAAGAATTTGGGAGTTACAAAGAACGTGAAGAAGATGGATGATGAAGAAAGAAAACGACGAATCTTACATGCGAACTTCCGCGTTAACCAAATGCCTTTCAGCGAGACGACGAAGAAGCGAATGGGCTTGGTCTGCGATTATAATAAAATAAAGAAGACTGGAAGACCCTGAAATCCCGTTTTTCAATCTCAAGTCCCACATCTATATAAATATATATAAATATTTTAATTTGTAAATCAAAATATATAAATAGAATATAGAGAGTGATATTTTAATTTGTAAACAAAATAAATGTAGGTACGTACACTGTCACATCTCTACCCACAGTGGAATGTTTTCGCCAAAGCATTACGCGATGTCAAAAGAAATATCGTAGACATTTTATTCGTTGACAATTTAGTTTTATGGTTTCCCCTATCCGTCTTTAATGGCTCACATGGGAAGTTTTATTGATAAACTTTCGTATCTGAATCTGTTTGCTTGGAAGATATTGATTTTGATGCCTTTGAGTTTCTCGTCTCTTTGTTACGTGTGAATAGAGTTGACAGGTGTAAGTCCCAATTGGCTGTTACGCCATTATCTTTAGGAGTCAGATAGCGCGTCCCGATTTACTTATCGGGACACTATATTTTTGTTTTCTTTTTTACACTTTTGATAGGTAAGATGTAGGTAAGGTATTTTTTATTTTTTGTGTACGCAAACGTTTGAGCGTGCTTCCAAATAGAGGGATTATTGTAATAGGGGTCCAAGTATGCCGTTTTTTCTAGTTACAATAAGATTAATAATTATATGATATTTTTGGGTAAAGCCATTTTTTGCAATTAATTCCTAAGTAAATACTTCACTTAAAAAATAATAAGATAAATAATTTCTACAAAACCCCAAAAACTAACTGTGATATATTTTTATTTTAATTAAAGACCATATTTCTAAGGTGTACATAATGTGCAGCTCAGATAAAATTGTATACATGATGCAGAAAATAAAACTCTTAAAAATCACTCTTATATTGTTAGGCAGAATGGACGCTTTCAACATTCATCACTTTTTAAATAAACAATTCTTTATCCTGAAAACCTATTCTAAATAAACGTCGTCCATTAAAGCACAGTTAAATACGAATCGTACTTAGAAAATAAAAAATGAAGTTATGTAAAAACTGCTTTTTTTTCTACATTATGGCAGACAAACGAGCAGACGGCTCACCTGAAAACAACCTTATTTAAAAACATCCCCATTACAAATCGGCGATTTCGCAAAAGCAACTAGCAGGACGTCGGTTCAATGGAGGCCCATAAATGTATGGTGTGTCACTACGACCGTTTATTTCACCATTGATAAACTATGGATTAGTTCACCGCTATGGATGAAATAAATTTTTCACTAAATATTCTGCAAAGTAACGCCAGTTCTTTTCAGTAATTTTAGCCGTCCCGATTTAAAACTCTGTGTCCCGTTTGTTATTAGCATGCGTCCCGATGTTTTATGTACTTATGACTGGCAACAATATGTGGAAAGGACAGTGGAATATGATGAGCTGTGTAAATAAGCTTTTATTTTTTTATGTTTGATGTCATATTTATAAAATTTCCCATTAAGTCTTTTTTTCCGCGTTACTCTATTGGAAAACCCAAAACTCTTACCCCCATATTACAAATTGCGAACTAAGAATAGTAAAACTCTTGCCAGCCCCTTTTAACATTGCGGGTTGGAAAGGGATCACGTGAAGTTTAGTACGGTAATAACTGTAATCGCGATTTATAATAAGGTGGTAAAAGCCCTATATTATACCAATATAATGTAGCCTATGAAACATTAGCGTGTCACATGTAAAGGACATTTGCAATCAAAATGATTAGGCTGTGCCGTATCACACTGATAATTACTACTTTTGAGTGTTGCACGACAAGGTACATTTAATTGTGGAGTCTAAACGCCCTTCACTTAAATCGAGTGATCATCAACATCAGCCCATTTAAGTCCCCACTGCTGGGACACGGGCCTCCCTCAATCACATGAGGGGTAATTGCCATACTCATCACGCTTGGCAGACGGGTTGGCGAGGGTTTAGATATAAATGCAGAGTTTTCCATCTCTGGGTGCTGATGAACATGCCAGCTGTTTTACCTTAGTCGCCTTTTACGACACCTCGGTAAGAGTGAGGGTGGCCTATTCTACTCTGCTAGGGACCACACGGCGTAATCGAGTAATAGAGATGTTTTCTTTTATGACACGAGTATTCTGCAGTCCGCAAACTAAAAAGACGTTAAGCCACAGCGACTCCCTGTGGCTTAGCAACTTTTTAGTTAGCGGACGGCAGTATTGTGACGCTCAAAGGTGAAAATATAAGTTTTCACCAATAGAACTACTAATAAGTAGTAAGTAATTCCTAAGAATTTGTTCTTCATTTGTGCTAAAGGTTTCTGCCAAATCGTTTAACTCTTGTTATGAGTTATATAACGCCCTGATGGTCTAGTGGGTTAAGTACCGGGCCGTGATCTCAGGGGTCCTGGGTTCAATTCCCGGGTCGAGCGAAAAGTATGTTTCGAATTTTTCGAACATAGCTCGGGTTTGTGATCACCAATCCGCATTTGGCAAACGTGGTGATTTTAATCACCACGTTTTCCAAAAAGGCTTAAAAGCCTAATCCCATCGTAGTAGCGATAACTTGATTTCTATGATGGAGGCCTTTGCCCTGCAGTGGGACAGTTTATAGGCTGATACTCTACTTTTTTACTATGAGTGTTTTTACCATAAACTTATATGATTACAAAAAGAATATGGGTATTCTAACCCATTTATCAAATACGCGTTGTCAGCCATCTATCTATCATAGTAATATACATATAATATCTGCGTTATTTAAATCTGTGACCTCTTTTTGTAATCACATAAGTTTATGGTAAATTAAGGGAAACCTTTTATTGGCCTTATCATAATTAGCCCTAAATAATACAATGTGAAACGCTGTTGGCTTTCTAATAAATAAAAGAATAAAAATAAATAAACCTAACCATATTCTCTAGAGTGTCCATTTTAGTGAAACAGTGGGAGAGCCACGCTTCGACATGAATGGGCCGGCTCGACCGGAGTAATACCACGTCCTCTCAGAAAACCGGCTGTGTTTCGCTGCGTGAGTGAGGGTACCGGAGGCCCAATCCAGGGGTAGGGTGGGGTTAGCAGCGCATTTGTGACACCACTAGTGTTGCAAGTGTCCATGGGTGGCGGTAATCGCTTACCATCAGGTAATCCGTCGGGTCGACTGTCACATATATCATAAAAAAAAACACGGTCGGAGCCCCCATAGCTGGAACTGGACCGTACCGCTAATCGCGCTCGATGCGCTAGCCCTTCTCCAGTGTATGACGTACCGGGACACCCAGTAATGTCGTCCCCCGCGGAGTCGTATTCTGAGCAAAGCAAGCCCTTCCCTAGTAGTTGGGTATGCTCACTTACTACAATGGCCCGATTAGTCGCCTCTTACGAAATACCTTGGCAGTATTCTAAACGCTCCTAGTAATGGAGCATAGAACAAAAAAACCCTAGTGTAACACGACCTGTTAGATAATTAATTTGTATTCGTTCTACGGTCACCAGGGCCAAACCAGCTAATTATTGTTTAATTATTTAACGAACGAACTGCGAGCAGTCACGAATGGTGCTGGTTTTTATAGAATTACCATTATTTTGTATAGCCTGGTCATCAACGATAAAATGATCAATTATTCACTTGAAATTGAACTTTGTGCACTGAGTTATAAGTTTGAAATTGATGGAGAGATTTTTACAGATTGGAGTTGTCAAAATGCTTATGTTCGGATATTTGTATTCGTCGTTGTGAAAATGATATGTCGGTATTTGATTGCCTATTTTGACAGTTAGCTCTAATAATTGATTGAGAGGAATTTTGTTTGAAAATTTTGAAAAGGCTTCAGATTTTTTGCTGTCGTACATAAACATAGCGTTTCATCGTACGAACGATTTGTTGCGCTATCCCGGCATAATTCTGTAAATGTTGGTTGATTTGGCAGACGTGGGATGAAATAAATGTGTTTAGTCCAGGAGTACCTGGAACCAGGAAATATGAGAGTTGTATTATTTTTTAAGTATAGATTCCCGCATTTAACTCTTGCCTTTGGAGTGGAGGATAAAATGATAATACAGCATTTTTGGATTGTGAAAGATTCTTTGAAATCAGTCCTATAGTTTATAATTAAATTATTACACAAAATCTTTAGTTTTTGTTAATATTTATCTATAAACCAACCATTTCATCATCTATTCACACCAATTACCAAATATTTTCTTTATGTCATCGGTGGCAGACGAACAGGCGGATCACCTGATGGTAAGCGATTGCCGCCACCCATGGACACCCGTGACACCAGTGGAGTCACAAGTGCGCTGCCTTTAAACCCCCCTTTCCCCCGTATTGGGACTCCGGTACACTCACTCATGCAGCAAAACACAGCACAGTGCTGCTTCACGCCGGTTTTCTGTGAAACAAAATTTATAAAGTCAAAATTGTGTTTCAAGATTTTCAAGATTCTAGTAGCTAAACTGAAACTTTGAAAGCAATTTGCAAAGTAACCAATCAAGTTTTTGTTATTATTTACAAAACGCTGTAATAAAACCTTTCGATTTTGCTATCGGTCTATTATCATTTTCTATCACAACATCACGAAATGAGTTCAGTCAACAACGAAACATCACAAATATTGCCAAGGCTCTCCAAAAACAACACCAAAACAGAGAATGGCCCAAAGCAAACATCTCTAAACAGAGCGTTTGTTTTGCTTAGAATCCAACCCTTGTCGGGTAAACGAATAGTGAATGATTCCTGTACTATTATTCCAGAATTAGTTATATAAGTACCATAGAGTTTTCGAACAGTTTCAAAATCCTATTATCAAGAATGGATTGAGAATTAAACACAGTCTTTCAAGCATGGGCATCATTTTGGCAGCAAAGGCGATTATAACGAGAAGGATAACTAACAACAATGTTAGAATCTTCTCAGACAGCAAATCAGTAGTAGAGGCCCTCGGTAGCTTTACGATAAAATCCGGCCTGATAATGGAGTGCCATTGTGAACTGAACAAGGAAGGACTCCATAAAAAACTGACCCTACAATGGATCAAAGGACACAGCGGCAGCAGAGGAACAGCCGACCTACTCGCAAGAAGAGGATCCGATATGTTCCCAGTGGCACCAGGACCAATCCTCCCTCTTCCTCATAGGTAACTGGTTGAAAGGTAGAATTCTAGATCATAATCAATCCCTACACAACAACTATTGGAGCAGCCTGGAGGCATGCAGACATGCGAAACTAACCCTACCGAAATTCGTACCGGATCCCCGTCTCTCCAGACAATTCTTACAACTTAATAAGCCAAACTTCCGTTTAGTGACTAGTGCTCTAAGGGGGCATGGCAGTTTGAACAGACATCTATTCAATGTAGGTATTACAGACAAACCTCTATGCAGAGCATGCATGGAAAATGAAGAAACAGCCGCTCATGTACTGTTAGAGTCAGTGGGTAGCCAGCAACCGGGCATACTACTTGGGAAACCCAAACAGTCTCCAGGAAATTTTCAGCATCACCAAGGCGCTGATACGTTTCTTTAAAAACTCGGCTGGTTGGAATGACACCGGCCGACTTCATCCTCCACACGCGAAATGGGCACAACTGCTGCCTGATTGCGGAAAAACCCGCACGACAAAGAAGAAGAAGATGATCATAGATATCAGTTTTTTTTTTATATTCCGCTTCAACTGAGTTATGTGGTTATTTGGAGAATTTGTTAGGTATTTTTTTAGCTTAGCTTTAGCTTTTAAAACAAAGGAAAAAAGCGTTGGACTATTCAACTAATTACAATTTTATTTATTTTCAGGTAAGAATAAGCGTGATGAGTGTAAAAGAGCAAAGTGAGTAATGAAATAAATATTCGATGTAATATAATTTATTTAAAAGAAAAGAAATCGTATTATGTAATCTCCTAACTAAACCTATTAAGGCTCGATTCAACAAATCTTAATCCAAGTCTAAATCTATGGTATTTAGCTGTCATTCCATACAAATGTGACGTTATACCATAGATTTACCACGGATAAAGATGGTCGAATCAGGCCTTAGATAAAGCCGCCTTATCGTACGGTTAGCTGCTACACAGATTAGCTGTTTATATCCGACCTAACGTATGAATTCACTATTTTTACGTAAATAGTAGCGTTTTTTGGATTTGGTAAAAATTGTTAATAATACACTAATGTTAACGTTTGGCCAGTAATAAAAAGTCACCCTGTTTGTTTATTTTATTTGGTTCTGTAAAAAAAAACGTCGTCTTTTTGAGTAGATACTTAATTACCTTGAGGCATGCAATCCTTTAAGCTATATCTGTCACCTTAGTTCTCCTGCGGATCTCATCATTTCTGATACGATCACGCAGGGAGACTCCGAGCATAGCCCTTTCCATTGCTCTCTGGGTGACTTTGAGCCTCCTTAATCGGCACATTGTAAGCGGCCACGTTTTGGTTCCATATGTCATCACTGGCAACACACACGCATTGATGACTTTCGTCTTGAGACACTGCGGTAGATGGGCCGAAAATATCCTGCGTAGCTTCCCGAACGCTGCCCAGCTCAAGTGGCAATGGGCAGGGCACATAGCGAGGAGAACAGACGGTCGTTGGGACTTCCTGTACGTGGCTTCCATTCGAGGACCTTTCCTCGAATGGAAGCCACGTACAGGAAGTCGCAGCCGTGGCAGGCCCCCCTTAAGGTGGACCGATGATCTGGTGAAGATCGCGGGAATCCATTGGATGCGGGCGGCACAGGACCGATCTGTGTGGAGTACATTGGGGGAGGCCTATGTCCAGCAGTGGACGTCTATTGGCTGAAATGATGATGACTTAATTACTTACCTCTTATTAATCTTTGGGTGATGGACAACAGAGTGGTCGTGGGTGACGATGCTGCATTTTCTTGTGCTAATGCGGCTCGCGTGATATACCTCCACTTGTTGCGTTTTACAGCGTTTCAGGTGATCTTGACGATGGAGATATGTGTTGCAGCTCCATTGGGGTCTATCCACCATGTTCATAGGTAGGGATCCTCGAGACCGCTTGCCCTCCACTCGTCCCTGGCCAGCTAGTTTCTCTATGATATGTCCGTTGCGAACTACGTGGCCAAAATATTTAGGATTCGAAAATTAAGAGTGGGAGGTGTTAAATTCATGACTCAACAAAACGTGAAACTTGAAATAACTGTCATTGTAAAACCATCACGTCTCCTCAAAAAGGTTAAAAGCATTGAAACGACATGCATAATAATGAGACCGCATCGAATTCAATTCGCCGGCATACTGCGTCCGCCATTTTAATTGTCACAATCGAGATGGGACGGCTCCGCTCGTTTTAGTTATGTTTCAATTGGATTTCCATCAGAATACGTCCCTGGGGCTCGTAGGTATATTCATATGTTATACAACCCGTTGAAATATTTACCTTTGCGTGAAACAATAGTATGAGATCACTGGATGCGTTAAAGTGAATATTTTATTAGTCTATTTTTGTGGAGGGTAAAGAGACGATAAGGGCTTCCACTACGTGGAGCGGCATTTAATTTTTATTTAGTACAAAAATTAACGGCTCTTATTGATATTATACAAAAAATCTTATATAACATGTGCGAAGATCGTCCGCTTGCCGGTTTATCTTATGAAAAACATAGTACATAGTTTTTTATTTATATTAAAAACAATATTTTATACGAAATCTTTTGATAACAAAGTATTTCTTAACTTTTTGATGTCTTCTTGCTTTAGTTTTTTTTTTTTAATTCAATATTGATGCGTTTTGACGCCCTATTGGTCTAGTGGTTTAAGTACCGGACCATGATCTCGGGGTCCTGGGTTCGATTCCCGGGTCGAGCAAAAAGATGTTTCGAGTTTTTCGAACATAGCTCGGGTTTGTGATCCCCAATCCGCATTAGGCAAGCGTGGTGATTTAGCCTAATCCCATCATCTAACATGTTGGGATTAGGCTTAATCACCTTGATGACTAGAATTCTATGATGGAGGCCTTTGCCCTGCAGTGGGACAGTTTATAGGCTGATACTTTACTTTTTTATGAATGCGTTCAAGTTTGTGAAATGATAATGTTGAGAATCGACAACATTACAGCCTCTCTTATATTATTTTGGTTTTGTTCTTCCCCTAAAAGGGTGCGCCTTATTTTCTAAACCTCAAATTCCGGTGTGGGACAATCAATCAAAATTAGAGAGATCGGGAGCAGAAATTATGTAACATATCCAATCCCTCATATGCGTAGGTGTACCATAGAAATCGTATAATCAATTGATTGATCCGCTGTCAGTTTAGAAATTTTGAAATAGTAAATTTTATTATAATAAAAAAATAGCAAATATTATTATAATTAAAACAAATAAAGTGAAATATTGCCTTTTATTGCGTTAGCATTAAAGGCAATATTCATCACTTTATTTGTTAACCGTGAGAGGCACGTGTTAATGTGGGAGGTATTCCAGTTCATATTTCGATATGAACTGTTGATGTTGGACATTCAGTACAACAGAACGCCATCTAGCGGATTTATCACTCGCGATAGTAGATTGTACTCTGACGTATTTAGTATTTAATTTACTATCATCGGTGCTACTAATTTGTGAGTGCGCCGAGGTGGATACAAAATGGAATATACGGTCTGGAATAGTGATGTAGAAGACTCGAGGCGTCGAGTCCTATTTTTGAAACTTAGTGGCTGAATAGCAAGGCTCAGTGAGCTTAGTAGGCTCGGTGCCCTGAGCTTAGCCGAGCTGCGAGGTCTCTGAGCCATGCTTTGAGGCTTTAAAAGGGCTCGTGCCTTCAAAAGAGCTCGAACCTTCAGAAGAACTCGAGCCTTAAAATTATAACTTTATGAGTTTAATAACTCCGTAACTAAGTAATATATAAAGCTACATTATCTATACATATAAAATTCAAAGACCTGACTGACTGACTGACAGAGAGCTTGTAAAGTAGCTGGCTGTAGCTTTTAAAAGGGCCCGAGCTTTCGAAAAAAACCCGAGCACTGCGAAAGACCTTTATCTTCAAACAAACGAGGTGAGCTCCGAAAAAGGCTTGAACTCTATAAAAGACTAACGAGTCGTCGAGCTTCATACAAACGAGGCGAGCCCTGTAAACGACTTTGAGCTCTCGGCAAAAGGACTCGGAAGCCACGAGCCTTGTACATCACTAGTCTGAAGAGCCTTTGTATCAAAGTAACTTTATTGTACCAGCTATTAAATCCTGGATTAATTTCTCATAATTACCCTCATGGGCTGTTCTCGCATGTTAAATGTTATTGTTTTTTCGTTTTGATATGTCAATATTTAAAGATAATAATGGTAAGGTTTTAAATCAAAGGGAAACTACTTTTAGTTCATTTGTATTCATCGTAAGTGGGTTTATAATTATTCGATATTAGGTATATACTGTTAGCGAAACTCCCACCCGAGCCGCTACGGGCAGCAAGAAGCCCATAAATAGACGAGCCGATCGGACAGCAACCTCATTTGCTTGTCGGCGCTCAGAGCGTACGGATCTAATTATAGGTCTTGTAAATTTCAGTACGTGTGTCTGTACCAACAATCTACCACCATCTTACTTTTCTCTATTGACAGCTACACCCGAGAGCTATCACTAGGGAAGTGCACATGGCCCCTAGAGATTTGTTCGATCGATAAAAATAACCAATCGATTTTTCCGCAGACAGTTCGAAAATTGAAAAATAGTCAATATTAATTGAAACAAATAACGTTAAATGTTGCATTTAACGCCCTGTTGGTTTAGTGTTTTAAGTACCGGGCCGTGATCTCGGGGTCCTGGGTTTCGATTTCTGGGTCGAGCGAAAAAAGTGTGCTTCGAATTTTTCGAACATAACTTCAGTTTCACCAATCCGCATTTGGCAAGCGTGGTGATTAAGCCTCATCCCGCCATAGTAGCGATGAATTGATTTCTATGATGGAGGCTTTCGCCCTGCAGTGGACAGTTTATAGGCTGATACTTTATAGTACATATCTAATCAAATTTATCTTCAAGTTCGATTGTCATCCGAGACATTATTTCAGTCAGTCATTGTTAGATGAGTAATTAATTGTTAAAATTCATTGTCTAAGCTATGTTTAGATTTTTGTTTAGTCCATTATTTACCATCGTTATTTATCTCACTTGTGTAAAATTCATAGCAAGTGTGCAATTGCAATTTCATTGGTTTTAAAATATATTAATAGATATTTGTAAACATATTTCTAAGTTAGATTTTAAGTCAGTTCTGTTCCAATAAATAGATTTTCATTCATTTCATTTTTTTTATTTGTTGGAAGTTACAAACGTTTTTTTAACTTCCTGTGTAGCTTACATAAGTAAGTAGTAAGAATGAATTCACGTACCAAAGTTATCTTTTTAAAATTGTGATATGGACAGATTGGACAGTTTTATTAAATGTACGTGATAAAAATCTTATCACAAATGTCCATTTACAAATGTACTCACTGGTGCTGCCATCAGATGATCCCTCTGCTCGTCTGCCACACATCACACGAAATATTTAACAATTAAGATGTCCATGTACAATAAATGTTACAAATAATACCTTAACAATAATAAATACAGGTATAACAATAAATGTAGGCCCAAGAATCCAATCGAATCATGTGACCCATCAATATATTATGAAAACAAATCGGGGGAAAAGGAATTGAAAAAGGTTGGCAGCGCACTTGTGAGTGAGTTGTGAGGGGGGGGGGGCACACATTGGGAGGAACCACAATATCATTTTTAAAGACCTACCCATAGATACCCTACACGTATGGGTTTGATGAAAAAAAAATAGATTACCGTTTTAAGCATGGAGACCCCCAACAATGTTTTTTTCCTATTTTTGTGTAAAAATCGTAATGCGGTTAACAAAATACATCTTTTTCTCAAGTTTTAATAGTATAGTTCTTATAGTTTCGGAAAAAAGTGGCTGTGACATACGGACGGACAGACAGACAGACATGACGAATCTATAAGGGTTCCGTTTTTTGCCATTTGGCTACGGAACCCTAA
Source organism: Marasmia exigua (assembly GCA_019059595.1). Lineage (NCBI taxonomy): Eukaryota > Metazoa > Arthropoda > Insecta > Lepidoptera > Crambidae > Marasmia > Marasmia exigua. The sequence continues at coordinate 12,800,670 of CM032480.1, read as the reverse complement.
AAAATGTCAAAAGTTAGTTTCATGAGATTTTAGACTGTCATCTACGGAATCTATAAGGGTTCCGTTTTTGCCATTTGGCTACGGAAACCTAAAAAGGTATCGAAAGTTTGTTTCATGAGATTTTAGACCGTCGTCTACCGTTGTGTATTTTTGCTTTTTAAGCAAAAATACACAACTGGGCGTCGAATTTCCCGCTCTACGAGCTCCATAAGTTAACGCGTTTGGCTATTTCCGGTGCACACGAAACGAGAGCTTAGTTGAAAAGCCAATTTCTCGCCGTCGAGGTTTTATAGTTCAAAATATAAAGTGCTAAAGTGATTTGGCATTCAAAATATTGGAAGCTCAGTATTGTTTTAAAAACTACTACTTCGGCATGAATGGGCTGGCTGGACCGGAGTGATACCACGGCCTCACAGAAGACCGTCGTGAAGCAGCACTGTGTTGTGTTTCGCTGCGTGAGTAAGGACTCACGCAGCATCTGGAACCCTCGTACCGGACGCCCAATCCGAGGAAAGGAAGGGTTTAAAGGTTGGCAGCACACTTGTGACTCCACTGGTAACTACAAATTGGTAGTAAAGAAAGAGACCCAGTGCTTAAAGTCGTTTAAAATAAGACCCGACTTTTTTACACACAAAGCTTTGCTTTAAATAATAAAAATTAACGCTTCGGCATGAATGGGCCGGCTCGACCGGAGTGATACCACGGCCTGACATAAAACCGGCGTGAAGCAGCACTGTGCTGTGTTTTGCTCCATGAGTGAGAGTACCGGACCAATCCAGAGGAAATGAAGTTTAAAGGTTGGCAGCGCATTTGTGACTCCACTGGTGTCCATGGTGTCCATAGGCGGCGGCATTCGCTAAACATCAGGTGATCCGCCTGCTCGTCTGCCTACCTATCACATAAAAAAACTTACTTATTGTTAGTAAAGAAAGAGACTCAGTGCTTAACACAAACAGCTGACGGCACCTCCACACGATCGGTCACATCCCGTTCGCGCTGCACACTCGGCGCGCGGTCTGCCATCACCACGGCAGAAGGTTATCTTATCACTGTATCACTGTATTATATGTATAGAAAATTACTACTGCCTTTTTGTATCCTCGTTCTTTTTGTCTTTTCTTTTTGTTATCTTTGATTATTTCTCGCATTCCTTGTTATCTGTTACATTCAAAATTGATTTCCCCAGTCACTCAAGGTCCAAACTGAAAACCAGCGCGGCAGCGGCGGCAAACCGCTGCAGTACATGCTGAGCTTGGACCTTGTTGACCACTTCACTTTGTTCCTTTTCTTCTTCCTTGGTCACTGGTTTATATATTAACATATTATTATTTATTTTTTTGGTTTTTGTTTAATATTTTTTCCTATGTATTACTGTGCAATCTCCTTATGCTTATGTTATGTGTCCTGTCTATGTAAATCTTTTATGTGGTCAATAAATGTTTACTTACTTACTTACAATATGACATGACAAAGCGAGCTGTCAGTTGAGACGTCACTTTAAAAAAAAACATCGACACATCGCGAGCCAAGAAAATAACTGCCATACAGCCTTGTCGTTCTAATTGCAGGAATTGATTTCGATAATCAATGAAAATAAATGGATTTAAAAATAATTTAATTTTTGGCCCAACCCGGGGATAGAAGGATTTGAGTGCGACCCACTAACCACTACGCCACCGAAGCAGTCACTTGAGCACTATATCACATCCTGCCTACGTGGACCGATCGTTGATTGGCCGCCGTAACCATAATCGATTGAAGGTTATTATAATTACGTAAACGAGTCTTAGTTTCTCTGTAGGTGCTTATAATAGCACCAGCCTACATAGGTATGACGGCAGGTCGTCTCTACCTCACCTATCAAGGGGTCCCATTGTTATCTAGCGTCTGCGAGACACCCGCCGGCGTCACGTATGTATCCATACGTCCGACGCTTTGATATCACGACACCATGAAATGACGTCATACTGGGGATAAAAATACTCGTAGAACGGATGTATTTTTACATATTTTACATGAACTTTACAGATCGATGACTGAACGATGGCAGCTCAATGTAAAAGAACAAGCGTCGAAAAAACACTGAAAAAACCGTAAAGTATCAGCCTATAACTGTCCCACTGCAGGGCAAAGGCCTCCTATCATAGAAATCAAGTTATGACAACTATGATGGGATTAGGCTTAATCACCACTCCATGCAAAGGCCTCCATCATAGAAATCAAGTTATCACAACTATGATGGGATTATGCTTAATCACCAGGCTTGCCTAATGCAGATTGGTGAACACAAAACCTGAGCTATGTTCGAAAACTTCGAAACATAGTTTTTGCTCGACCCAGGAATCAAACCCTAGGACCCCGAGATCACGGCCCGGTACTTAAACCACTAGACCAACAGGGCGACAAAACCGTGCAAATGAATAATAATAAATATTTCACAACATCACATAATATTGATCTGACCCTGAGATAGGTAGCTTAAGCACCTGTGTTACGAATATCAGAATCAACAGTAGGATTACAAACATGGAACATATAATACTTTTCTTTTGTAAATACATACTCATAATATATCTTATAATACATATATAATACATGGTTGGGAGTCATTAACTGTACATTCTTAAGAAACTTTCTACCTCGTATGCCGAAGGCTACTTCAAGATAAGGGCGTAGGGGTTTCCTTTTTAAAAGGCTGGCGGTGCACTTTGTGACTCCTTTAACATCACAGGTGTCCAATGAATGGGCGGCAGTGTTGCCGGATAATCGATTGTACGTTGATTATTAATCGATTATGTATTTCATATAATATATGGGCTCCATTTGCATAATCGATTAATAATTAACGTACAATCGATTATACGGCAACACTTGTAATATCGATAGATCCACAGTGATCTGTGCGATAGATCGATACTATCGATTAAGCCGATACCATAGTATAGGCTATCGATTATAATCGATATAATTCATAAATTATATTGATTATAATCTATTAACTTGCAATAATTTCTAGATATAATCGTCATTTATACAGAAGATGTCTTAGAAGGCTATATTATACCTTGACGATTTTATATAGAGATAATTGCAGATTATTCGATATTATATGGCTAATTTTATTTTCAATAATTAAACAAAAATATATACATTTAAGGATATGCCTACTTACCTATATAATATTGATGATCCTATCGATTCAATTGATAGGATCATCAATTTAAGCAATTGTAATAGATTAATCAGTTTTATCGACCAAAAATTAAAATCGATAGTATCGAAACTATCGATAGTACAATCGATTAATAGTTTAATATTATTATAGTTGTTTTCGCGGATGTTTATGGGCGGCGTTGATTACTTTCCATCGGGTGACTCGCTCGCTCGTTTATCCGCCTCTAGCATAAAAAAATTAAGGGTGAAAATAATCGATTAATCGATTGTCGATTATTCGGCAACACTAGGTCAGCCGTAATCTCTTACCATCAGGTACACACGTTTGCTCATCTGCGCCATATCTCGTAAAAAAATACACTGATGGCTTTCTTTATCAACCACAAACATATCAGTGCTTTATTCATATTTTTGTGGCAAACAATGGCTACAATCAACTGAACAAAAACAAATCTCCTAAAAACGATCTCGTCATAAATTCCATTTCTAAACTTTGCTTTCAACTGTCACCGGAAAAAAAGTATTCCATACCAATGAAATTAAAAACTGGCCGACGATTAATCATAGTCGAGCGTTTTCCAGAGTGTTCCGCGACAATAAATCGCGGACCGTACGAATTAAACCTGAGTTGGGTACGGGACCCTGACTGCGTAGGTCGGGGTTCTTGGGCTAAGCTTGAAAGACTATTAATTTTCGAGTTCGGAGGTCCTTTTTTAAGAGTTAGTTTAATTTATGCGCTTTTGTTTCGCATTCACACCCAGAGCACCAAACGAGTGTTCGACCCTAATAGCGAAATTAAACCAATATTACTTATTTAGTGATGAAACATCAACTTTTTGTTTTTTTATGTGATAGGTGGCAGACAAACAGACGGATCACCTGATGGTAAGCGATTGACGCCGCCCATGGACACCCGCGACACCAGTAAAGTCACAAGTGCGCTGCCGATCTTAAAACCCCCCTTTCCCCCGGATTGGGCCTCCGGTACCCTCACTCACGCAGCGAAACATAGCACAGTGCTGCTTCACACCGGTTTTCTGTGAGGGATCACACGGCCGGCCCTCATGCCAAAGCGTGGCTCTCCCATTAATCAAAATTATGCCCCACGGTCAACCAACTAACTAAGGTAACCCTGTATCATATTACAGCAATTTGATCCCATCTCAGCGTGTAATTTTGCCGGTTGCGTCCAAAGCGGTCGCTCCTGAGCCCGGGGTGCGCCCAGATCATGATTCAGGATTTGGGGAGTCTGGTAATCACAATGAAGCTGCAGCCGTTCAACTTTCGCAGTCCAAAACAGGGGAACCAGACCTACTATAGATATCGTTCAGGTTCAGGCGAAACGTAAATGTTTCCTCATGATGTTTTCCCTCGCCGAGCTAATGGTACATAAGTGCATGCTCAGATTCGAACCCACGATCGCCTGTGTGAAAGGCGTGTTTTAGCCACTGAATTTTCCATCCCTGTATTATGAGTAGACAGACACATGACAAAAGCTAGAGATTTACCTCCTAGCAGACCCAGAAAAGTTTGGCCGGACACTATCTAATTTGGTCGGATACTGTCTAATTTGGCCGGACACTGTCTAATTTGGCCGGACACCATTTAATTTAACCGGACATTGTCTAATTTAGTTGGACATCGTCTGATTTGGCCGGGTATCGTCTAATTTGGCCGGAATCCATTTGATCTGGACGGGCATCGACTAATTTGGCCGGACACCATCTCATTTGGCTGGACATAATCTAATTTGTCCGGACACCGTCTAATAACGCCGGGTACTGTCTGATTTGGCCAGACATAGTCTAATTTGGCCTGGAACTGTCTAATTTGACCAGACGTCGTCTGATTTGGCCGGGCATAGAACCAAAAACTCTGACTATATCAGGCTTTATCCGGACTCCTGGCAACCCGGGAACTATTCCAAGTGGACCAATTTTCACTAACATCAATATCTAGTTCCAAACATAAGTTTCTCTCTACGACTGTTCACAGTTTCACCAAAACTCAAAACTGGGCGAAAACACAAACAAGTTGCAGCCAACACCAATATTTATAGATAGTGATACCTGATATCTGGTACCGCTTGTTAACCTTTCGCAAAACAAAATCACTGGTCCGATCTGATGCCGTTTCCGTAAAATCACTTAGGTGACATGTTCATTTTACCACTCCAATAATGTATTGTGTATTTGTAGCAGCTAGTTCTCGGAAACTGATATTCTCTAGATAGTCTGGATAACTATCCGGACCGGACCGGACAGCTACGTGGGAAACAAATGTCTGGCCATGGCACCCTCCGAGTTCCGGCAGAAGGTGTAGACCTAAAAAAGGCTTGACGTCGTAAGGGATGACATGCGTGCTAATAAACTGACCACTACGGATGCACAAGACCGCGCGAAGTGCAGGAGTCGAAGTCGGAATGCTGACCCCGGGCGACAGCTTGGGACGCAACCGGGACAAAGCGCTAAGATGGTGATTGAGTCTGGATGACTATCCAGACTTCCTTCTTTCCTTCGGAAGTCCTTTTGGCAGAATGTCGGCTTCAGTATTCATTGTCAATGTAGCCATTTACGGAAGACAAAGGTATCGTCATATTCTGTGTAAAATGTGGGCATTCCAACTGTAGAGCAATATCGTGTGATTTGCTGGCGCTCTGTTTTGCCGTGTTATAGTCACTGTCGTCATCATCATTTCAGCCAATAAACGTCAACTGTTAAACGTATGCCTCCCTCAATGATCTCCACACAGACCGGTCCTATGCCGCCCGCATCCAAAGGATTGCCGCGACCTTCATCAGATTGTCGATCCACCTTATTTGGGACCACGGCTACGATTTCCTATACGCGGCCTCCACTCGGCGTTTGAGAGTGTTGGAGGCCAAATCCGGGTGGAAGGGGAGCTTATAAACTCCCGATTGTAGCAAGACGGAAAATTCGTCCACTAATTATGTACAATTTCAACTTAATAGTCAATCATAATATATCGAATTTTCTCAAGCTGCTTCCAGCTTTATACCCAAACAATACAGAATAATTTTGCAACATAGTGAGCTCCTATACACGTATTCGAATATTATGTTATTAGGCATGTACTAATCCCGGCTCATTATTACTAATAGGGATTATTATCATATTACATTATGGATATTGAGATTATGAGGTAGGTATTAATAGGCTCTTACAAAGGAAGATGAAGGTATTTAATCACTTAATTAAATACTGTTTAAAAGGCTTACGTATTGGTAATGGTATTACGTTTGGGTAATGGGTCGATATACATCCAAAAAAAAAAGTCCGCATAAAGAGATTTGAATCCTGTTTCCTTATTCGTACTGCGAAACAGTGGAATCAGCTGCCTGAGGAGGTGTTCCCTAGAGGCTACAATTTGGGGGTTTGAAAAGCGGGAGTGAATAGGTATCTTCTAGGTAATCGTGCTACATCTTAGACCATATTATCACTTACCATCAGTTGAAATATGATCAAACGCTTACCTATCAACAGTAAAAAAAAACATCGGTACCTAGTTATAGGTGCATACTAGCTGTATGCGCGGCCAGGAGAAGTTGTTTTGATTTGTCAGCCGCTATCATTTTATATTTAAACAAGATTTAAACTGTAGATACCCACAATCCTATTTATTTATTAATTTAATGTTATCTATTACTATTAAACTATATCCTATTACGTATGTGTGTAATGAGGGTATATAAGTATTATATACCCTCATTACACACATACGTAATAGTATATAGTTACACAAAATACACTAGACAACCGTCTGTGGCACTCACTCAGCTGATCTCACTGACATGGCCTTTGTCTGGGCCGTTATTTAAGCTGAGTAAGGACCTTGTTAATCCAGATGATGATGCCAAATGAATATTGTGTTACAACTTCTATATACTAGACGTTATAACACAATATTCATTGGGCGCTGCCTGGGCATGAATGAATCTATTTTCGTTTTTTAATTTTTAATTTATATGTATTTTTAATTGTTCATTATTTAATTGTTCATTAGTCCATGAATCACCTATATCATAAAAAGTACCTCAGCATATCTCTTTAATAATAACTGGTATTACTTTTATTAAGGTGTACGGGTAGGACACACTAGCCACGCCAATCGATTTTAATTTTTAGCTACTAAACCGGATCTATTTTAAAAGATTTCGGGATTACAATCTCTCGGCAAACACTTATACTATTTATTAAATAACCATGCACAAATGTTGCCTCTGTTTTTGTTCCGTAAAAATTGATTCACTCCAAAAGCGGCCACTTTTGGTATGAATCTATTTTTCGCGTACACACGGCGTCACATCGAGTTACCTTTGGACCGTCCTTATGTCTGGGGCACAAGTGTTATTTTTCCTCTGCAAGAGGGTGACTTCATCTGATACTGACTGTACACTCTCATTAGAAAGAGACAAATAGTAACCTATGCTACTCGCTATCTCTTCAACTATCTCCACTAAAATAAGCACGTCAATCCGTCTCTCCGTTTTGCTGTGAAAGACGGACAAATAGATACACTTTCCCATTTATAATATTACTCGTAAAGAGTGGATGAAAGTCTTGTAATCGCAGGATCTTTTTCTATTAACGCTTTACAAGCCATATCGATTCGTTTCTCAGAAAAGATTTTCTGAATACGCTTTTTCGGTCGTGAGAAAAATAGTCGAAACCTTTTGAATAAAGTGTTGTTAGGTTAGTTAAGTGCCTTGTTGCTCGGGGCGTTTGAATACAATCAAAATGGGATACTCTGATTGTATTCAAAGCACTTGTTAAAGTGCTTGGACTGGTTGCTAAAAGAACCTTTGGTGTGCCGAAGATCGTGTTCAGATCTTGTTGACTAGAAACAATACCTACTATTTTTTATTTTTTTATGTAATAGGCCGTGTGGCGGCAGAGTAGAATAAGGCCACCCTCACTCTTACCGAGGTGTCGTAAAAGGCGACTAAGATAAAGCTACTGGTACGATTATCAGCACCCAGAGAAGGAAAACTCTGCATTTGTATCAAAACCCTCGCCAACCCGTCTGCCAAGCAGTGGGGACTTAAATGGGCTGACGATGATGAGGTCGCAGACGAGCAGCGGATCACCTGATGGTAAGCAAATGCCGCCGCTCATAGACACCCGCGACACCAGTGAAGTGATAAGTGTGCTGCCAACCTTTAAACCCCTCTTTTCCCCGGATAAGGCGTTCGGTACTGTCACTCACGCAGCGAAACACAGTGCTGCTTTATGATGGTTTTCTGTTAGGCCGTGGTATCACTCCAGTCAAGCTGGCCCATTCATGCCGAAGCGTGTATCTCCCATGCCTAATACGTAACCTGTTAAATTATACACCGTGGCCTTACTAATTATAACAATAATTTTTCCGAAGGAATTATATTTATAAAAAAAAACACTCCCCCTTCCTTAAGTGATCAGTTTATCAATGGAGAATTTTTATGGGAAGGCAATTTATTTGTAAGATTAAAATCCTTGGGTGAAAATGTTTGTTTTCATAAATATAATGCCCTCAAAAACTTTCATAAGTATTAAAAAAATCACGGCGTATAAAACGTGGGCGATTTGAACACACAGAAGCTGAACTCTAGGTGGCATTGGTATCAAAGACTTTGTTGACCGTTGCTAAGCAGTATATGGGATCGTGTCTCTCCCACACACGTCTTGTAGAGTCTGTCTCATGAGAAACCACGCCGATGTCACTGTAGTGTAGGAGCATGTAATATTCCCAATCCGGGGAAAGGGGATAGGAATAAAAATAGGCAGCGCATACAAAGGCACTGATCCAGAGTGTGTAATTCTTTCTTTTTTATGTGATAGCTGGCAGACGAGCAGACGGATCACCTGATGGTAAGCTATTACCGCCGCCCATGGACACCCGCAACACCAGTGGAGTCTCAAGTGCGCGCACAACCTTTAAACTCCGCCTACCCCCGGATTGGGCCTCCGGTACCCTCACTCACGCAGTGAAACTCAGTAAAGTGCTACTTCACGCTGGTTATCTGTGAGGCCGTAGTATTACTCCGGTCGAGCCGGCCCATTCATGCTAACGCGTGGTTCTCCCAAGGTCAAACTTATCTTCTAACTTAACTCATTAAAAATAAGACCGTTTAGCACAATTATAATGTAATACCACCACTCGTGTTACGTGCGTCCATGGGCGGCGGCAATCGCTTATCATCAGGTGATCCGTCTGCTTGCCACCTCATCATCAGCAACCCACACTCGTCCACTGCTGGACATAAGTCTCCCCTAATGCACGCCACTGCTCCCGATTTTCGGCCACTCTCATCCAGCCCACACCAGCCAGCCTTCGATTGTCATCATCCCATCTTGTCGCAGGGCGTCCTACACTACGCTTACCGTGTCGCGGTCTCCACTCAAGGACTTTACGGCTCCAACGGCTGTCAGTTCTGCGGCTAATATGACCAGCCCACTGCCACTTCAGTTTGCTAATTCGGTGGGCTATGTCGGTGACTCTGGTTCTCTGTCGGATTACATCATTAAAATATATTAAAATATATGGCTTGCCACCTATCACATTAAAATAGAGAAATAATAAACAAGGCCACAGAATTTTTATTTGAATATTTACTAACTAAGCACCGGGAAATTGACATAGCCTTTGATTAACTGATTCATCTTCTATACAACGGCAACTAAAAATGTTAAAGAAAGCGTCAAGTCAATATCAACAATTAATTTTCCTTGTCCTTCTGATTTATACATTGCAAACTAATTTACTAACTCAGCCACGAAATTTGTAACTCATCACCATATTACGTTTTACAGCTTCAATACAAGCTCCTCAAAAAATATGTATTCAAGCTTCAATACTCAACATCATATATTATAACTTAACATGTAAAATAATACTTCATATTCTTTTATCGTGAAATTAGCCCACAAACTAAGTAGAAGATACTACGTATCAGACAAGAATGTCCCATAGTGCTCCACTAGACCATTTTTAGAACGACTGAACGGAATCAGCATTGATTTTGACAGATTTGGATCAATTGTCATACAGCTGTTCGTTCATTCAATGAACGAATGATTAGCAATACCAGATTAAACCAGATAAAATATTCAGATTTTTTATAACGCCATTTAACAACAAAAATAAAACACAAGCTACTTATAACACGATTTAATATCAAACTATCATGAAACACACAATAGAATTCACTTTTGTTGCCTCATATACCCGCTCAAGGCAAAAAACGCGCCAAAAAAAGGGCCCGCTGACACGTCATCGGCAGCGGGGGCCGGGCGGGTCGACCGATGATAATTCCCGGTTGAGTCCAAAGCTGGGCTTTGGAGCCCAGGGTACGCTTAGATCATGATTCAGGATTTGGGGAGCCTGGTAATTACAATGAAGCGACTGCCGTCTGACCTTCGCAACCCTTTAACAGAGGAACAAGACCAACTGAATCATGGTTACACGCTTCTAAAACTATCCCAAACGAGCAGGTTTCCTCACGATGTTTTCCTTCACTGCCGAGGTAAAAATAGAAATATGCACATAGATTTGAAAAACCTAGAGAATTCGACCTTCCGCATGGAGGGCGCGTTCTAAATCACTAGGCTACTATCGCTCTGGCTAACTGTCCTAAATAGTTCATGTGTAATACATAATAATAATATGTAGTGGCTTTAATTATACTATTTGATGACAATTTTAGGTACATTTAACAAGCGATTAATGTAGGATGAGTTACATTTTATTCATACTAAATTATGCAATTAGAGGCTAATATACTTACTATTTTGGTGTCATATATTAATACTTTAGAAGCTTGCTATTTGAATGCATACCACAAATTTATATGCTTAAAAATAATCACTATGCTGAGTTATATTAACAGTGGCTTACATATAAGATAACTAGTGTCTGAGATACTATTATTCAGACGCGCATTGGTTGTGGCCGACTTAGTAATTTAGAAGGTAACATATATTTTCTGAGGCGAATAATGCTATTAAAAAGAAGCTTGTTTAATTAGTACCCATTAAAATATATGGAAAGCGTCGATGGGGTCTAGGATTTTACGAGTTTGCCTAGAAAGCCTATTCACTTTTGCCAGGTCATACTTACTGACTGCGACTAAAATGTGTCTACGTTTACAAAAAAATTACCAGCCACTATTAAAAATAGCGATTTCCAAATTCTAGCCGCCACACTGAACAAAATGAACGCTCCACCGGCTCCCTTGTTCAAAGGATCCCAACTCACAAATACCGTTTATTTACGCTCTTGTGATCAGCGTAACTTAACGCTGAGTTCGCTAAACTTTCATGTATTGAGAAACTTTCCCTTTTGAGTCTGTGGAGAATAACATAACGTAAGTTTGTAATTATTGTATTTATGGAAGTTCAAACGGAATGAAGATTTTATATTTTAGTCATCGTCATCGTCAGCCCATTAAAGTCCTCACTGCTGGGGCACGGGCCTCCCTCAATCACATGAGAGGTAGTTGCCATACTCACCACGCTTGGCAGACGGGTTGGCGAGGGTTTTGATATAAATGCAGAGTTTTCCTTTTCTGGGTGCTGATGATCATGCCAGCAGCTTTACCTTAGTCGCCTTTTACGACACCTCGGTAAGAGTGAGAGTGGCCTTTTGTACTCTGCTGGGGACCACACAGCGGCAAATAAATAAATAATAAAATAAACTAAACTGATAAATAATTTATTATCAGTTGATATCGTGTTGTTAGTTCAGAACGCATTTTCCATACGGTCGTAATGGTTAAATTCTGACCGTGCACCTTTAGATTTTTGAAATCTATGTGCGTATTTCGGCCATTAGCTCGGCTGTGAGAGAAAACATCGTGAATAAACCTACACGTTTCTGTTAGTTTCTGAAACGTGTTACCATGATTTAATTAGTCTGGTTCCCAGTTTAATTGTTGCAAAGGTCAGACAGCAGTCACTTCTTCTTCAGACTTAGACCAGACACCTCATATCCTGAATCAGGGTTTAAGATTACCCTGGGCTCTAGAGACAGATCTGGACGCAACCGTGAATTACACACTTAGATTGAGTGAGTATTGTGTTATTCATAGGCCAACGCATGACTACAATCGCTTTTGATAAAAGCGTGGGTCTATGATTGTTGCGATTTTACTGTATATAAACTTAAAGCGCTTTTTAAAGGATGCTGACAAACAACACCGTTATCAGGAGAACATGTATTTTCGTACAACAGACATAAGACATCAAACTACAATAAAAACAAAATAATAATATATCAAAATTAGTAAAAAAAGTATAAAAACATAAACAAAACAAAAGAGGCTGGTCCAGCCGTCGATCCTCAACAATGATATTACGCGGTTGCCTAGAAGATGCCAACTCATTCTCATGTTTTTTCTATTATAGTCATTCTCACTTACACAAGTTTATCCAGAATCAATTGGAAAGCTACTTGCGTGTTTCTTGCTCCGTCCCACCGCATCATTTATCCTCAGGCTTTTGTTAGGCTCCGCCGCACAAGTCATCATAATTTAAAATCATTCTAGTCTTTATCGAGACTTGGAATTCACTTCGGAACAAATTCACTCGAACGGTGTTCTACGGTTAATGTGGTCAGCCTACGGCCTCTCACTCAATGACTTTGGTTCTCTACCCTATTCAAAATTACTCAAGTATTTTGCTAGAAAGGTCTCCAGATTCAATGCTCCCGGCCGTTCCACCACAACATTTGTACCCAACTAGGTGTTGTTAAGGATGTTTTACATATTACGAGATGCTGCCTAGTCGATAAACGATTTTTAAACCTTAAGTCTTAGGAAAGATTTTGCTTCCCTATGTGTGTTCTACCGCTTATACAATGGTTTGCGCTCCAAGGAACTATTCGACTTAATGCCAACATCTGCATTTTACCACCGCACCGCCCGCCGTCGACAGTGCGTCCACCTTCACACATTGAAACCCAAATGGTCTCGCACAGTACGGTTCCACAGGAACTTCCTCCCGCGAGCGCTCCGGCTGTGGAATAAATTCCCATCAGAGGTTTTACCGGGGGAATACAGCATGAGGTTTTTCAAAAAAGGAGTGTTAAGGTTTTTAGAGGGTCGGCAGTGCGTATGCGTGTCCTCTGGAGTTGCAATCGTCTTTAGGCTGCGGTGAGCGCTTACCATCAGGCGAGCCGCACGTTTGTTTGCCACCGACTTAGTTTTTAAAAAAGCAGCTACTTTTAAAACTAAAAAATATACACTGTTACAAAAAACCTAATTATAAAAACAGAAATTAAAACTTGACGAACAGTTTTTTTAATAGGTTTATAATTGGTGGACTAATGGCGGTGCAAACATAGTACATAGAATGGAAGGGTTATCACTTCGATTCCACCTTCATGGTATTAAAACCCGTGAAAACGTAGGCTCAGAAAAGTTAAAACACGTTAGCAGTTGTTTTTTTTTTGTGATAGTCAGCAGATGAGCATACGAATCGCCTAATGGTAAGCGATTGCCGCCGCCTATAGACACCTGCAACACCAGTGGAGTCACAAGCGCACTGCCAACCTTTAGTAAGGGTACCGGAGGCCCAATCCGGGGAAAGGGGGATTTTTTCCCGGATTGGGCCTCCGGCACCCTCACTCACGCAGTGAAACACAGCACAGTGTTGCTTCACGCCTCATGTATCACTCCGCTCACGGCCAATTTATGCCTATGTAGCGTGGCTCTCCCACGGTTGATAGCGTATGCGTATCGTAAGAAATTTGTTTAAAAAACTGAAGAGCTCCCTCTGTCGCACGTGAGCGTAACTATCTTCTCTCTCACTTGGAAATATATTGAGGGGGTACGCAATGAACTCCTTAAATGTTCGTGTTAACCCATCTAGATACAAAGACACGGGTTCAACTTCCAAATTTACTGGTGTTCACCTGAACACCTAGTTATGGGCGGCGGGAATCGCCTACCATCTAGTGATCTGTCTGCTCTTCTAACACCTATCACAAGAAAAAACTACTTCATTGTCTGTGAAGCGTCCAAAGATTTCGTCCGATGCTAGCTCGCACTGTGTAAACCAACCTTTAGGCCGTTGAGACGTCTGTTTATGCGTTTCCCACTTGCGTAATTTGCGCTTAGTTGCGAAATCCTACAGTATTTGGATGATGCCTCGGGTAAGATGTTTCTAATGTTTGAGATGGTAAGTTCCAACTATGTTAGTACATGTTTGTTGACAGGCAGAGAATTTAAACGTAAATAGTAACATGAGGAGTATATTGTTCACCTCGAATTTAGATTATTATACTTATTTAAAACTGTAATTAGGTAATTCATCATCATCATCATCTTAGCGGTTTGTCCCGGTTGCGTCCCGGGGTCCGCTTTCCTACTTCGACTCCTCCACTGCTTGTGCATCCATAGTGGTTAGTTTTTTAGCACGCATGTCATCCTTTACGATGTCAAGCCACACCTTTATAGGTCTACCCCTTCTGCCGGGACTCGGCGGTGTTGCCATGGCTAGACATTTGTTTCCCACGCAACTGTCTGGTTTTTGCAGGACATGACCATACCAACGCAGGCGACTCTCCAGAAGTTTGTCTGCTATGTCACGGATATGTAGGCTCCCACGTATGCGTGAGTTTCTCACGCGGACTGTCGGCGTGACATCCACCCTAGCATGATCATCTCCATGACATGCAACTCCTGCTTGTTTCGCTCAAGTAATTAGGTAACTATCTATTATGAATAGGTACATCATCATCATCAGCCACCCACACTTGTCCACTGCTGGACATAGGTCTCCCCTAATGCACACCACTGCTCTCGATTTTCGGCCACTCTCATCCAGCCCACACCAGCCAGCCTTCGAATGTCATCATCCCATTCTGTCGCATGGCGTCCAACACTACGCTTACCGAGTCACGGTCTCCACTCAAGGATAATATGACCAGCCCACTGCCACTTCAGTTTGCTAATTCGGTGGGGTGAATAGATACGTTACAATACTTTATTAGATATCGATATACCTAGTCCTACAATACAATTCAAAGATATTAGGCCCTATATAAAAAAAAAATACCATGGGTGACACAGGAAACCGGCTTGAAGCAGCGTATGTGCTGTGTCGTATTGCGTGAGTGAGAGTACCGGAGACCCAATCCGGGGGAAAGGGGGTTTTAACG
The DNA here is from genome assembly GCA_019059595.1 of Marasmia exigua. Lineage (NCBI taxonomy): Eukaryota > Metazoa > Arthropoda > Insecta > Lepidoptera > Crambidae > Marasmia > Marasmia exigua. Next base: position 12,785,340 of record CM032480.1, on the reverse strand, counting down.
GCTAGCAGCGCAATTGTGACTCTACTGGTTCTGAGGGTGTCTATGGGCGGCAACAATTGCTTACCAAGAGATGTTCCGTCTGCTCCTATCACATATATTTTGTATATTTGAATAAGTGCTATCCTCAACGCTGTTATTTCATCATACATGACATATTGACTATTCTGGTTCCTGGCCTCCGCGCCAACGAAATCAATAGATGTATTAACAGAAATAATATCCAGGAATTCTGAGGACATATTTCTATAAACACAGACATTTGCAAGGTAGTTTAGAGTGTTGTACCTAATTGCTTAGTTGACGCAGTGGGCAGCGCGTCGCCTGCGCTAAATAACAATATTTTTTTTCTGTACTTAGTCAGGACTAAATTAAAGCCTGGAAAAATCTTGTCATAACCTACGAACGAAATATTAAGACGCTAAATAAATAACTCAACAAATATTGTTCTAAGTATTGTTATATGCGTAAAACCTCTGCATTTAATGGGGCGCGTCATTTTAGCTTATACGATCTCTATCACACTTCGTGTACCTATTACTATAGTTGCTGCGTCTATGCGGTCCAATTATCAAACACCGCTAGTTCCTGCCTCATCGATCTCAATTTGCGGCATTCCGAGAACACACTGTGTATTCTGCGATGGAGCACTTTGTAGGACTGACATGCGCTACATTGAAATGCAACATTAGGATCATCATCATCATCGTCAGCCCATTTAAGTCCCCACTGCTGGGGCACGGGCCTCCCTTAATCACATGAGGGGTAATTGCCATACTCACCACGCTTGGCAGACGGGTTGGCGAGGGTTTTGATATAAATGCAGAGTTTTCCTTCTCTGGGTGCTGATGATCATGCCAGCAGCTTTACCTTAGTCGACTTTTACGACACCTCGGTAAGAGTGAGGGTGGCCTATTCTACTCTGCCGGGGACCACACGGCCACATTGGGATACGTTTGTTGCAGTATTTTACGTGTTTATCGAAAGTGGGACTCAACCCACGACCTTCGGTTAGTCACGCAAATTGCTTTGAACAAGTGAGCTATCGAAGACTTGAGTAAGTCGAGATTACAAAACGTTTGTAAAATCAATATTTACTTCTCAGATCCTGTTCGTTTCTTATTGTGTAATTCCCAGTTGAGTACAAAATAATGTCGTTTTAGAGCTCAGGGTACGCTTGACGCGAAATATGATCCAGGATTCCAGAAGTCTGGTGAATACATGAAGTGACTGTTGTGTGACGTTCAGAATCATTATCTCAAATATTAAAGGTAACCACAATTTCAAAAGACTATTCGAGATGCATTGATCTGACTCCGAGATAGGTAGCTCCTCGCGGTCCTTTCTATCGGTGTGTACTCCTAGAAATACCCACATAGATTTGAAAAATTTAAAGGTGCATTTTTATTACGCTAGAGGCGAGAATTGAGCAAGCGAGTCATCTGATTCAAGTCCCGTGTCAAAACTCACTTCCTATCTTCCTATCTCTTCGTTTTTTTTTTATGCTAGAGGCGGACAAACGAGCAAGCGAGTCAACTGATGGAAAGTAATCATCGCCGCCCATGAACATCTGCGAAATCAGAGATATCGCTAATGTGTTGCCGGCCTTTTTTTAAAAAAAGAGTACGCTCTTCTCTTGAAGATCCCTAAGTCGTGGCCGTCCGGAAATACTCCTGCAGCCAAACCGTTCCACAGAACTGAGGTACGTGGTAGAAAGTTCCGGGAGAAACGCACAGTATTAGAACGCCATCCATCGAGATGATGAGAATGGAATGACAATCGCTTGCGAGTGGTTCGATGTAAGAATTCGGCCGTAGGGAGTAGATCAAACAGTTCTTCAGAGCACTCCCCATGATAAATGCGGTATAGAATGCTGAGGGAAGCTATGTCCCGCCGCAATGCTAGAGGAACAAGTCGACTAGAGAGAGTCGCTCTATAAATAGGTACACTGATTTTCCTTGTCTCTTCTTCTTATTTAATGTGGTCTGCTCTCTGTTCATTTATACCTATCTATAAGAAATATTTTTGTGTATGTCAGTGTACGTTTTGGTCTAGCCTAACGCCCTGTTGGTCTAGTGGTTTAAGTACCAGGCCGTGATCTCGGGGTCCTGGGTTCGAATCCCAGGTCGAGCGAAAACTATGTTTCGATTTTTTCGAACATAGTTCGGGTTTGTGATCACCAATCCGCATTTGGCAAGCGTGGTGATTAAGCCTAATCCCATCATAGTAGTGATAACTGGACTTCTATGATGGAGGCCTTTGCCCTGCAGTGGGACAGTTTATAGGCTGATACTTTACAGTGTACGTTTTGGTTTGTTTTAGGTGGTGTTTAATAATAACCCAAATTCAATTTATTAAAAAGAAACAAGCTTATCACTCAACCAATTTTCTAAGGAACGTGTCTCTTTAATCACTTGACATTGGCAGAGTTGTCTTATAAGAGCAACAGCAAGCCATAAAAAGAAGAATTATTTTTATTAAATTTTGTTATAAATTATCTATGTACATATTCATAGGTACATTTGTATTGTTCATTATTATTTATGTTACATAATATTATTAATATATAAAATATGTATATTTCTGCCATTTTCAATTTCATTTAATAAACTGCTTTGCACTGCCTTCACCTATTACGAATACGATATTTCTTTCCTCTACCCAAAGGTTGCCTGGAAGAAATCGCTACAAGCGATAAGACCGCCTTATCGTACTGTCTGTTGTTGTTGTATCATGCTTGTATTTTCTTTCTGTGCAATAAAGAATATCTATATATCTGATGAAAGTAACGTTACCCATGAACATTCGCGAAATTAGAGAGATCGATAATGTGTTGTCGGCCTTTTTTACCGGCAAGCTCGGATTGAAACCACAACCACTATCTGAAACGTGTAACCATGATTCAGTTGGTCTGGTTCCCCTGTAAAGGGTTGCGAAGGTCAGACGGCAGTTGCTTCACTGAATTACCAGACGCCCCAATCCTGAATTATAGTCTAAGCGTACCCCGGGCTCCAGAGCGACCGCTTTGGACGCAACCGGGAATTACAGACCAAGATGAGGAAAGGTGGGCCTGGATTTAAACCACGATCCCCGTTTGGAAGATAGATAGATAGATACACTTAATTGCACAAAATTTACAGATCTTAGTCTATGCTATTATACCAAAACAGTGTAGGCGGTCTTATCACTAATAGCAATATCTTCCAGACAACCTCAGGGTAGAGGTAAAGTATAGCGAATTAAAAAAAGGGGTAAGGCAGTGCAAGACAGAAAAAGAAAAAAAAGACATTGTATAAATACGAGTATATATAAACATCATCATTAGCAACCCACACTTGTCCACTGCTGGAAATAGGTCTCCCCTAATGCACGCCACTGCTCCCGGTTTTCGGCCACTCTCATCCAGCCCACACCAGCCAGCCTTCGAATGTCATCATCTCATCTTGTCGCAGGGCATCCTACACTACACTTACCGAGTCGCGGTCTCCACTCAAGGACTTTACGGCTCCAAGGGCTGTCAGTTCTACGGCTAATCCACTGCCACACTGTATGTATATACATACATTTTATTAAATAAATATATACTAGCTATAAATACTAATACATACCAGTAAATTACAAAACAAACAAACATACATACTAACAGTTTATTGGATTGCTAGATACGTAACCAGGGAATAGGAGACAATGAAACGACCTACAAAGGTTTAGGATGATAGGAAATGATCTTTTACTCGGGACTTGAAAATAGAGAGGGATTCAGATTGCCGGATGGAGAGGGGTAGGTTGTTCCAGGCGGGTGGATTGGAGAGTGAAAGATTGTGAGTAGGAGTGTGTGGAGTGGAGTGGGAATGCGAGATGGAGTTTGGAGAAGGCGCGTTATCCACTGCCATCGCTCAATATTGTTCTTTTTTATTTGCAGTTTTCCAATTTCTCGTTATACAACTCATCCATCAAACAAATCCAAAGATCTCCAAAGCCAGCCAAACGCCAGCCTCTCTTGTAGGCGTCACTTATTGTTCCGATTTCATTTATTTGACGTCGTTCCATGAGAAATTCCAACATTTCCAACCCAAATATTGGTTCTAGTGTTGTTGTGTACTTTGGCTTCATCGATATGTTATATTAATTTGCAACCAAGAAAATATAACAGTAATATCAAAGATTTTAACATTTCTGTTTGTATTGATAGAATAATATAATGTAGGTACTATTAACAATGAAATGCATTCTGAGTAGGATTAAAAGTATAATAGCGATAAATTCATTAACAAATATCAGTACGCGCGAAAATCTATCTACAATGAATCGGACAGCTCGAGTGACAGACGCCACTAGGGATGTGGTATCGACTAGTGATGTCTAGCCATTCAACTTTTATTCGGCTAACCGTACGTACAGCTACAGGTCACGTACAAAACTGAAAAATGTCTTCAGTATATTCTCATTTTAATGTTAAACACGTACAATTCAATATCAATTGAGGAATTTTAATAGATTGTAGTAACCTGATTGATTGTCTGTGTATACTGGTAGGATTAATGTAGTGTAAGCTCTTTATAAGTAACTATTACGTAAACGTTATTTATACATAACTGATGGCCTCCGGAAAATATAAAATCGCATTTATTTTCTTGTTTCATTTGGATATTTTAAATGTACCTCAAGACGAATCCAATCCAACAAAAATACCATTAAAATCTACAGGTTACTACAGTCCATCCATGCTTGAGTTTTAAGTACAGAACCGTGGGAGAGCCACGCTTCGGCATGACTGGACCGGCTCGACCGGAGTGATACCACGGCTCACAGAAAACCGGCGAGAAGCAGCTCTGTGTGTGTTAAAGGGGGGTTTAAAGGTTGGCAGCGCACTTGTGACTCCACTGGTGTCAAGTGATCCCTCAGCTCGTCTGCCACCTATTACATATTTAAAGATATATTTGAAAATATCTTAATATTTTTTAGAGGTAAATGTACCTATAGGCATAATCACAACAAAAAAGTCATAGGTACTAATTGGGTACATATTTCAATACTTAATTTCTAAATTAAACCAAAATAATGCCTGACAAAATAACATTTTTTTTTCAAGAAATCATTCAAACCATTATTAGGTGACCCGCTTGTTTTTTTTTATTAATATTTCACAACATCATATTCCGAGATAGGTATCTCAAGCACCTGAGTCCCGGGTATCAGAATCAACTGTAGGATTACAAATATATACATATAATAATTTTGTTTTGTAGATACATACTTATAATACATAGTAAACACCCAGACCAATACACGCAGACATGTTCAAGCACAAAACTGTTTGGGGATCGTACCCGCAACCCTTGGACCAAAGGGCAGCGTTCACTACCAATGTTCCAAATGAGTCTTCAAAACTTTGACGCCTCTATTATAAAAATACAGGCTAATAACAACAACATATCGTAAAACCGATAACCAGGCCAACACTAGACCAGAAACTGTCAGAAACAAAATGTAAACTGTAACTACATGACACTTGAGTCCAAATTCGCACATCACTGCGTAGTAGGAAATTCTCACGAAAACGCATATAACAAAAAGCTCTATTGTGAACTTCCAAAATATGTACATATTTTATAAGTACCGACGGAAAGCTTACTTTGCTGCCCAAAGCGAAAGATTACGCAAAAAAGACGCCACAATTTTTACTTACTACAAGTGGTAACAAACGCGAAATCAAGGTTTTACAAAATTATAATTTAAAAAATACTTTTTCTTCTTTGATTGCCATCTTCAAACGAAGGTTGGTGATCTTAATGGCGATTTGAACCTTTGAACTCCTCCCTTCTTGCGTCATTAGACCTAAATGCTCAGGCTCGTCGTCTCGATGAGTATTTTTTTTTCCCGGACTATATAGAGAGAGTGAGCTGGCCACTCTATCTTCTAAAACTAGCTTTCCTTGCGAAGTATTCTATTACCCTTAAGCGCCTACAACAAAACGGAATTTGGGGCTGAAATTGTATTCCCGTCCTTTTTACTATGGGCGTAAAACCTTAGGATGCGACAGGTTCTTGTTGGTAACGGGACAGTTTCGTTGGAAGCCCTCTGAGCTAGAAAAAATCATTTGTGAGTATACCTCCTTAGATTTAGATAGGCCCTTAAGGAAGTACATGTTATGTTATACTCATAGTGATAAGGCCGAATTCTTGTAAATGTTCTGCAATACCTAGTCTTAAGTTCATTATGAGTGCAATAAAAATATATTCATTCATTCACGTTCTTACGCACTCTGCTAGTATTACTTACGCCTCAAAATGTATTCAGAAAAGTTATAAAATTGCAAAGAGTGAATTGAAGTTTACACAAAAAGGCTCTTAAGGGCCTTAATAGCTTTCTATCTAGGACAAGCGCTCCAATTAGGCAGACACAACTTCGAGAGAGAAGCCAATAGAAGAATTCAGCTAGGCTGGGCAGCATTTGGTAAACTTCGTCAAGTCTTCTTGTCACCCATCACCAGTCTTAAGTCGAAAGTCTTCGACCAGTGCGTCCTTCCGGTCATGACTTACGGTGCCGAGACGTGGACTAGTCCACCGGTTCAAAGTCGCTCAAAGAGCTATGGAAAGGGCTATGCTCGGAGTATCTCTGAAGGACCTCATCAGAAATGATGTTATTCGACAGAGAACCAGAGTCACCGACATAGCCCACCGAATTAGCAAACTGAAGTGGCAGTGGGCTGGTCATATTAGCCGCAGAACTGACAGCCGTTGGAGCCGTAAAGTCCTTGAGTGGAGACCGCGACTCGGTAAGCGTAGTGTAGGACGCCCTGCGACAAGATGGGATGATGACATTCGAAGGCTGGCTGGTGTGGGCTGGATGAGAGTGGCCGAAAATCGGGAGCAGTGGCGTGCATTAGGGGAGACCTTTGTCCAGCAGTGGACGAGTATGGGTTGCTGATGATGATGATGATGATAGCTTTCAAATCATAACTTTAACTATGAAGTCCCTAGTAAGAACCGGGCCGTTTATCGTGCTAGTAAAATTTACAAAGCTGTAAGATTCACTTGGTCATAAAGAACGATGCAACTTTTATAATATTTTACAGCCCTTGTTTTTAAATGCGCAGATAAAATTTTAATTTTCTCAGTTTTAACGCTATTTAAGTTATTACCTACCTTTTTAAAAACATTTTGGCTATCCCTTTGGAAGGGTTTTTGATGTAATTTTTTTTCCATCACAAGTGACTGAATTCATTACAAAGTTTATAAATCTCTTTGATGAAGTTAAACTTCTTATTGGTAAAAAAATATAATATACGAAGATATAAAGTAAGCAAGACTTGTTTACTACGTATTTATACCTTTCAGTAAACACCATTTTAATCCCCAACGCAAAAACGACGGGGTGTTATAAGTTTGACGTGTCTGTGTGTGTGTGTGTCTGTCTATAGCTTCGTAGCTCCCGAACAAATGAACCGATTTTGATTTTGTTTTTTTGTTGTTTGAAAGATGAATATTTGGACTATTCGTCATCTTTGAAATCACGCAAACATTATAAAAAAATTCATACAACATCTCATACTTTGACCTGATTCCGCCTCCCTTCTTTATCTTCCCCCATCTTTATCCCCATCCCCCTTCTTTATCTTAAGGTATTCCCGGTTGCGTCCAAGTGTACCGCCTCGGACGCTAGGATAAAAGTTCCGTAACTGAATTCGTTTCGGCCCCTTTTAACAAAGGATGTTGGAACGGGATTGTATGAGTCTTAGTAATTCGAAGACCTCATATGCATGGGCCTTCTAAACTTAGGGTCGAAATCAAGGCATCTGCTCTAAATGGATGTTTCAATGAAGCTTTTGTTGTTGGTGGCGTAAACTTGGCTAGGGCTGGCGGTGTCGCTGGCTGATTTGGGGCGGTCAACTTGATTATGATTACGGTACAAGTTAGTTTGTAAATATAAATTTATAAATCGATTTGAATCATAAATCCGACATCCCTGTTTGTTAGTAAACTTAAGTAAATAAAAAATATGAAAAGGCTTCGTAAATTTTCCCCGAAAGCCCTTAACATTAATTAACATTAACACGTTTTTGTAAAGTTCAAGTATCCTTGTTTACTGGGCGGATATGAAAATCTTGACAGAATCAAGCATCCATTAAATAAAATGGCAATTATTTTCTCTTATTGTGATGGCTGCTTGTTGGGAGTAAATTTATTTGGGTCTGCTGTGATTGATATTAGGTTCCGTGTAGCCAACTTTGATCAGAAAATATTCATTGGTGCTAGATTTAGCACTAGTATCTTAGGGCTATTTTACGGATCAGTGGCACCTCAGTGGGGATCAGTGAAAAAAGTGGCCCTCAAACATTTTAATCTTGCTTTAGATGAGTGTGTACAAAATAAGCTAGAAAAATCACAAATGTTTTTAAAGCCCCGATTAGTTTTGAATTATTTAATTAATACAATGAATATAAAACCAGCGGCGGCGTCACTGATCTGTTGAAGGGTCTAACGTCAAAAGTTAAAGATTCAAAACATTAAATGATTCCTATTTTCTCTGGTGTATTCCAAAAGTGCGCTAGTATTTAATTATTAACTTAGGTAATCACTATCATGCAGGTATGAAAATGTTTTCGTCATCAGGAATTGTGTATTTTTTTTTTACTTTCACATATTTTTTTTTAAGATAAGACTTCAGTGACACAGATGGCGCCACCGTCACTGGAGGGTGTGTGAATAAAAAAGTGAATGATGGCGCCACTGTCGTTATTTCTATTTATTGTATTTGTGTGAGCATTGTTTTTGTTTGTTTATTTATTATTTATGTACCTAATATGTACCGGTTTATATTAATTTATATATATTAATGTTGCATTTTTTTTTATTGGATCTGTATGTATGCGTCTTGTTATTCATGTTCACGTTTTATATATACTTTTCCGTTTTCTATTAATATTGTCAGTATTTTTTTTTTCATGTTGTATGTTTTATTATGAGTCGTCGCTCGAAGGTACAGCCTGAAAATCAGCGCTGCAGCGGCTGCTTAGCGGTTGTTGTAGCACATGCTGAGGCTGAACCTTGTTGGCCGCAACTTAATAATGTTTTGTCCTTATTTAGATTTGTATGTAATGTGTTGTGGTCAATAAATTATTTCTTATTCTTATATGCTCGCCACGAACCGATTGAAAGTTAATTCTATATCATACTAACAATCTACACAACAAATATTGGAGCACCGTTTGGGGGGCATGCAGGCAGGTGAAACTAACCCCACCGCAATCAGATCCCCGTCTCTCCAGAAAACTTTTACAACTTAATAAGCCAAACCTCCATTTAGTGACCAGTGCTCTAACGGAGCATGGCAGTTTTGACAAGCATCTGTTCAATCTAGGTTTTACAGACAGCCTAGAGAGCTGCAAAGCATGAAGAAGGAAGAAACAGCCGCTCATGTACTATGAGAGTACATAGGGGTGGCCAACAACTGGGCACACTACCAAGAAATCTTCAGCAACACCAAGGCGCTGATAGGTTTCCTTGAAGAACTCGGCTAGTTGGAGTGACAATGGCCCACTTCAACCTCCGCACGCGAAATAGGGACAACTGCTGCCTGATTGCGGAAAAGCCTGCACGAAAAAGAAGGAAAGACGTGCTCGCTACTTTTGCATAATAATAACGTATTTGACTTATGTTTTAGACTACGTGATCTAAATATTGGCTGGGGCTCTTGTTTTTAAAACTAATAAAAATTTTCTATTGCTTAAAAAAAACAGCATCAAAATCCGAAAGGAACTTTGTTTTTAACAATATATATCCTTTTCCCTTTATTTTCCCTCTTTGAAAAATAAAAAGCAATTTTAAAAGACACACGAGAAAATTTCCCGAACTACTTGAGTTCCGTAGTGCAAATAGACATAGAAGGGTTTTGTTTCATTTTCGACTTTGTATACATACCTGGTCTTTGTCCTTGTAATGTCTTCAAATTTAGACACAGGTAAAGGTTTGTGTTTTAACAAAACATCTAACATTCTGTTTGCAATAATTAAATTAAAAAACAAAAAAAAAACTGATAATTGGTTATAATGATTATAACTAATTGTGAGACTTTATTTAATATGATTCTACGTTGTCTACTTTTTATAAGAATGTTGTTAATGCTTGCAAAGGCTTATATATCCCCAATAGACAAGTGCTACCTACGTAAATGTTTGTAAGTCAAGCTGTAAGCTGAAATTTATTTATTTATTAGGAATCTAATAAATAAATAAATTTCAGTAGATATCGAATCAAATTAATATTTAGAATTTTCGAATCGTTCGATTTTTTAATTCATCCTTTAATCAATTAAAAATTCGAACGATTCGAATCAGAAGCTGTTATTAGCCATACATTTTTTCTAGGTACACACAAATCCAGATACCTAAACAATCATACATGTTATACAATAATGCAAAGCTAGCCCAATACATAGCTGTGTCCAAGGCTGTACATTGCTGTTTTGAAATTGCGATTAACCTATTATGTAGGTTTAAGGTGACGGGTAGGGCACACTAGCGACTCCAATCGATTTTAATTTTTAGCTACTAAACCGAATCTATTTTAAACAATTTCGGGGTTACAATCTCTTGGTTTTCACTCTCTTGGTTTTCAACAATTTCGGGGTTACAAACTGGAAGCTCCCTAAAAATGGAATGATTAGTTCTTCCCCCCACCGCCGCGCAAAACTATAGGTAACTGGAGAACACAGATCGAATGTAGTATTTTATACATTTTTTTAAATAATTTATTAGGGTTTGTGATTTTTGTAACGTCTGGACCACGAGCTAGCTTTAATAAACTTTGTCAAAGGTGACCCTGAGAAAGGGAGCCCAGTCATAAAGCAACCCACTACTCTTTGAGCTACCGATGCAAACTATCATCATCATCATCATTTCAGCCAATAGACGTCCACTGCTGGACATAGGCCTCCCCCAATGTTCTCCACACAGATCGGTCCTGTGCCGCCCGCATCCAATGGATTCCCGCGATCTTCACCAGATCGTCGGTCCACCTTGTGGGGGGCCTGCCACGGCTGCGACTTCCTGTGCGTGGCCTCCACTCCAGGACCTTTCTGCCCCAACGGCCGTCTGTTCTCCTCGCTATGTGCCCTGCCCATTGCCACTTGAGGCATACAATCCTTTGGGCTATATCTGTAACCTTAGTTCTCCTGCGGATCTCATCATTTCTGATACGATCACGCAGGGAGACTCCGAGCATAGCTCTCTCCATTGCTCTCTGGGTGACTTTGAGCCTCCTTAATCGGCACATTATAAGAGGCCACGTTTCGGTTCTGTATGTCATCACTGGCAACACACACGCATTGAACAATCATGCAAACTAGTCTCCACAGAAATGTTAATGTCGAAGAACTTTCTATAACATGTAATAAGCTGTGATTTTAACGTGGCCAAAAGATTTTCACTAATAGATAAGATCGCCCTGTTTATTGCTAGGACCACCCTAAAATATGTATATTGGAGCGGAAAGCCATACACTCGTACTCGTAGCTATTATATCGGAATAAGCAATAGGTCTAACCTTCAGAACGAATCGTTTACTATCAAGGTCAGACTTTTTGCTTATTTCAATACCTAAACACGTGAAATCAGAAGTTGATTCATACTAGCTCTAAAATGAAAAAAGCTTAACCTAGCTCGTAGACAACCAATAAAGTTTAGTAATTTCGCAGTATTTTGTTTATGTGATAGGTGGCAGACGAGCGGACCCGCGACACCAGTGCAGACACAAGTGCGCTGCCAACCTTAAAACTCCCCTTTCCCCCGGATTGGGCCTCTGTTACCCTCACTCATGCATCGAAAAACAGCGCAGTGTTGCTTGACGCCGGTTTTCTGTGAGGCCGTGGTATCACTCCGGTCGAGCGGTGTCGAAGTGTGACTCTCCCACGGTCCCAGTTTAAACCAACCCAGTAACAAAACAGGATATTTTGTTGAACGACGCTTCGGTGAAGTACCTAGTCAAAGGAAACGAACTCTGCTTTGTTATTTTAAGACACCTTCAATAATATTGCAATATACATATACATATACACCATATTTTAGCGTTTATTTTGACAAAGCCCTTTTTTCAGATGTTTCATGAAAAAGATCAGCTATTTTATACAAATTTACGAAAAAAAACCGCCTTCAAAGACCACGAACTAAGTAATATTTTTAACACTTTATACACTTCAGATAAAATTTTATTACAGTACACTCGAGAAAAGATGTTATCGAAGTCAGCACCCAATACTTCCTAGATAATTTGTTTTTATATATGTGATAAGTGGCAAACGAGCAGACGGATCGCCTAATGGTAAACGGATGCTGCCGCCCATTGACAACCTTTAAACCCCGCTTTCCCCCGGATTGGGCCTCCGGTACCCTCACTCATGCAGTGAAATACAGCACAGTGTTGCTGCACGCCAGTTTTCTATGAGGCCGTGGTATCACTCCGGTCGAGCCGGCCCCTTCATGCCAAAGCGTGGCTCTCACACGGTCCGCGATATGTTTTAGGTCGCTGAAAACCAGCGTCATAACCGCATTTGGCCAGTGTCGACTAAAGCTGTTAGTGCCAAATAGGCGACCTTATTTGGCACTATTATTTATTATGTACCTATCACAGAGTAAAGTAATAATACTCTCGTATCTATATTACGTATTATATTTGGTGCGGTCTCTATTTTTTTATTTCTTTTTTAGGTTCGAATTAAAGAATTTCATTCATTTATTCCATTACTCGTATCTGGGGCATCACGGCAGTGCCCCCGCCAAGTCGAGCAAAAAAGCGGAACGGCTGAACCATTCTTTTTTCGAAGAAATTCAAAATGAAACTGCTTAAGCAATTGCCCGGTTAGAAAAAGATCGTGGATCGTGATTCAAGGCCCACCCGAAGACTGTCAAATTTTTTTAAGTGCATTTACTAAATTCTTTGTAAGATACCTATATGATTTTTTTTGCAAAGACGCGAATCAATCTTACAACGGAACTGGATGTCTTATCCACTGTATTATACTTGTCTGGCAACCCTCAAGATCATTGGCCTTGTCATAGAAATCTTGAAAACCTCTCTCTGAATGAAGGGAAAATATAATACTCGATCTCACGACCACTGAATGTCAACAGGATCTGTATACACTTTCTTTGAATAAGAAAAATAACCGAAGTATAAATAAAACATGAGACATGGTCATTTATCACTTAGTGCGGGGTGTGGGAAAGAGATAAAAAATAATCCGAAACAAGGGCTGTCAAAGGAAAGTAATTGATGTCTTAATAATGATAAATTGTTTGAATTATCATTACGTCTATTTAAAATTTTGATTAATTTTTTTTTATTGATGAATATTACAATTATTGCGAAGTAAGATAATTATGCTGTCATAATCTTAGATTAAAACAAAATAGCGGAAGATACGGCACGTCCCTTCAATTAGATAACTGAAAACGGATCTATTTGTTTTGATATTACGCTTGAGGGAGTCATCAAACGCGCTACGCGCATGCTACTTCAGTCTACGTGAAATTAGCGACGGGGTCCTAATTTTTTTGTCCACGCGGTACAGATGAGTCACCTATATTCCGCTATTTTAATTTAATTTAAGGTCATAACAGTCTTTACTTGACTAACAGACTGACCAAGTTCAGAAGGCGCTTCAGTGACATTAACATTTAGGCGCTGATCATAATTTTTTCCGTCGAAAAATGTCAAAAGCACTGACACTTGTAAAGGAAACAGCGTTAGTTTCAACTTTTGCCACGTGCCAAATAACCATGATCACAGTGCACTGTTATATCCTGTCCCCTAGGTGGGGCAGAGGGCGTCCACAGTAACTGTACTCCGCCATCTCGAACGGTCTTGAGCTTTGAGGTTTATTACGCTCCAAGTTGGTCCTAGAGTATTCGCTTCACATAATCATCGCGCGAGTCAGACTGTGGTAACACTGTGTAATGAAAGCCGAAAAAAAAACGTATGTCCAAAAATATAACAACTGCGTGAAGATATTGAAAATATGACGGCAATATGGAAATTACTTTTGTCGGGTCATATTTCAACATAACAAATTACTCTGTATACACTTGTATGAAAGTGTTTATTATAATTTTTGAGTACTGACAGAAGTGTCACACTATATGAGTGATTAAGATAACATAACATTCGAGGAAAATTCCCAGAAACTAAGTTTTCGACACTATTGCTGTAATTTAACCTTAGTAAAAACTTATTATTTTCAATTTAAGGGGTTTGCCCGTAATCACCACGCTGTGCAGGCGAGTTGGTGATCGCAGTAAAAGAAAAAATCTACTACTAAAACTATTCAACTTGGTCAACGCAACTTTGATAAGGAGGCGAACAGAAGAATATGCTTGGGTTTGGCGGCGTTCGGGAAGCTGCGGCATATACTGGATTCATCTATCCCCCAGTCTTTTAAGACCAGGGTCTTTAACCAGTGCGTTTTACCAGTAATGACATATTATGGAGCCGAAACGTGGACATTGACTGCGGGGCTGATCCACAAGTTTAAAGTAGCTCAGCGGGCAATGGAGCGTGCTATGCTTGGAGTTTCTCTGGCGGATAAAATTTGCAACGAGTTTATTTGTCAGAGAACTAAAGTCATGGACATTGCACGCAGGATCAGCACGCTGAGTGGAGATAGCCGGTCATGTTTCTAGACGTACTGATAAGAGATAGAGTTGACAAGTACTGGAGTGGTTGACACGTGGGGAAACGCAGTGTTGGACGCCCTGCGGTGCGATGGACTGACGATTTGAGAAAGATGGCTGGTGTGAGCTGGATGCGGACCGCTCTGGACCGGATTGTTTGGCGCTCTTTGGGGGAGGCTTAAGTTCAGCAGTGGATGGGGATAAGCTGATCGAGAAAAACTTATTTTCTAAACAGTGTAACCTGCTTGAACCTGAGCAAAAAAAATTAAAAGAGACTACGTTCCAAAAAAGAAACAATCCTTTTCATTTGGCACCATAACATTAAATGAATTTTTATGTATAGACAAGCGTAGTAACGATAACTATTTAATTAGTGGGGGTAGTAACTCTACCCAGCGTCTTAATTGCATCGCTTTATGTAATTAAGAAGCTAAACGAACAAACCTAAGTAGCGCATAATGAGTTGCTAATATTGGTAGCTACAGTTTAAACTTATTACTTGCTACTTATACAACCGACGAAGTTAATAGATTTAGAACGTCTTTTTTTTACATTATGGCTCGACCCGAAGATAATTCGCCAATGACAAGTTACTTATTGAGAATAAGTAGGTAGTCAGCAGTCGAAGTCAGTCAAAGTCACAGTCACTCAATAAAACGCCGGTGTTTTACGTTTTCTCGACCTATGGATTCAGCGGATGTCACTATAAAAGCAATTTATAATTTAAAAAAACTTTACATGAAAATCTAAAATTAACAAAATACTTATACTTACATCGAATTATGTATTGACTAATATTATTTATTTATTAATATCTATGAAGTTAATTAATTAGGTAAGAAGTAACATGATGTATTACGAAGGCTTATTTGCCTATGTAAACAATACAAAATATACCTCACTTACACTATATAATAATTTGATTTCTAAATTGGTTCGATGTCAATACTGCGGGAGACCGCAACGACCACTCGTGGTTGAATCGCGAACTACCTAATTGTTCTGAATAGCATCACTAGCTAGCAACCACAGCATCAGATAATGAGCTGATGCAATGCATAACATTATGCGCTATAGTTAATTAAATCAATTACATGAACGTAGATTGTTATCAATAGGTATTTGGTCAGTTAAATAAACATATCATTGATTTGTATTGGGTGCTATTCAATTTGGATTCGTAGATTAAACTGATTGTTGATTTGAGGCGCAGTGTGCCTACGTCTAATGATGCCAATGCTTTATAATAATACCAGCGCCATGGCCTACAGGAAGGTACCTACCCCTTCCTTAAGTCGTGGCTTTAGCTGAGTGAGCTCCTTTTTGTATGCACCGCGACACACCTGGACACAATGTAGGTATATATTGCCCGCCTTAAATATTTTAACTTGTAGGATTTTTTTTTTGGTTATTTTTCCTTTGTTTTATTGTGTTGTTCATACTGGTATAAACATCAGAAGTTTGTTTTTTTTTTGTTCTTCATTTGTAATCATGTGTGTCGTGTGTGTTTAACAAATAAATGTTTTTTATCTTTATCTTTATATGAATTGTGACGATATTATCTATAATTAAACTAGAATTTTAGTTTATATATCGTTATTCAATTTAAGTTCGTACAGAACAATTATGAATGTCATATGTAATCTACCGCTGATTCGGAATGTTAATTTCTACAGAGAAGAATCAGCAAGAAACTTAGTAATTACTCTTTTCAAATAATAATTATGGTAATTACAATTTTAAATTCTTATACAAATTATTATTACAGTGACAGTATGGTATACAA
This sequence comes from Marasmia exigua, assembly GCA_019059595.1. Classification (NCBI taxonomy): domain Eukaryota; kingdom Metazoa; phylum Arthropoda; class Insecta; order Lepidoptera; family Crambidae; genus Marasmia; species Marasmia exigua. Next base: position 12,768,889 of record CM032480.1, on the reverse strand, counting down.
TGCTTATAATCAGTATCGTTTAGTTAGATAAATGGTCAAAGTAAAATTATGAAATGAAAATATACATTTTCATTTATTTATTACGGTACACTGACAGATCACAGTCATAACTTGGCAACAATAAAAACAATCATAAAAATAAGGCTAGACAGTAATCCATAAATAGTATACACAACATGTCAAAATTAAATAAGATTAAGTATGTTAAATTAAATTAATTATAATAGTAGTATTAAATTCAAATAACATTATTAAAATTAGATCCTATACAATTCAATTCAATGTCAAACAAGTATAATCTGCTTACTGAAGTTACTAGAGAGAGAGGGTTTTATTCGCGAATATTCGCGAAGTGTTTAGTTACTGCTTTTTTGTACGACGAAAATGTGTCATCAAATACATCTATACCTGTATCTTTGCTGCCACACGCTATCTCGTTATAAGTCCTACACATTCGAACCAATGGGTTGTAATAAGACGTATTGTTTTTATAAACTCTAACATTAGAGGACAGGCGAAGAGATTAACATGTCGAGGAATCCTTATCATCTTAATAATTATCTACTTTATAGTAGCCTTTCTGCATTAGGCAGTTTTTTACACGCAATTTAATTTTATGTAGGTACCGGTAACTTAATAAATATTCGAATGCTCAATTCTAGAAATTAATTTTCAATTTCAATGAATGAATGAAAAACTTAATTTGGCACAATTCAAAACAAGGAAACTTAATTAGAAACATAACTTAGACATAAATCATAAACGAAAAGTAGGACAACATTATCCCTGTATACGCTAAACAGGCGGCCGCTCAGCAATAGTCGGTGCTGATCCAAGAGACCAACCCCGACGCTGCTTTTCAGCGACTACCATAACATTATTGCGCATCTGTATGTATTAATTCCTCTTTCGGGCGAGTGAATGAGTAGACAAATTTTCCAAATAAGTTTTTGTTTTCTCGCAAGGGAAGAAATAATGACTTATTATGTAATAATAGATTATGTATGAATTTGGGTTGATTTTTCCACTTTTTTGTGTAAGAAATAAACGAATATGTATTTGGAAATGTCAGCCCGTATGTCGTGGCTATTGCAGATGTGCAGATTATGTTCCATCTTACAGTGTAAACATAAATAAACGTATAATCATAATAACTCATATTATAACACTTTTTCTTCTAAATAATGTTCTTTAATATATTTAACCTAGCCAGTGTCCAGCCGAAGTCTTTCAATGGTGTTATGTTGCAGTGATGATAGGAATAAAACGTGTGCGCTTCCATTGCCTGATTAACATCAAAGTCACCCATAAGCATGAGAAGAATGGAGCTCATCAAATAATAAACTTAAACTTCAGACCGACCAAGATCAGAAGGCACGTCAGTGACATTGACAGGGGGCGTTGTAAAACGTCTTTTCTATCCGTAATGTCAAAACAGCATTAGTTCCGACCCTCGCCACGTGCCAAATAACCGTGATCGAACCATATCTTTATGACCTGCATTCGAGACTGATTTTCAGTACAATTTCTTTAATCTACACTAGGTATATAGACACTATCGGATTACCTCATTTCAGACCTTACCCTAAATAACCTTTTATGCCAGTTTAAATAGCACAGACTTTAACCAATTTAGTTAGCCCTCTGTCAATTTAAAGTGCTCATTAGTTGAGCTGAACCAAAGACTTTGATTCTTTGACAAAAGAAGTGAGTAAATGAAGTTTCTTTTCGCAATAAAAAAGTCATAAACCACATTTAAACTAGCAAAGAGAAAATCTAATGGACGTATATTGAAACTTGGAAACTTGCACATTTCCGCACTTACGTAGCTATTGAATTTCCTATTCTCTTTGAGTTGGTTCGGAAAAAGGAAAATAAAATAAAATTGTACTAGTGGCTAGAAGGATGTTCCCTTTGCTTTTGAAATGACGTGTGATGGGTGTGTCTATATAAGCGAAAGCTCACTGACGGATCTATCAACACAGGCCCTAAAGCCCCTAAACAATAAGGGTTAGAAACTTGAATTTTCGCAAAATTTAGTTTCTAGCGTAGGAGGGCACTAAGAAATGATTCTCGTAAATTCTTACCTCCATAGAGGTTGAGAGAAAAGGGGGTAAAAGTTGGTATGGAACATAACTTCCGAAACAAAGTGAAGGCGGGCCACTATGTATGATTTAAATTAATAATAATATCAATCTCAACGATCACCATCAGGTGATCCGTCGGCTCGTCTGCCATCTAAATGATAACAAAAAGATCAGTCACTTACGCAGGATATATTATGGTGCTCAAGTGAGTGTGTAAACTCAAGTGCACTGTTCATGCTCACAAATGTTTGTACTGTGCGGGGATCGAAACCGCAACCCTTGGACCAAAGACAGCATTCACTACCACTGTTCCAAACGTGTTGTCAAGTAAGTAAGTACCTATAGATATTTTCTGTATGATCTTTTAAGGTCACACCAAACACATTCTTAGCCTCCAATAAATTGAGCCTTACATTCTCACGTTCAAAGTAAGGCGTGACGCAACCTGAATATTGTCGTACAAAAATAGGTCTTCGACACCGAGGGCCGGATTCCCCGCATCCGTAGATGTGGCGGAGGCTCCGCCGTATATTCAATGCCTACATCCGTACTGGATTTTGGAGGAAAACGTGGAAGAAATTTCGTGTAGCATAAATGAAGCTTCTTGACATTTTTGGGAAAGAACTTTTTAAAAGTGACCGTAGGAGGGCCACGCTTTGGCATGAATGGGCTGGCTCGAGCGAAGGGATACCACGGCCTTACAAAAAATCGCTGTTTCGCTACGTGAGTGAGGGTACCAGAGAGGGTTTAGTGGTTGGCAGCGCACTTGTGACTCCACTGGTATCGCGGGTGTCCATAGGCGGCGGCAATCGCTTACTATCAGGTGATCCACCTGCTCGTTTGCCACCTATCACATATAATAGTAGAAGACCAAATAAGTGGTTAAACATTATTTTCAGTAAGTTTTACAACTTCAGCAACTTACAACTGGTTGATATTAGGTTGGTTTTTGAAAATTTTATCCTTGGCTACTATTTTGAGAATATACCAACGTGTCGGATATTTATGTCAGCCAAAATTTCCAGTCTTCTTTGCCATATTAATACAACTGCCCCAATAAGGAGTGTAATCAACGACGACCCGCTTGGAACAGTGGTAGTGAACGCTGCCTTTGGTCCAAGGGTCGCAGGTTCGATCCCCGCACAATAAAAAAATTTGTGAGCACGAACATGACTGTTTGTATTGGTCTGGGTTTTTTCTGTATTCTAAGTATATATTTTGTAAAAAGTTTTTTTTGTAAAAAAAAGTATTATATGTATACATTTGTAAATCCCACTGTTGATTATGATATCAGTAACACAGGTGCTTAAGCTACCCATCTCGGAGTCAGGTCAATGTAGATGATGTTGTAAAATATTGAAAATTAAATAAGGCGTTAAAGTATGAAATTGTCGTTTTGTATGGCGATTTTCTTAGAAGTTGTATTATCCACATTATTTTTTATTTAATTTGCAAAGTAACTATTTTGCTACTACTCCATAATTAACTGTGCTTTAATGGACAACGGTAAGGAAAATGTAGGATAGTTTTTCAGATTGTTTTTTAATAAAAAAGTTATTATTGACAAAAACGTGAATTCTATCTAGTAAAAAAGGGACATTTTCAAGACTTTTTCTTTTGCGTCAGGAATATCTAATTTATATTTAAAAATCTTAAATCAAAATAATATTCTAGTATGGTGACTTTTTGCGTATTAAAAGGAGTTTATACATCTTATTATTTATCGAAAAAAAAATCATACTTTAACCCCTGTTACATCGTTATTTTTATGTGTCACCATAAATCCAGTTATATTTTTTGTAGCTTGCGTTATTGGAAAACATCATAAGTAGCCGCTAAAAGGTGTCCAAAAGCCGAATATCCATAGGAAAATCGCTCATTTTGTCAACATTGACAAAATGAGCGATTTTACCTCACAGTAACATTTCCTTTTCTTCATTCAGAACAATTTATCAGTGTTGCAAAGGAAATCCAGTAAAAAATTAACACAGACTGAATGTAATTGGAAGTAATCCACAGTCATGTCTTCGCTCATTTAGTCACAAAAAATTAGATTTAAATCTTGGAAGAAAAATCCGTAATGATAGACTAAAGCTCAAATGATGAACTGTAGCAGATTTGCAAACGAAGCGGAGATTTAACGAAGTGATTTTTCGTTTCAGATAATTTGAGGAAATGGCTCAAATGTTATTAGCTGTAAGGTTCTTTTTGAAGTGAAGTTTTCAAGACACAAATACCTAAAACATTTAACCTTAATTCGGAGACCAAAAGGTCGTTGATTTAAATCCATCCGGATCGTGGATTTTTGTGACGCTCTTAGCTACAGATCGTAATCTGTGCTCTTAACCATTGCTTTGAACGTACGAAGTGGTCCGAACTAACGTATCATGTACCTTATTGTCACTGCATACGGACACGAAAGGCCGGTTGGCTTGGTAGTTGGTCCGTTTCCCCTGTCTAAAGGTTGCAAAGGTCAGGCGGCAGTGATTCATTGTATATCGTGACTTCCCGAATCTAGGTTCATGAACGCACTACGCTTGGACCATGGTCCAAGCGTACTCCGGGCGCCGAAGCGACAACTCTGAAGCTAGGTATCGCTGAAAAGACGTCGTCGAGGACTGATCTACGAGAACTTCAGGTCAATGACTCGCAAGAAGTAGTACAGGATTGACCAAAGTGGCGCTCTCTTGTTTTGGAGGCCAAGACTCCGTTCGGGTCGTTAAACCAGTGGGACCGTGGGAGAGCCACGCTTTTGCATGAATTGGCCGGTTCGACCGGAGTGATACCACGGCGTTTGTTCGCTTCGTTCGCGCGTGTTTCGCTGCGTGAGTGAGGGTACCGGAAGCCCTACCCGGGTGAAAGAGGGGTTTAAACGTCGGCAGCGTACTTGTGACTCCACTGGTGTAACGGGTGTCCATGGGCGGCGGCAATCGCTTACCATCAGGTGATCCGTCGGTTCGTATGTCGCCTATCACATAAAAAAGTAAGTAAGTAAGCTTAGAACGCAACACAAAATTACACTGTAAGATGAGGAGCAGAGACACATAAGCCGGCTCGAGCTGATAATGAAATCGAAGAGTTCGTTGCTTTACACGCTAGGCAGTAGGTATAATGTTTTGTGTTTCCCGCACACGTTTGTTATAGTCTGTCTCATGTCGAACAACGTCGAAATCACTATACTACTACGTGCGCATGGATGTTTGCGTAACCTCTCTAGCATTCTACGTAGGCAACCGGTGCATCTCTTACATCATCTTAGCGTTTCGTCCTGGTTGCGTCCCAAGCTGTCGCTTCGGATTCGTGGGTCCGCTTTCTTACTTCGACTTCTCCACTTCTAACGGTCTTGTAAAGTATCAGCCTATAACTGTCCCACTGCAGGGCAAAGGCCTCCATCATAGAAATCATCATCGCTCCTATAATGGGAATAGACTAGACAGTCACCACGCTCGCCTAATGCGGATTAGTGATCACAATCCCGAGCTATGTTCGAAAAATTCGAAACATACCTTTGCTCGACCCGGAATCGAGCCCAGAACCCCGTGATCACGGCCCGGTACTTGAACCACTAGACTTCGTTCTGTCCTCTTTGCACTAGACCAATGGGGCGATTTCAAAATTTGTAGGTGTATCTATAGTGTGCTTCTATAGTGGTCAGTTTATTTGCACGCATATCATCCTTTACGACGTCGAGCCACGCTTTTTTGGGTCTAACTCTTCTGCTGGGATTCGGTGGTGGTGGCATGGCCAGAAATAGGTTTCCACGTAGCTATTCGGTTAGAAAGAAAGATTAGCTGTAGAAATAATAAAACTGAGTAGAGGACATGTTAGGGCACTCACTCGGACCCTCACAGGGCACTGCAAATTAAACAAGCCCCTGCACAACAGGGCCTTACAGATACCAAAATCTGCAGGTTTGTTCGCCGAGGACGAGGACGATTAATCCACGTCCTCGGGCCAAGTGCATAGCGCTGCACCGCTGCAGATGCCGGCACCTGGTAGCAACGCTGACGAGATCAAGCGCTCCCCCATCAGCTTCCATTCTCGGGTTTATCCTGGAACTGGAACTACCATGAGGTGGCTGTAATAGGCTACTGGCTGCCACAATAGATCATCTACTGGCCGCAGTGGCTATGAGACGCAGGGCTCACCCCATTTCTATCAAATAATAATAGCTATTCGGTTTTCGTCAGGACATGGTCGTTCTAACGTAAGCGACTTTCCACCGGAGCGTCTGTGTTTACCACAGATCATAGATGCTTGAGTTACCTATCTCGGAGTCAGATCAATGTATGTGATGTAGTGAAATATTAGGTATTATATTATTATTATTGTATTTATATGATACGTAGTACGTGATCTGCCTCTTTATTTTGTGATGTAGACATCTGGACCATCAATTTTGCTCTGCAGGCCGTTTAAAGATAAACGCTATTATCTTGAAGGTTTATGGATTTTGAATAGACTAATGGATATTACGGATATATGGTAACAGCTGGAAATAACAAATTAATTGTTTTATCTCTATGTATTAAAATATTCTCACTTGTCTGTGTCACTAGCAGATGCTAGGATAAGCCAGATGGGTTGACAAGATAATTTTCCTCACAAGGTTTTCCGGGAAAATGTCCTCCTTTTTGTCATTATTTGTTACATCATAATATTATCTTGAAATTAGCCTTTTTACGATATTTGTGTTTTATTAAGAGAAATCTCTATAGATTGAATTTGTGTTAATTGGTTCTATTATTGTAGAAATCTTTGTTTAAATCATACAGGGTGTATCTGTGAACATTAACAAACCATTATAATCTGAACATTTGTCCTACGAATTTTTGGAAATGCAAAATGATCTTTGTATAAAATGTTCTCATCGAGAAGTCCTCGAGAGACTGGACGAGCATCGTCTCGTGAAGAAAGCATACCAGAGCCGACCGATGGGCCGACGCCTGGTAGGCCGGCCTAGGTATCGCTGGAAGGACGTCGTCGAGAATGATCTGCGTAGAACTTCAGGCCGGTGACTGGCGACAAGTAGAGCAGGATCGATCAAAGTGGCGTTCTCTTGTTTCGGAGGCCAAGACTCGCTTCGGGTCGCTGAGCCAGTGGAGTAAGTAAGTAAGTAAGTATAAAATGTTAAGTTTTTTAATGTGAATTTTCAAAAATTGTTTACAATGGTTGGTTTGAAAGTGCAAAGATAACACTCATTGAGATCAGTAATATTAGTGAATTAAAATAACGTCGTGAATTTTTTCAGAATTTTGAGTTCCTGCGCTGTATTTTAGGGTATCGGACACAGAAGAGAGAATAAGGGTACTTTCCACTGGTGTGGCGGATGTCCGTGGGCGGCGGCAATCACTTACCCTCAGGTTATTCATCTGTTCGTCTGCTATCTATCTCATAAAAAGAGGCGTCATTTACTCAATCCGGGAACAATTTTACCTATATTTCATATTGAGTCTGTATAATGGGTCTTTAACGCTGTGGCCCAAAATATTGAAAAACCTTTAAGTTCCGTCATAGTTATGTGGTGAACGTCAAGAATCAGATATCATTGGCAGATATCATTTATATTTTTTTTGTCAATATTAATAAAAAGTATGTTTCGAAATTTTCGAACATTGCTCGGGTTTGTGATCACCAATCCGCATTAAGCAAGCGTGATTTAAGCCTACTCTTATCATAGTAGCGATAACTTGATTTTTATGATGGAGGCCTTTCCCCTGCAGTGGGACAGTAAATAGGCTGATACTAACTAACTTACTATACCTACCTAGTAGGTTTCATCATCATCATCATTTCAGCCAATAGACGCTCACTGCTGGTCATAGGTCTCATCCAATGAGCTCCACATAGATCCGCCCTGTGCCGCCCGCATCCAAGGGACCCCCGCAGCATTCACCAGAACGTAGGTCTAACATGTGGGGGGCCTGCCATGGTTCTTGTATTCACTCATCATCCTCATCTTAGTGTGTGATACCCAGTTGCGTCCAAAGCTGTCCCTCTGGAGCTTGGGGTGCGCCTAGACCATGATTCTTCATTTAGGGAGTCCGGTAATTTCAATGAAGCGACTGCCGTCTCACCTTCGCAACCCTTTGACGGGAGAACCAGATAAATTGATTCATACTTACACGTTTAAAAACTATCCGAAACGTGCAGGTTTCCTCACGATGTTTCCCTCACCGCCGAGCTAATCGTAGAAATACTCACATAGATTTGAAAAATCTTGAGGGGCGCGTAGGGGACCTTCGAACCCCCTGTATAGAAGGCGCGTTTTGAACCACTGCACAACCATCGCAAAATCTTGAAATTCAGTGTATCAAAATAAAAGGAAAATCCAATCTGTACAGTATTCCGCGCGAGTAGCCAGCACACTCGGTATCATCCATCGCGTGGAAGCCTGCCAAGACTGGGCTCACCTGTGGAATTTAGGTAATATATCTGTTAGATGTATCGCTGGTCTAGTGATTTCAGTATTATCATCAAAGCACTAGGATTTTTTTTCTTTCGTAAAAGAAATGTGACCAATTGTATATCATTATATAGAGTCCTTTTTTGCGCATCTTTTATTTGATTGACTACCTTCGGGGGCGCAGTGGTTCAAGGGTCGCATTTTAAAGCGACGGCTCCGCAAGAGGTCCCGAGTTCGATCCCGCGTGGTCAAAAATTTGTCCCTAAGTTTTCGGTAAGAAATTCTTAGTGTCAGCCCGGAGTCTGGAAGTTGGCGGTCTTGTACCCCCGTGCCTCGGAAAGCACGTTAAGCCGTTGGTCCTGCGCCCTCATCTCTCTCCACTTGTATTTGCGCATACACTTGAGCACTATAATATATCCTGCGTACGTAGGCTATCGCCTATCAGAAAGGACACTTTTACACTGGTTATTTACATACAATTATCTTTACCATTTGATGTATAATGTGAGTGTTTTTTACTTGAAGATTTTTTTGTATCATTTCTCAAAAGTCATTTTTCAGTTATACATAGGGGAGTTACTTTTAGTAGAAAGATTCAGACAGAAAATAAAATAGGCCAAATGGAGTAAGAATCGCGGACGAATGGTTTCGTATCATTATCTAGGTACCTTTACTTAATTACTTAATCTTTAAGTGGTAAGTAGTATGAGAGCCTTATTTAAATATTTTTCTGTGGACGGAACCCTAAAAATTGTCTTTAATAATCTCATCATATTTTCCAAAAGAGACCAAAATCTTTGCTAAAACTGTAGACCGCTCAAACACAAATAGTAGGTATGTACCTATCCAAACCTTACTCACTAATACTGTTGAACATTATTTCCTGTATCATGCAAGATCCACCCCTATATATCTTTTAATAAGATCCTTTTGCCTCGAACCCCGACATATTTCGCGGCGCCTGTCACATCTCGCCATATCATGTACGTAACGGACGACCAATTTCTCTCGACCCGTCCCTATTTACAACCTTTTATGTGTACAGAGGTCAAATTAGGGTAGATTTGGTTCGTACTTTATTTTCCAAACCTGGGTTTTGTTATGTAAATTGACATATTTGTTAGAGCCACGGAAACGCTCGGGTCTGTTTACATTTTTCGCTGTTGATTTTTGGTCTTTTTAGTTTACAATTTGAATATTTCGCGTTTTTATTGGACGGGGGGATTTCAAAATTGTATACCTACAATTAGTCCGTTTCAGTACTTACTAGTTGTGTGCAGCAATTTTTAAGAAAATCAACTGGTGTATTATTTTTTTTGATTGTTATATACTTTCTTCTTAAAGTTTTTTATTCAAAGCAACATAGAGGCTAAAATTGTGTATAGAGAGCATCATAGACTGACAAAAATATTATATTTATCTCATAAAACAATTATAAAAAAATTTAAAATTTAAAAAACCCCCGACACAACTAAAGCTCTTTCATTTGATACCTATATTGAGGCAGTTGGAACAACAAATAGGTTATTCGTCATTTTCTGACGGCGGCCATCTTGGATTTGAATTTTTTCACAATTAATATATTCTGCTACTCAAGCCCTTTTATATGATACACAACTCCCACAATATGGAGTTGTGTTAAAACATAAAATCTAATCTTTGTGACGGCGGCCATCTTGGATCGATTTTTATCCAACATAGTTAAGAAACACTCCCTTCTTATTCATCTTTCAAACAAAAAAAATAAAATAAAAATCAGTTCATTTGTTTGGGAGTTACGATGCCATAGACAGTCACACAGACACACACACACACAGACACGTCAAACTTATAACACCCGTCGTTTTAGCGTCGGGGGTTAATAACATTTTTACACTTTGAAATTATGGAACGAAAAACCAAAAGACGTGCGACATTTGAATAATAAACGCCAAATTCGTCGCGCTACAATTAAACATAAATACGCTGATTCCGCGGCTAAAAATATTATTAGCAAAACATTAAGGCTCATATTCAAATAATTCTAAACACATTTTAGTGCCTTTGTCTGTGCACGTTAGGTGCTAAATTGGGAAGGTTGATACCGTGGAGGTTTTAGTCTTCGACCGCTTGATTCTTATCCGCGAAGTAAGAAGGCTCAAATTTGAATGATGTTAAACACATTCTAGTGTCCATTTCTGTACATGTTAGATGTTATATTTAGATTTTGCTACGCTTTGAAGAAGACGAAGTTGCAACGTTAAGCCAAACTTCGGCCTGTACTTTTTTAAGTTATACCTGATTACATTATAAACAGATTTGCAAGCATGTGGTACTCATGTAACATAGTTACGAAGACGTACCCTTTCGATTGCATTTTTGTACACCATCTTTTGAAATTCTCCTACACCTTTATAATTGTCTTTAATTTGAAGTGACACTAAATACATTTTCATGAAGTTTTGTCCTTCGAATTAAATCAAGTAAAGTCAAGTTGGAGAACCAATTTTCTTGCACTTGACATTGAAAAAAAAAATCAATTTAGAGATTACATATTCCTCAATACAAATTTCTGACTATTGACCGTGAGCGAGCCACGATTTGGCATGAATGGGCTGGCTTAACCGGAGTAATACCACGGCCTCACAGAAAACCGGCGCGAAGCAGTCCTGTGGTATGTTTCGCTGTGTGAGTGAGGGTACCGGAGGCCCAATTGGTAACTCAGTAGATTAGACAGCACATCTATGCGGAGGATCCAGGTTCGAATCCGAGCATGCACCTCTGGATATTCAAATCTATTTGCGAATTTTTACCATTAAATGTCCTGTAAAGGACATTAAACGTCCTTTGCATGAAGGATGTCTGGAAGAAATCACTTTCAGCGATAAAACCGCCGAAATTGTACATTTAAGTTTCTGTAATGCCTACTTTTTTAAATTGTGTTTTTGTGCAATAAAGTATGTCTCTATATATCTAACTTGGCGGTGAGGGAAACCATTGTGAGAAAACTTACATGATTCCGAGTTTCTGAAACGTGTAGTTAGTTCCCTTATAAAGGGTTTCGAAGGTCAGACGGCAGTCTCTTCATTTTAATGACCCGACTCTACAAATCCGGCATCAGGACTCGTGGTGTGGGCACATTTGAATGTGGTTGTGACTCCGCGCCACCGCCCACCACAACGCCTCCACCTTTCAGCTCTCCCATGCTGTTACTCCAGTATGTGAGCGCCCGTTTATTTTAAGGAACCTCAGGTACTTAGGACTCGACTCCAGGAGCTAAATTATCGTGATCGTACATTTATTTTCATACGTTATTTATCACTAAAACATAGTTTTTTTGTATGGTTTTCAGGTGATATCCGCCATGTTTTCAAAATATCACGAGCACGAGAATTGGGCTGCAGCCCACCTCGACAGTCGTGTGGGTGACGCGCTTAGCCAACATGACAAGTCTGCAATCAGTCTTGTAGGAATTTCATCATCAATTTAATTCTTCAGTACACTTTGATCTTCAAAGTGTCGGTGAACAAACATCATTAGTGATGCGACAGACGGCCAATTTATCTAGCAAATTGAGTCATAAAACTTCCTGCCCTTTCTCTAAGTTTTAGCCCTGGTTCACCGGAGTGATACGACGACTTCCCAGAAAACCGCAGAGTGAGTGGGGATACTGGAAGTTCAATCAGGGGTTTAATGTTGAGCAGGTACTTGAACCTTCAATGGGAGTTAAGGCTAGGTAGTTAAATTTGAGCACGGACTCTTCGTGTTTTTAAAAACTATATTTTAATTCTACCTTAGCCTAATGAGACGTCTGGTTAGCTCGATGCTCTAGTTCGATCTGTCGTATGGATGAGCTACAGCTTTCAAGAAAGGTATTTGTTTACAATAAGCCAAGATGTTGGCGCGACGTTTTCCTATGGGAACTCAGCACTTCGCTACAATGTTGCTAGACGTTCCCAGAATACGTTCAGAGAAGTCATAAATATTAGGCTGACGTAATATGGTGCAATGGAATGTTGGGCTGCATAACTAGGTAATTATATATATATGCGTGCGCGGAAAGGGATCACGGCATGGTTTGGCATGTGACAAAGACAGACTATAAGGAACATGCGAGGGAGAGACACGATACGAGATACAGATAGGTCAACGAATTCATCGACATCAATCAGCTAGAGCCGTCTGTGTCTATTTATTTGGTGCAGGTAGGTAGGTTCGTATTCCATCAAGCCCTGATTTATTAACATAAATACTCGTGACAGTCAATGTCGTATTATATCTTTTTTATGTGATAGATGGCAGACGAGCAGACGGATTACCTGATGGAAACCAATTACCGCCGCACATGGACACCCGCGACACCAATGGGGTCACAAGTGCGCTCTCAACCTTTGAACCCCCCTTTCCCCCGGATTGGGCCTCCGGTACTCTCACTCACGCAATGAAATACAGCACAGTGCTGCTTCACGCTGGTTTTCTGTGAGGCCGTGATATCACTTCGATTCAAGCCGGCCCGACAAGATTCTCTACTATTGAACAAAATATGACACCGACAAACTGCGAGTCTTGGCGTTTAATACAGTCGGCAGCAATGAGAAAGTGATATCCAAAGCTCGAAGAGCGATGGTAGCTCAATGGATACGAACGCGCCTTCCACGCAGGTGGTCGAGGTTCATATCCGAGCATGCACCAATGGTTTTTTCAAATCTATGTGCGTATTTCTACCATTACCATCTGCTCGGCGGTGAGGGAAAACATCGTGAGGAAACCTGCACGTTTCGAAAACGTTTCTTAAACGTGTAACCATGATTCAGTTGGTCTGCTTCACCTGTTAAAGGGTTGCGAAGGTCAGACGGCAGTCGCTTCATTGTAATTGCCAGACCTGCCCCAATCCTGAATCATGGTCTAAGCGTACCCTAAACTCCAAAGCGACAGCTTTGGACGCAACCGGGAATTACACGCTAAGATGAAGAAGATCCAAAGCTGGCAAATAGTTAGATACAACCAAAGTTGTCAATAACATCGATACAGCCAAAGTGGTAATTTTTTTTAAGACTGCTATTGTACCTCCTTATGCTGAACACATTTTTAACTCTGCCAATGTCGAGTGATTAAAGAAAAATTTAAGGTTTTATAAAAAAAATACCGGTATGGATGACATTATATTCTTCTACATATTATTTTAATTTGAGTTCTTACACTATCTAAAACTAAAAAATTCAACAAAATGTATAGACGAAAACAGAGACAGCTCAACATTTTAAGAGGGTCAGGTAAAAATTTTAGTGGACTAATTATTGACTACTCCCATCATGTCCAAATTTATCGATACAACGTTTTGTCAAAATACATTGAGTGAAAATGTAAAAAGACTCGAGATACATCACTAAACAGCATTACATAATCTCGTACAGCCAAGTTTGATTCAAACCTTGCGACGAAGTTGTTCAAATCTTATCATTACTGAGTCCTTTCCTTCTTTGAGACAAAATTAAACGGGGGTGGACTCAAGTTGGTCGTAGCTGATTGTGCAGGGCAGGGCCGTAGTTAGGAGTTTGGGGGGAGCGGGGGACGTAGGAAACATTTAGTGCAAACATCGAAGTATCTGTTAGAGTTTTGCATGATGGATTTTCAGCTTTCATCTCATTATTCAGCTCTCATCTTAGCGTGCAATTCCTAGTTGCGTCCAAAGCTGTCGCTCTGAAGCCCGGGGTGCGATTGGAACATGATTCTTGTTTTGGGAAGTCTGGTAATGGGGTCTATCGCAGTGTAAAATATCCTCTAGATGGCGTGCTTGTGCAACATTGGCTGTTTTTTTCATTAATTGACCATTTAACATTATCACGTCTAAAAATACCCAATCACCTTGTAGATGGACCTCAGTTTTATAGTACGCCATCTCGTGGATTATTCATACGCGATAGTTCCCATTATAATGAAGCGACATCTGTAAATACTAACAGGAACCGCAAGTTTTACTCAGGGGAACTATCTAAATTGCAGCATCACGTATGACCTTTCCCTACTGCTGACACCCCTCCTCATCACATGAGTGGTATTGCTTTTAAACTATTTTGCTTGCAACCTAGAAGATTTTGATCTAAATCTCAAGAGTTATCCTATGGTGCTAAGGATCAAGCAATGTTACCTTGTCGCCTTTTAAATACGCACATCGTGTAGATGAGGTTGTCCTATTCCTACTGTGCCGTGGATCCACACGGACTGCATGCTCTCATCATTTAATAAGAGACTGTCACTAAATTGTAAATTAAGACTTCAAATAAATGGCTCGGAAGCTTTATTACTTTTGTCTGAAAGTATTGCAAAGTCAAGACGGAAGTCACTTCTTGGTATTTACCCGACTTCCAAGCATACCCCGGGCTCGGAAGCTTTATCACGTTGTCTAAGTATTGCAAAGTTCAAACGGAAGTCACTTCATTGTAATTACCAGATTTCCCAGATAATGATCTGTTTCGAAGTTTGCGAAGGTTTGCGAAGGTCAAACGGTAATCACGACATTGTAATTACCAGATTTCCCAGATAACGGTCCAAGCGTACCCCTAGCTACGAAGCGTCAGCTTTGTTACACTGTTTAATTATTGCGAAGCTCAAACGCCAGTGACTTCATTGTAATTACCAGACTTCCCGGATAACGGTCCAAGCGTACCCCTAGCTCCGAAGCGACAGCTTTGTTACACTGTTTAATTATTGCGAAGCTCAAACGCCAGTGACTTCATTGTAATTACCAGACTTCCCGGATAACGGTCCAAGCGTACCCCTAGCTCCGAAGCGACAGCTTTGTTACACTGTTTAATTATTGCGAAGCTCAAACGCCAGTGACTTCATTTGTTAATACCAGACTTCCCGGATAACGGTCCAAGCGTACCCCTAGCTCCGAAGCGACAGCTTTGTTACACTGTTTCGAAGTTTGCAAAGGTTTGCGAAGGTCAAACGGTAGTCACTTCATTGTAATTACCAGATTTCCCAGATAATGGTCCAAGCGTACACCTAAAATAAACTCCGAAGCGTCAGCTTTGTTACACTGTCTAATTATGCGAAGCTCAAACGCAGTGCCTCATGTAATTACCGACTTCCCGGATATGTTCAAGCGTACCCCTAGCTGCCGAAGGCGACAGCTTTGTTACACTGTTTCGAAGTTTGCGAAGGTTTGGAAGGTCAAACTGGTAATCACGACATTGTAATTACAGATTTCCCAGATAACGGTCCAAGCGTTACCCTAGTCGAAGCGTAGCTTTGTTACACGGTTTAATTATTGCGAAGCTCAAACGCCAGGAACTACTTGTAATACCAGACTTTCCGGATAACGGTCCAAGCGTACCCCTAGCTCCGAAGCGACAGCTTTGTTACACTGTTTCGAAGTTTGCGAAGGTTTGCGAAGGTCAAACGGTAGTCACTTCATTGTAATTACCAGATTTCCCAGATAATGGTCCAAGCGTACACCTAGCTCCGAAGCGTCAGCTTTGTTACACTGTCTAATTATTGCGAAGCTCAAACGGCAGTCACTTCATTGTAATTACCAGACTTCCCGGATAATGGTTCAAGCGTACCCCTAGCTCCGAAGCGACAGCTTTGTTACACTGTTTCGAAGTTTGCGAAGGTTTGCGAACGTCAAACGGTAGTCACTTCATTGTAATTACCAGATTTCCCAGATAATGGTCTGTTTCGAAGTTTGCGAAGGTTTGCGAAGGTTAAACGGTAGTCACTTCATTGTAATTACCAGATTTCCCAGATAATGGTCTCGAACTCTTCGAAGTTTGCGAAGGTTTGCGAAGGTCAAACGGTAGTCACTTCATTGTAATTACCAGATTTCCCAGATAATGATCTGTTTCGAAGTTTGCGAAGGTCAGCAAAGGTCAAACGGTAGTCACTTTATTGTAATTACCAGATTTCTCAGATAATGGTCCAAGCGTACACCTAGCTCCGAAGCGTCAGCTTTGTTACACTGTCTAATTATTGCGAAGCTCAAACGGCAGTGACTTTATTGTAATTACCAGATTTCCCAGATAATGGTCCAAGAGTACACCTAGCTCCGAAGCGACAGCTTTATTACACTGTCCAATTATTGCGAAGGTCAAACGGTAGTCAATTCATTGTAATTACCAGATTTCCCAGATAATAATTTAAGCGTACACCTAGCTCCGAAGCGACAACTTTGTTTCACTGTCTAAGTATTGCGAAAATCAAACAGCAGTTACTTCATTGTAATTACCAGATTTCCCGGATAATGGTCCAAGCGTACCCCGGGCTCTGAAACGACAGCTTTATTACACTGTCCAATTATAGCCAAGGTCAAACGGCAGTCAATTCATTGTAATTACCAGACCTCCCGAACAATGGTCCAAGCGTACCCCGGGCTCTGAAACGACAGCTTTATTCACACTGTCCAATTATAGCCAAGGTCAAACGGCAGTCAATTCATTGTAATTACCAGATTTCCCAGATAATAATCCAAGCGTACACCTAGCTCCGAAGCGACAGCTTTGTTACACTGTCTAATTATTGCGAAGGTCAAACGACAGTCACTTGCATTGTAAAAACCAGACTATCCGGATAATAGGTACAAGCGTACTCAAGTATCCCAAGTGAGAGCTTTGGACGCAATTGGGAATCAAAAGTCAAGTTTCTTGATACAATCTAGGGATTTAGCGCGAAGAAGTCCCGTAACGAACGAGATGTCGCATCTAAACAAAGGATAAACATACCGCGTGTGATAGGGAGAGAAACTCCGACTCAGGTCATAACGTCCGGCTCGCGCTAAGGCCCCTACAAACACCTTCCTTATTTCTGTTTGTATTCATTAACTTTCTTCCCTGTACGTTGTATCGCAAGAGATAATCAATTTTATCTCTCCCCATTTGTTAGTGGGTCACAACTGCCCGCTCCTCCCCTTGCAGAAACTTTGTCCAGCTTATTGTGTTGACGCCCGTGTTACATTTATAAAAGCCTTGTTTAGACTCTAGCCATTCTCGGTGTTAGCGCTTTGACGCATCTTTGTCGGGCAAAACTAGTTTTCTGTGTGAGTTTTGTCCGGCAGCAAATTTAATGGTAACGCGTCGTGACAAGTTATAAGTTGCGAGTTTGCTGGTTCGTGTTGACGGCTTTGTGGGTTTGATTTAATGTTTGTGGGGAAGTATTCGACGCGTTGTGTAGGTTAGCGTCAAAAAGATGTGAGCAAATAAATTCATCGGAAATATGTGATGTATATGCATAGTTTTGTGTAAACAAATGGTATCGGAAATCTTCGAGCATATTTCAGTGTCAATAAATGATAGAGGAAATCTGTTAGTATATTTTACTGTCAATAAACTATTTACCAGATTTTGAAGCTTCGGTTTTTATGACCACGGGAACCATTGCGAATCAGCCTATGAACTGTCCCACTGCAGGGCAAAGGCCTCCATCATAGAAATCAAGTCCTCGCTACTATGATGGGGTTAGGCATAATCATCACGCTTGCCAAATGCGGATTGATGATCACAAACCCGAGCTATGTTCGAGAAGTTCGGAACATACTTCGCTCGACCCGGGAATCGAACCCAGGACCCAGAGATCACGGCCCGGTACTTAAACCACTAGACCAACAGGTCGTCGTTACTGGCTATCTTTTTACTGCGATTATTCCTTACTGTATCGTAATCTTCCATATTCTTGACCGTGGGAGAGCCGTGCTTCGGCATGAATGGGCCGGTTCGACCAGAGTGATACCACAGCCTCACAGAAAACCGGCGTGAAGTAGCACTGTGCCGTGTTTCGCTGCGTGAGTGACGGTACCGGAAGCCAAATCTGGAGGAAAGGGGCGTTAAAGGTTGGCAGCACTCTAGTGACTCCACTGCTGTCGCAGGTGTACATGAGCGCCGGCAATCGCTTACCATCAGGTGATTCGTCTGCTCGTCTGCCAAATATCACATAAAAAATAAATCTGTTACTAGCTCATAAACAATACTAAGACTGAAGACAAACTCGTACGAAGAAAGTATAACATTTCATTACATTCCAGAAACTTTGTATACATAACATCATTTGTATACATTCATTACAACATTACATTACAACTTTGTATACATTCACGTTGTTGGTGTTTCAAAGGTGATGTCCCGGAGTGGGTGAGGACATTGTACAGTATTTCAAAAATCAAGAAAATTCTACCGATTGTTATAAAAATGCTAAAAAACATTTAACTTGTTGTACGGTGGTACAAAAATGAAAACCATTTATTAATTCTCTCAGTAAAGCATAAATAATAAAACCACATTATAGCGTCCAAACAAAAAAAAAAGATACCATAAACTATAAATGATACCCGCTATCAGATTTCACTGTCACTGTCACTTTGACAACTCAAATCACCGTTCTTTTCAAGTTTGTTTTCTAGTCATTCATTTTATTTTGTTTGTTAATGTATAACAAGAGGAATCCGAATGACAAGCAAGTCGAAGAAGAACTTATAAATGAGAGGAAAACATTAGCACAAACTATCCGACGAACTAAACATATTTTTTTACTACGAAGCTTTTATGGGATGCAAAAACAAACCAGCTAAAATTTGGAACCTCATAAATAACAACAAAATTAAAGACGCAACAGTCCCAGCGAAACTACAGACTGAAACCGGTGAAATCACAAGTGCACAAGAAATATGTGAGCATTTCAACCAGTACTTCTCAACTATCGGAGAATCCTTGGCTAATAAAATCCCAACAGAATATCATCACGACAGTATCGCCTCAGCTTCGGGCTGTCAAGCAGGACCAAGTGAAGAAAAGCTGTCAAAAATGAATTCAACGACTGAAGAAGAGATCGTTAAGATCATCGACAACTTAAACTTGAACATAGCGTCAGGCGTAGATGGCATCAATAGCAAAACTATAAAGTGTATTAAAAATCTTATCGCACCCGAGCTTACCAAATGCATAAACAACTGTCTAGATCTTGGGGTTTTTCCGTGTAGTCTCAAAATAGCTAAAGTCACTCCTATATTTAAATCGGGATGTAAATCTGATCCTAGCAACTATCGACCCATATCGGTTCTTCCGATTATCTCAAAGGTCTTCGAAAAAATTCTATATAACCGCCTCGAAACATTCCTAGATTCTAAAAAGATATTACACGATAAACAGTATGGCTTCAGAAGAAAATCTAATACCTTATCAGCAACAATTGATCTAACAACGAAAATAAAAATAAGCATAGATAAAAAACACATAGCATTAGGAGTATTTATAGACCTCAAAAAAGCTTTTGATACTGTTAGTCATAATAAACTTTTGAAAAAACTGAACCATATAGGTATTACTGAGGTCGCGCACAAAATTTTAGTATCTTACTTAACCAATCGCCATCAAGTTACCAGAATTGGTGAATGCCAAAGTAACTCTAAGCCCATAACATACGGCGTGCCACAAGGTTCGATCCTGGGGCCACTGCTATTCTTGATATATATAAATGACATTAATGAAATAGGCCTCAGAGGTGACATAACCCTATACGCAGATGACACAAGCCTGTTTTACTTCGGCCATTCAATAAACGCTATTGTCACTGAAGCTCAAAATGACCTTAACCTACTGCATAAATGGTTTCAGTATAATCTCCTTACAATTAATATATCTAAAACAAATTACATCATATTTAAAGCGAAAAATAAGAAAATAATAGATTTTGAACCCTTGCACATAAATAGCCAACCAATTAAAAGATCCCATTGTGAAAAATATCTAGGCTTAATACTTGATGAAAGACTCTCATGGACAAACCATATTGAAAAGATTAAATCCAAACTCTCAACAATTACTGGAACTCTAAGAGGTATAGCTCCAAGTTTTCCGCATAAAATCCGTTACCTGATCTATAACTCCCTTATTAAACCCCACATAGATTACCTAATCGAGGTATGGGGGTCCGCTGCAAAAATTAACTTAAATCCTGTTCAAAGAATTCAAAATAAGGTCATAAAAGTTTTATTTAATTACAAATATTTAACAGAAAGCAAGAAAATATACAAAGAAACTAAACTTTTAAACATAACCCAATCGTACATCTACTTTACCTGTTTACTAATTCGCAAAATTATCTCTAAAGATATTCATACACAAATAAATTTCACTAAGAAAAAACTTATCCAAAAAATGAAACTAAGAAATGCTGTCGAGGACAGACCTCCTTGTCGCTTAGGCGCCGTTATAAATAGAAAAAGTATTTTTTGACGTTCTTCTTCTGACGTTTCGGCCGATAACATAAAAATTTTTCTGTATTTTTCTATAATTTTATTTTGGTAATTTATTAATTTTACCCCCTTACCGGTGTCTCCTTTTCTGTCTGCCACATCGTTTGGTCCTTCGAAGCGCGGAGTTCGCCATGTAGGCGCCATCAGCGCAAATTTTCAAATTCAAAATTATAAGAATTTCGTGGCAGGGCACCGATTCCTCCGTAGTCGAGGACGTTGGGGGTACGCTCCTTGCTGATATAATAGCAGGCGTGGTTAGTGGCGGCCGAAATAGCCTAGCCTAGCCTCGTGAACTGGAAGTACTAGCTGCTGCTGAGGAGGAGGCTGCGCGCGCGGCCTGTGAGGCTGAAGCCGCCGCGCTTTGGGCGCAGAGATTGACGCAATACATCACTGCCCCTCAAGATTCTTCTGACTCTGCGGGTAGCGGCCTATACGGACCTTGTCCACCGCCGCAACCAGTTAGCAGGTGCCGTACATGCGCGACATCCTCCACCGTGGCCCTCAAGACGTCTGCCTACATCCTACTGTTCACGGTTTTCGTGAGGATGCAGCGTTCCTGGGGGCGGAGGACCTTCGCCGCGTACTGTGCGCCCTTGGCCTGCCAACGATGTCAGAGGTAACTCAGGGGCCAATTGGAGTGAGTGTTGTGAAGGCAGCAGCAGACGCACCTTTGCCCGGGCGCCGCAACATTGGGCGGAACGCCCGCGCCCGTGGCCACGAAAATGGAGCCAGTTCCAGCGCCGCCACAACCGCCAGCGATATCGTCTGTGGTGATAGTAATTTCTCACATCCTCGTCGAGTGAATTATTTACGAGGACATTGAGACGTCGTAATGATGACCAGTGCAGTGTGTGACAAATATGTTAGTGTCTAGGTAGGACCACAGGGAGGTCTGCCCTCGACCTCTTGGTTGGTTTTTAGTAAGGTCCTTTGGTCCCTTACGGGGAGGGCTATGTCGAGGGCAGACCTCCTTGCCGCTTAGGCGCCCTTTATAGAATAGAAAAAGTATTTCTTTGACGTTGCTTCTTCTTCTGACGTTTCGGCCGATAACATAAAAATTTCTGTATTTTCTTTATTTTTATAATTTTATTTTGATAATATATTAATTTGACCCCCTTACCGGTGTCTCCTTTTCTGTCTGCCACATCGTTTGAAACTGCGCGCGCGGCCTGTGAGGCTGAAGCCGCTGCGCTTTGGGCGCAGAGATTGACGCAATACATCACTGCCCTTCAAGATTCTTCCGACTCACCGGGTGGCGGCCTATGCGGACCTGGTCCGCCGCCGCAACCATTTGGCAGGTGCCGCACATGCGCGACGTCCTCCACCGTGGCCCTCAAGACGTCTGCCTACATCCTACGGTTCGCGGTTTTCGTGAGGATGCAGCGTTCCTGGGGGCGGAGGACCCTCGCCGCGTACTGTGCGCCCTTGGCCTGCCAACGATGTTGAATATAATTCAGGGGCCAATTGGAGTGAGTGTTGTGAAGCCAGCAGCCAGACGCACCTTTGCCCGGGCGCCGCAACTTTAGGCGGAACAGCTTTGGGTGTCATCCAGCGCCGCCAGAACCGCCAGCGGTATCTTCTGTGGTGATCGACAGTAATTTCTCGCATCCTCGTCGTGTGAAAGTTTTACGAGGACATTGAGACGTCTATATGACCAGTGCAGTGTTTAAACAAATATATGTCTATGTAGGCCCACAATGAGGTCTGCCCTCGACCTCTTGGTTTTGTAGTAAGGTCCATTGGTCCCTTACGGGGTGGGCTATGTCGAAGACAGACCTCCTTGCCGCTTAGGCGCCGTTATAAATAGAAAAAGTACTTTTTTGACGCTTCTTCTTCTGACGTTTCGGCCGATAACATGTAAATTTTCTTTATTTTCTATAATTTTATTTTGTTGATAAATTTATTTTTACCCCCTTATCGGTGTCTCCTTTTCTGTCTGCCACATCGTTTGGTCCTTCGAAACGCGGAGTTCGCCATGTAGGCGCCATCAGCGCAAATGTTTAAATTCAAAATTATAAGAATTTCGTGGCAGGGCACCGATTCCTCCGTAGTCGAGGACGTTGGGGGTACGCTCCTTGCTAATATAATAGCAGACGTAGTTAGTGGCGGCCGAAACAGACGTTCGTAAACTGGAAGTACTAGCTGCTGCTGAGGAGGAGGCTGCGCGCGCGGCCTGTGAGGCTGAAGCCGCTGCGCTTTGGGCGCAGAGATTGACGCAATACATCACTGCCCTTCAAGATTCTTCCGACTCACCGGGTGGCGGCCTATGCGGACCTGGTCCGCCGCCGCAACCATTTGGCAGGTGCCGCACATGCGCGACGTCCTCCACCGTGGCCCTCAAGACGTCTGCCTACATCCTACGGTTCGCGGTTTTCGTGAGGATGCAGCGTTCCTGGGGGCGGAGGACCCTCGCCGCGTACTGTGCGCCCTTGGCCTGCCAACGATGTCGAATATAATTCAGGGGCCAATTGGAGTGAGTGTTGTGAAGCCAGCAGCCAGACGCACCTTTGCCCGGGCGCCGCAACTTTAGGCGGAACAGCTTTGGGTGTCATCCAGCGCCGCCAGAACCGCCAGCGGTATCTTCTGTGGTGATCGACAGTAATTTCTCGCATCCTCGTCGTGTGAAAGTTTTACGAGGACATTGAGACGTCTATATGACCAGTGCAGTGTTTTAAACAAATATATGTCTATGTAGGCCCACAATGAGGTCTGCCCTCGACCTCTTGGTTTTGTAGTAAGGTCCATTGGTCCCTTACGGGGTGGGCTATGTCGAAGACAGACCTCCTTGCCGCTTAGGCGCCGTTATAAATAGAAAAAGTACTTTTTTGACGCTTCTTCTTCTGACGTTTCGGCCGATAACATGTAAATTTTCTTTATTTTCTATAATTTTATTTTGTTGATAAATTTATTTTTACCCCCTTATCGGTGTCTCCTTTTCTGTCTGCCACATCGTTTGGTCCTTCGAAACGCGGAGTTCGCCATGTAGGCGCCATCAGCGCAAATGTTTAAATTCAAAATTATAAGAATTTCGTGGCAGGGCACCGATTCCTCCGTAGTCGAGGACGTTGGGGGTACGCTCCTTGCTAATATAATAGCAGACGTAGTTAGTGGCGGCCGAAACAGACGTTCGTAAACTGGAAGTACTAGCTGCTGCTGAGGAGGAGGCTGCGCGCGCGGCCTGTGAGGCTGAAGCCGCTGCGCTTTGGGCGCAGAGATTGACGCAATACATCACTGCCCTTCAAGATTCTTCCGACTCACCGGGTGGCGGCCTATGCGGACCTGGTCCGCCGCCGCAACCATTTGGCAGGTGCCGCACATGCGCGACGTCCTCCACCGTGGCCCTCAAGACGTCTGCCTACATCCTACGGTTCGCGGTTTTCGTGAGGATGCAGCGTTCCTGGGGGCGGAGGACCCTCGCCGCGTACTGTGCGCCCTTGGCCTGCCAACGATGTCGAATATAATTCAGGGGCCAATTGGAGTGAGTGTTGTGAAGCCAGCAGCCAGACGCACCTTTGCCCGGGCGCCGCAACTTTAGGCGGAACAGCTTTGGGTGTCATCCAGCGCCGCCAGAACCGCCAGCGGTATCTTCTGTGGTGATCGACAGTAATTTCTCGCATCCTCGTCGTGTGAAAGTTTTACGAGGACATTGAGACGTCTATATGACCAGTGCAGTGTTTAAACAAATATATGTCTATGTAGGCCCACAATGAGGTCTGCCCTCGACCTCTTGGTTTTGTAGTAAGGTCCATTGGTCCCTTACGGGGTGGGCTATGTCGAAGACAGACCTCCTTGCCGCTTAGGCGCCGTTATAAATAGAAAAAGTACTTTTTTGACGCTTCTTCTTCTGACGTTTCGGCCGATAACATGTAAATTTTCTGTATTTTTCTACATTTTCATTTTGTTAATATATTAATTTTACCCCCCTTACCGGTGTCACCTTTTCTATCTGCTACATCGTTTGGCTATGTCGAGTACAGACTCCTTGGGTCTCTTTAGTTTTTTAATAATGTTTTTACTTATATTGACATAAGTTGTCATTGCGTTTTTTGTTTCTCTCTTGTCATATAATTTTTGCTTGGAATTTTGGTTATTTGGTTTGTATTTTTTATTTATTTATTTTAATAATATTATTTCACTATTTTTATGCGCGTTTTCTTTCGTCTGCCACATTTTCTATGTCGAGGACAGACCTCCTTGTCGCTTAGGCGCCGTTATAAATAGAAAAAGTATTTTTTGACGTTCTTCTTCTGACGTTTCGGCCGATAACATAAAAATTTTTCTGTATTTTTCTATAATTTTATTTTGGTAATTTATTAATTTTACCCCCTTACCGGTGTCTCCTTTTCTGTCTGCCACAAATGCCAACGATCTTATTTTACGAAAACCAAGAACTAACTACGGGAAAAAAAGTCTTATGTTTGAAGGAGCACAAATGTACAATAAACTCCCTAAAGATATCAAAGAATCGCAGTCAAGCCTATGTTTTAAGAAACTCCTAAAATTCCACATATTAAATACAATAGTATAAAAATATTTTAATAAAATCTATACTGTCCCACCCTTTCTGAATCACTAGCAACCGGCCCGCCTGGTACCGCTTCTAGTGTGCAGTGAGCGTGGTTCGGCTTTATATCCATGTCCATAGTAATGTTTCGCAATCACGCCTGACGGACGAGTTAAGACGCTCGCCCGAGATGTAATGCAAATCATTATCTTCCTACCCCCAACTTTTTCGTTTTCCTATAAATTGTACTTATTGTAAATTTTTATGTTCTCATGTTAAGTGAATTTGTATGTAATTCTTAATGAGAATAAAGATCTTAAACCTTAAACCTATGTATCTCGATATCTCTAAAACAATTAAGCTTCGTTTTTGTTAGTAAAAAGCAGTCGAAGACGCAATTAATGAGCGCGACGCGATTTTGAAATTGTCAAAAGTGACAGACGTTATAAGCAAATGTCTTTCCTCCCATAATGGCTTTTGCTGTTAAGTAGGTATTGCTATAATATTTTGTGATATTTTTATTTGTACCAGAAAACGAAGTTATTTTAAAGCAATTGGACGGTTACAAAGTATTTAAGGTATATTTGTCTTTTCTTTTTCCAACTGTACAAAGTCCACGCCCAGGGGCCATACAACAAATAATAATAATAAATATTTTACAACATCACATACATTGATCTGTCTCCGAGATAGGTAGCTCAAGCACCTGTGTTACGGACATCAGAACCAACAGCGGAATTACAAATATATACATATAATACTTTTCTTTTGTAGATACATACGTATAATACATAGAAACACCCAGACCAATACAAACAGACATGTTCATGCACACAAATGTTTGTACTGTGCGGGGATCGAACCCGCAACCCTTGGACCAAAGGCAGCGTTCACTACGACTGTTCCAAACGTGTCGTCAATCTGGGATAACACCTTTGATTTAATAAATTAATAACACCCGAGTCACAAACAGATAAAATCAATTTACCATGAGCCTCTATCGTCAATTTTCATTACAGAACTTAGCCGTATCTAAGTTCGGACTATGTCGGACACTGTGTTCTAAGTTCGGTCGCACTTTGAGGCCAGACTAAAACCCGTATATCAAGCTAAGGCAAACTAAATTGGAAAGTACTAAAAATTCAGATACTTCTCAGAAGATTCTTATTCAGATCTCTTGAGCGATATTTGAATTTTTATTTGGATTGAATTAGAGATAAAGCTGTCAAAGCTATTTGAATTCATCATCATCATCATCATCAGCCCATTTAAGTCCCCACTGCTGGGGCACGGGCCTCCCTCAGTCACATGAGGGGTAATTGCCATACTCACCACGCTTGGCAGACGGGTTGGCGAGGGTTTTGATGTAAATGCAGAGTTTTCCTTCTCCGGGTGCTGATGATCATGCCAGCAGCTTTACCTTAGTCACCTTTTACGACACCTCGGTAAGAGTGAGGGTGGCCTATTCTACTCTGCCGGGACCACACGGCGTTATTGAATATTTCGGCGTATTTGAATTATTTAGTTTTTAATATTTGCAACACCCTTACAGGGTCCATAACGTGAACTTAATTATAATTAAAACCTGTATGAAGCAATAAATATTATGATTATGATTAAAAACAAAGAGTGAAATAAATAGTTTTTTAGATTTTCGTGCATGATAACTATAATGTATCAAAACGGGAATTAACACGATATTTATTATGTGAAACAACATGCCGTGTGGTCCCCGGCAGAGTAAAATAGGCCACCCTCACTCTTACCGAGGTGTCGTAAAAGGCGACTAAGGTAAAGCTGTTGGTATGATCATCAGCACCCAGAGAAGGAAAACTCTGCATTTATATCAAAACCCTCGCCAACCCGTCTGCCAAGCGTGGTGAGTATGGCAATTACCCCTCATGTGATTGAGGGAGGCCCGTGCCCCAGCAGTCGGGACTTAAATGTGCCGACGATGACGATGATGATGACGATGAAACAACATTGTGTACTCACATATTTGGCTCGACGTTTCGGCTACGTTACAGCAGCCGTGGTCACGAGCGGACTGGCGGAGCACGGCGTCAAAGAGTGAAATATTATTTTTTGTGAGATAGCTGCAGACGAGCAGGCGGATCATCTGATGGTAAGCTAAGTCAACGCCCATGTATTAACAAATAAATTTATAAGTGCGACGCAAATAGTTAAACTGTACAGTTTAAAATAAAGATTACTTACTAAGCCAAAAGTTTCTTTCACCGAATCCTCTTGCTCCATGCTGATTTTCCGTGAGGCTGTGGTAGGTATGTATCATACCCGGTCTAGCCGGATTCATTCCGAAGCGTGACTCTCCCGCCAACAACCACTCAATTGTGGGTGGATCGGACTTCAATCGTGATGCTTTTTCAAATAAAGTAGCAAGCACAATATCTGGATTATTAAATAAATTATGACTTAGAAAATATTAATATCGATGGAACAAAAGTCAAAATCAAATAATTATTTATTTGCATAGGCTTGTACGTACAGAGCACTTACAAATCGTCATACATTTAAATGATATAAAACTATTTATAAGTACTTATGTATGTATAATTTACATATTAATAGATAAAATATACAAAATAAAACACATAATGCGATTCTACCACCGGCTCGGAAAGTTGTTTCTGGTCGAGAAAATGCGGCAAGAAACTCGCCAGTTACTCTTTATAATCGCCAAACTTTCATACAATGTTGTGTCTTCATCATACCAAGCCGTACAGTTGAATTGTAACACAAAATAAAATAAAGGAAATAATAAAATAAATATTATGAGGTAAGCCGCTAAAAAAGTCTCTTTGAAGTGCCAATCAGTTTTCAGGGCACCCTCCTTGATGTCAAGCATTCTATCAGGATCCTTGGTGTCGACATTTCGACCGATGTCCAGTTTAGCGGTCATCTGGAAGACAAAGCTAAAATAGCTTCAAAGAAACTTGGTGTACTTAATAGAGCGGGGCGGTATTTCACACCTGCTCATAGGTTACAACTCTATAAGGCCCCACATGGAATACTGCTCCCATCTCTGGGCTGGTGCACCTCAGTACCAACTTCTTCCGTTTGACCGCCTACAACGTAGGGCTGCTCGAATTGTCGGTGACTTGACTCTCTCTAGTCTACTTGATCCTCTAGCATTGCGGCGGGACATAGCTTCCCTCAGCATTCTATACCGCACCTATCATGGGGAGTGTTCTGAAGAACTGTTTGATCTACTCCCTGCAGCCGAAATCTTACATCGAACCACTCGCAAGCGATTGTCATTCCATCCTCATCATCTCGATGGATGACGGTCTAATACTGTGCGTTTTTCGCGGAACTTTCTGCAACGGACCTCAGTTCTTTGGAACGGTTTGGCTGCAGGAGTATTTCCGGACGGCTACGACTTAGGGACTTTCAAGAGAAGAGCGTACTATTTTTTAAAAAGGTCGGCAACACATTAGCGATCTCTCTGATTTCGTGGATGTTCATGGGCGGAGATGATTACTTTCCATCAGGCTCGCTTGCTCGTTTGTCCGCCTCCAGCGTAAAAAAAAAAAACCGAAGCAGACCAGTCCCCAAAGGTGGCACCTGTTCACAATTATGACGTATGTGTCAGCCATCATTTCATTCAACCATATTAGAGGGAATGCAATGACCAGCCACATAGCGCCACCACTCCAGATACATTTGAGTGAGCATGACTACTTAGGTTCCCCTCATAGTAAAAGTTTCCTATTCGCCTTTCTTCATTTACAACAAAGATCTGTTACGCGTCGTAACCCAAACTATAATGCTAGGTCACTTTCCTTTTATTTACGTCCCTCAAATTCCTAACAAAATATTATCAAATGTTTGCCGTAGTAGTTTCCACAAAGCTAAAATGTACACACGACCGCAGAAACAAACTTGTAGGCTAAATGCCCAAGGGTGAGTTCCCACACTTCCCACTGACCTCAAACATTCGCGCTAACTCCGTTGTATAATCTTCTGTAGCCTTGTCATATTATCTTTTAAGCTGCTTTAGTCATAAGAACATACACTATCAAGAAGGTATCTTTCCATGAGCTCCCTGGTGACCTCGTAACTTAAGGTTGCCTTAATTTTTATAAGAAAAAATATTGCATTATATTAAATAAACCTCGCATAAGAAAGTGGTTGGGATCGGAACCGGATTGTGTCAATAAAATATAATTATCAATTTGTGTTCCAATTTAATGTTTTCTCTGTATATGTATGCTTTTAATCTGAAATAAATATTTATTCATTCATTCATTAAAAATTAAAATTGTAATTACTATAATATTTGAAAAGAGTAACTACTGAGTTTCGTGCTGATTCTTCTCGGTAGATATTGACATTCCGAATTAGCGGTAGATTACATAGTATTAGACATTCATATATGTTCTGTATAGGCTTAAATTGAATAATGGTATTTTGAATTTGAATTTGCCAGAACATAATTATAGCTACTACATCCTTAATTAGTTATGTAGTCAATTGCCTGATGGTATTTACCATTGTTTGCCCTAAAATTTATAAAACGCACCACTTCGCCTCTAGATTCTTTGTATTTTGAGACCTAATTTTATATAATGGACTAAATGGTACTTTAGGTCTGTATCCCTTTACTTTTGCTAAATGCAAGCGTACCCTCCATGATGCTCTACTTAACATGTCATATGACGATACAGAGAAACTGCTTATTCTTTTGAAGTAGGTAATTTATAAAAATTGTTGTTTTTTTTTCTTTATGATGTTGCAAAATAAGGAGGTTCTCTTAGATAAATATCTTTGTGATTATTTACGAGTACTTGCTGTTATGTTTTAACTTTCTAGCCTGAGAAACAGGTTCGCCTAGTTCAGGCATTTGTTTTTATTTCTGACCTTATTGTAATAGGTTTACATATGCATTATTTGTGTAAAATTATTATCTGAAT
This sequence comes from Marasmia exigua, assembly GCA_019059595.1. NCBI lineage: Eukaryota > Metazoa > Arthropoda > Insecta > Lepidoptera > Crambidae > Marasmia > Marasmia exigua. The sequence goes on along the minus strand of CM032480.1, from coordinate 12,738,735 downwards.
AAATTAAATTGAATTGAGTTGAATTTACAAGCCTTCCCGAATCCTTGATCATGGTCCAACCGTACCCCGAGCTCCGAAGCGACAGCTATGGCGGCTAGTGGGAAGCTACGAGTTAAAATAAGGAGGGGATCCTTCATTACTAAATGGGCCAGTACCACGGCCCCACAAAAAGTGGGCATGAAGCAGCTCCTGTTCTTTATTTGCCAAATGAGTGAGGTTACCGGAGGAAAAATCGGGGGGAATGTAGGTTAAAAGATTAGCAGCGCACTTATGACGTCACTGGCGCTGCGAGTATCTGTGGGCGGCGGCAATTGCAAACCATCAAGTGAATCGAGCCGTTAGCCGTGTGGTTCCCGGCAAAGTAGAATAGGCCACCCTCACTCTTACCGAGGAGTCGTAAGAGGCGACTAAGGTACAGCTGCTGGCATGATCATCAGCACCCAGAGAAGGAAAACTCTGCATTTATATCAAAACCCTCGCCAACCCGTCTGCCAAGCGTGGTGAGTATGGTAATTACCCCTCATGTGATTGAGGGAGGTCCGTGCCTAGGCAGTGGGGACTTAAATGGGCTGATGATGATGAAGTGAATCGATTCTCGTCTGCCACCTATCAGATAAAAAAGCTTTCCTGGAGACTGCCTGGGTCTTAACAGTGTCTATGGTAGTTAGCCACTCCTCCGTGGTCTAGCAGTTTGAGCGCAGCTGTTTAGTCCTCTTCCATGTTAGATCTTAGTTTAAATATTTCTAGACTATGTAGAGTATATGCAGCTCAGCATCCGTGTGGAATCTTTCTGATTTTATGGGATTGCTACCATATTGACTGACCGGATGGCGCAATTGGTAGTGACCCTACTTCTTACGCCGAAGGTCGTGGGTTCGATCCCCACCCTGTGATGAACACTTGTGTTTGTTCAGTGTCTGGGTGTAATATATGTATTTTAGTATATATTTGTTCCTCTGTTGCCTGATATCTGTAACACAAGTGCTTAAGCTACTTAGTTCAACGTATGAGATGTTGTACGTATGAGATGTTATATATATATACCTTATTTTTGAGTTTCCGATATTTCGGCTCTGTTGCCATGGTCACGGTGAAACTGAAGTTTCTTGCGGATAGGTAAGTTGTTATTGACAGAATATCGGTCTACCTACTATACATTATTTGTATCTATCTCGTCTGCACATCTTGCAGGTATTTACTGCCTTTCTTAAAATGAGGGTTGTGAATAATATTAAAGGATTAGTATTTACCGTTATTGTAAACCCATTACTTTACTAGTTTTGCCTGTAGATACGGCAGTCGTTTCATTGTAATTGCCAGACTTCCTGAGTCCTGGGTGATGGTCCAAGCAGTACCCCAGGCTCCGGAACAACGATTAAATAAAATCCAGATTATAAAATAAAATAAATAAATATTTCACAACATGACATACATCGATCTGACTCCGAGATAAGTAGCTCATGCAACTGTGTTATGGATATCAGAACCAACAGCGGAATTACAAATATATACATTGAATACTTTCCTTTTGTAAATACATACTTATAATACATAGAAAACATTCAGATTTTAAGAGAAGATAGGTAAAAGATACGCAATCGGCCGGACCTATCACTTGCGCTACCTTTTCAGGGATCACGGGGAAATCTCCACGGACCGTCACACTTTTCCACAGGGGCACACAAAGTTGCGTGTTCGACATGAAACTAACACCACACATTAGCCTGCCTCACTCAATGTTGGAGGAGTCAGTGACCCCAGAGATTGGGACTTTGAACATCCTCTTACGTTAGATTATGCTGAGTAGAACGTGTAATAAATCCTTGTATCTTTGGCTTAGGAATGAATAAAACACAAAAGTCTTAATTTTTTTATTAACTTTTCCTATTTATCCCGAGGCAGCAAAAACGATAAAAGCATGACACCTGCAACAAAGGTATAACAACAGATAAAAAGAGAATTTGCAAAATTGATTTCATATTAAATGGTGTTGACAAGCACACAATAAATTAAAGTAAAGGCTTATAAAAAAATTACGTAGTTGGCATGGTAATTATCTTATTATAAAAGTCAAATATTTTACCACTTTGGAACTGTCTCGCGAACTATTCACTTTAGAAACAAAGCATTTTTTAATTTTATTTATATATTTATATATATTTTATTTATGTTTTTATTTATATAATTTCATGTTTTATTTGACAAAGATAGATAGATACACTTTATTGCACAAAATTTACAGATCTTAGCCTAAGTACAATAATTTTAATTTATTTTAGTTGTATTAGATTTTTTTTATTGTATTGTATATTTTATTGTAGTGAAGTTTTTCATTGACATAATTTTGTAATTTAAAAAAAAAAACATTTTTATAACAAACCTCAATATAATTTTTGACGACCTATCCATATATAAACACGTAGTTTTTAAATGAAAAAACATTATTCAGGTTCAATTCTTAGTATGGGGGGACCCCCAAATTTTTTTTTCTATTTTTGTACGAAAGACCAGGGTTAAGGTGTCATACTGAGTTCAGTGCTTGATTAATTCTATATTTATTAATAATTTCATTTGAGATACAACTCAGTTAAAAAAAAACAATACTCACAAGCTATCAATCCACTCATAGTAAAGAATGGCACAACGCATCCAATTTTGAGCAGGATCGGGAAAGAAATGTTGCCGACCAGAGTTCCAAGACGCCCCATCATCATTACCACTGATATGGCAAACGATCTGGAATACAGAATAATAAATTTTAAATATTATAAAGATAGAAGACGAAAAACGGTTTCAAACATACTTGTTCACTCTTGCTTATCAATATAGATAAGCAAGAGTGAACAAGTATGTTCTAGGCAAACGCGCTATATCCTTGACCTCATCGTCACTTTCCAGTCAGGTGAGATTGTGGTCAAGGTTAAAGACCTTGACTACAATCATACTCAAAAAAATAAAATAAAATAATATTCCCGGTTGTGTCCAAAACTGGCACTGTAGAGTCCGGGGTATGTTGGTACCATTTTACTTAAATTAAATATTATTAGTTTTATTTGTAATTTTATTATAATAATTATTCTGGATTTATTATACAATGTATCCTCAATTAATTATATCTGTTAATTTAATGTACTCTGATTTATGATAAGGTAATTTTTATTAATTATTTTTTATTTATCTCCACAACTTTAAGAAACTAGAAATGTAGAGGTTTTTGGTGTTTGCCCTCACCGTCGAGATGCAGATAATACTCGTATAATATCGTGTTTATTTATGTATTAATAATATAATTTTTTTAGAGCCGTGTGGTCCCGGCAGAGTAGAATAGGCCACCCTCACTCTTACCGAGGTGTCGTAAAAGGCGACTAAGGTCAAGCTGCTGGCATGATCATCAGCACCCAGAGAAGGAAAACTCTGCATTTATATCTAAACCCTCGCCAACCCGTCTACCAAGCGTGGTGAGTATGGCAATTACCCCTAATGTGATTGAGGGAGGTCCGTGCCCCAGCAGTGGGGACTTAAATGGGCTGATGATGATGATGAATATAATTTTTGATTATAATATAAAGTTCACTTTTATTTCCCTTTTCAATATTGCAACTACCGACCCCTCCTCCCCCCCCTCCTACTATCAAATGTCCTTTGCCTAAAGGTTGTATGGTATCGCTTCCAGCGATAAGACCATCGAAATTGTACATTTAAGTTTATGTAATGCCTTTTTTTTTAAGTTGTGTATTTTGTGCAATAAAATATATCTATCTATCTACGTAACGCATTTGCTTAAGGCTCCTTTTACAACACAACAATAGATTTTATTGATTATAATAAAATTATGTAAATTAATGATTGAAATCGCCATTTATTTAAATATCTTAAACAATAATTCAATTAGATTTTTTTGGGTATAGCATTTTTTTGCAATGTATGCTTAAGTTCCACTTAAAAAATTATCGACAGTCTTTGGGGCTCGAACCCACGATTTCGAAATTCATCGACTTACCAAGGTCTTCGGTAGCTTGGTCGGTAAAGCAATTGCCCGGTTAGCAAAAGATCGTAGGTTTAAGTCCCACCCGAATACTGTCGGTAAATTTTTAAGTACATTATTAAAGCATGCAATTATTGTCTTAATTTAATTACAATCGCCACTGCTCGGTAAAAGGCCCCTTAAAATATTTGGTATGGATAGGTCGATGTAACTTAGTGATGTACGAATTTATTATTTGTATCTCCTATGGGAAATCACGGCACAAAGCCGATCCTTTTACGCGGGGATACAGATCAAATATGTACATATTAATTTATAATAACACATCAAATTGTGAATTGACTGACCGGATGGCGCAATTGGTAGTAACCCTGCCTCTGACGCCAAAGGTCGTAGGTTCGATCCCCATCCCTGGACAAACATTCGTGCGATGACCACTTGTGTTTGTTCAGTGTCTGGGTGTAATATATGTATTTAAGTATATATTTGTGTTGCCTCTGTTGTCTGATATCTGTAACACAAGTGCTTAAGCTACTTAGTACGGAATCAGGTCAACGTTTGAGATGTGTGAATTATAAAAAAAATTGTAGAAGCAATGGTAGCTCATTTTTTTTATGTCATAGGTGGCAATTTTCTGTGAGGCCTTGGTATCACTCCGATCGAGCTGACCCATTCATGCCTGAAGCGTGGCTCACCCACGGTTCAGAAAGAAGCTTAATGTATAAGAACGCGCCTTTCATACGGGGGTTCATGGTTCGAATCCGAGTATGGACCTCTGGATTTTTCAAATGTATGAATAAATGAATAAATATTTCACATCACATTCATTGATCTGACTCCGAGACAGGTAGCTCAAGCATCTGTGTTACGGATATCGAAATCAACAGCGGAATTACAAATACATATAATACTTTTCTTTTGTAAATGCATACTTATAATACATACAAACACCCAGACCAATACAAATAGACATGTTCATACACACAAATGTTTGTGCTGTGCGGAGATCGAACCCGCAACCCTTGGACCAAAGGCAGCGTTCACTATCACTGTTCCAAACGGGTCGTCAAAATCAAATCTATGTGCATATTTCTACCATAGCACGGCGGTGAAGGAAAACATAGTAAAGAAACCTGCACATTTCGAATAGTTTCTGAAACGTGTAACCATAATTCAGATGGTCTAGTTTCCCTGTTAAAGGGTTACGAAGACCAGACGGCAGTCGCTTCATTGTAAGTACCAGACTCCCCAAATCCTGAATCATGGTCCTAGAGTAGCCTGGGCTTCAAAGCGACAGCTTTGGATGAAGAAGACGTAGGATTTTGAATCGTCGTGTAAAGGTCAATGAATGTATCCAAAGATATACAATCTCGCGAGTTATATTTTATAAAATACGGTTTTCTATAATTTTACCTGCAATCTTAGATTCATACAAAATAGCGGAAGATACGGCACGTCCCTTTAATTTGACAACTGAAAACTAGCCTGATGCACAACTACATGTACACATACTCACAGCTCTATGACACATTGGTTTAAAATTATACGATATTGGAAGACAGAGACAAAGCTACTTTTTGATATAAGCATGAGTAAGTCAAGCGTACTACGCGCAGCTACGCTTTAGAGTTGAGTCCTTTCAAAACGATTTAACTCGTCACACATTAATAGAACGTATATTCTATCTCGCTCTGCAAAATGTTGACCAAAACATTAATGAATTTAGAAATATCATGAGAAATTAAAACTTTTCTTCTACTTATGAGTGAAATGTGATTTCATGATATTTTTATTTCTTTTTAAATAATTTGTACAACGCGTATAGAGCACAAAGGCAGTTTGGTAACCTTTATCCTACTTAAAACAATTAAAAAATACTTTTGTGTTTTTGTGTGACACAAGCGCTTGTCAGACTCGCCAATTCGCGACTGCAATACGGTATAAGACTATTTTTTTTTTATTTTTGCAATCAAAGACCTCTCAATGATAGACACATCGTTGAAAGAATCACTTGATTCTCATTTAAACTACCTGAGATATTACAACTTTAAAATCACATGATTTTGGGCAAACCCAAAACGCTCCATACAAATGGCTACTTAGTTGTGACGTCACACCTAAGTATTTTGTGTGCATTTCATTTGAATTTTGTATGGTAGATAGCTACCATGCTTCATAACGATGAAATGTTTCGTTTAAGTTAATGGTTCTATTATAATGATTAGTGCAATTTGTATGGGTTTTTCAATGGGATAATTATTTTTTAATAATTTCATAGTTTTAAAATGGACTATGAATCATTGAATGACCATAAAACCGGCTAGACGTTATATTTTTAATTGAGAATGTTTGCCATTGGCACATATTGACCTATATGTTGATAAAATATTTATACTTTGTGAAATCTTGAGCTTAGTCATATACCCTATTAGGTGACGCGGATCTAAATTAAGCGGTCCACGCAGTTGAAACGAGTCACCTATCTTCCGCTATTTTGATTCAATCTAAGCCTAGTAATGCAAAAATTATAAATATCTACCTAGCTAGATTTCCTGCACAATATAAAAATGTAGGTCAAGATGACTATATACTTAGACCTTTTGTATGCAGCACCTATAAAACAAAAGGCAGGAGAGCTATAGGGCCTTTGTTTCAAGATACAGGGTAGCAGAAAAGATGGTTAAATTTAGATACTGTTCTTAATCACTCCGCCATTGAAGCTATTGTATTCCCTACTAATTTGGAAACGGGCTTTGTTTTAGGACCTGTGTAATCTGCGCTTAAAACAAAAATATGATATAAGAGGGTATTAGGGATAGGAAACGTGTAGACATTTTTGAAAATATTGTTAACATTGCATTAATATTTTAAATTTTAATCGAAAGAAGAGCTACTTACTTAGACAATTTAAATTGTCTAAGGCTACCTCTATTATAACTGAGCTTCGACAGTTTGTCTAGACGTGAAAAGATTAGGAGGTCCACTCTCACTTAAGTGAGTTAATATCATTACCTATTTATTATTTATGCAGTTAACCAAGTTTCATTCCGTAGGTATTTCTTACATTTTTCTTTGACACCAATGACTGTCATTTTAATCAAACTAAATTTTACGAACTTCTAAATGCCTGATTCACTCCGGATTATAATGATAAGAGAAAACACACCTCGGGTAAGGAGTTTCCTTCCATAACTTTCTCGATTCGCTAGTTTCTTTATATGTGATAGGTGGAAGACGAGCAGAGAGATCACGTGATGGTAAGCGATTGCCACCGCCCATTGACACCCGCGACGCCAGTGTGGTCACAAGTGCGCTGCCAACCTTTAAACCCGCTCTCCCCCAATTGGGCCTCAGGTACCCTCACTCACGCGACGAAACACAACACAGTGCCGCTTCACGCCAGTTTTCTGTGAGGCCGTGGTATCACTCCGGTCCAGCCGACCCATTCATGCCGAAGCATGGCTCTCCCGGGGTCAAACGCTAGTAACGTTAAATAACTTTATCTAAACGTGTTTCAAACAAAAGACTTGTATATTTTCAGCACGTATGTCGTGTTAATTACAACAAGGGTATAATAGGACCAGCCGTCAAATTACGTAAATATTAGTAGCTGCTACAGAACCGGTGGAATTATGCCACGTAGCACCTAGTATTTAATACTAGTACTAGTTAGGTCGGTTAAGTTATTAAAATGGGCAATTTCCTGGCTTAGGTTCCGTTTCAGTCTACGGTGGGGTAAACAAGTATAAGTATTTTAATTACCTTTATGGCTTTGTGGACCGAATCCACTTACATTTTACCCACACTGTTTAGATTTTTGAATATATATTTTGACATTAGCAAACTAAACCAGTGACTATAATGCAGAGGTAGCATTATGTCTATGATGGAGGCCTTTGCATTGCAGTGGGACAGTATACAGGCTGATACTTTACTTATTTTTAACTTTACGTTACCTCTGATATGAGTAAGTACTACAATGTAGGTACATACATACTTGTTGACTTTCGTCGCGTTTAGCCCCGTAATATGAATTTTAGTATAATGCAACGTGAAAGTTTAAAATCTTGAAAGTTAAATAGCTCTATATAAGCGGTAGGTACGCAAAAACAAAAAATATGTCTTGATCTACAAAGGATCAACCCAAAAAGTGGATAGATTTTTTTTAGATAGGTGGCTGATGAGTAGACAGATCACCTGATGGTAAGTTGAGTTACATGTGCGCTGCCAACCTTTTAACCCCCTTTCCCCCAGATTGGGCCTCTCCTCCCTAACCACTCCCACTCACGCAGCGAAACACAATAAAGAATAAAAGAAGAAAGGAAAAAAAACCGTACTTAGGCCCGCTTCAACCAACTTTTATCCGTGAATAAATCTATGGTATAACATCAGATGTGTATAGAATGACAGCAATATAACATCATCCTTAAATTTTAGAAAATAAAGAATATTACGCGTCAGTAATCTACTTATACATATTATAAAGAGGTATGTTTTTTTTTTGGTATGGTATGGTAGCTCATGTGGATTAGAATGCGGCTTCCATGCGGAGGGTCATGTTTCGGATCCGAGCATGAAAGTCTGGTGTTTCAAATCTATATGCGTATTTTTCTTCCATTAGCTCGACGGGTGAAGGAAAACATTGTGATTTCGATTCCCCTGTCTAAGGGCTATGAAGTACAGACAGCAGTAGCTTCATTATAGTTACTGCCTCGTTGGCGCAGTGGGTAGTGCGTCGCACTTTAAAGCGACGGCTGCGTTTCGGGTCCCGGGTTCGATCCCCATTGTTCGGACCAAAATTTGTACCTGAGTTTTTCTGTTATGAAATTCTCAGTGTCAGCCCGGAGTCTGGAAGTTGGCGGTCTTATACCCCCGTGCCTCTGAAAGCACGTTAAGCCGTTGGTCCTGCGCCCGATCCCTCTCCGGTCGTGTCACATTGGTGTCCCATCGGAATATGAGGGCAACGGAATAGAGAGTGCACTTGTGTTTGCGCACACACTTGAGCACTATAACATATCCTGCGTAAGTGGCTGACCGTTGAGATTAGCCGCCTTTGCCGAAATCGATTGGAGGATATTATTAATAATTACTTGAGTCCCCAAATCCTGAATCATGGTAAGTGTGCCCTGGGCTCCGAAACGACAGTTTTGGACGCAACTGGGAATTTAACGCTATGATAAGGAAGGGGTGCTTTAGATTTAGCATAGGATAATTGTTTAATCGGCCCTTAGTTGAAAAGCTAATCGCGGGCAGGTATGGCGGTGCCAACGGACTGTGATGCCTTGACATCGCTTCCGTTGTAATTGCAACTTGGGCTCTTCTCTTGCTTACCATCAGGTTGAGGAGAGCCAATTCACTTGCGCCTCAATAAAAAAATAAAAAAGTTCAAAATTCTCACCTTATATTAGTTGGGTAGAAGTTAACAGAAGTAGCTACAATCATGCTCATCACAGTCTGTGTTGCAGCCCCGTCTATGGAGAATAGAGATACAACAGCAGCCCTGGAGTTGGCCCAGCGAAGACTCAGTGTAGTTGCGATGGCGACTGTACCACCCGCTAAGATTAGGGTTTTCTTCCCTACTCTATTCACGATGAGTGTGGTGATGAAGTAAGGTACAACAGCGACGCATCCCATGATGATGGCGTTGACGTAAGTTGCTGTAGCCACTTTTTTTCTGAAAAAATATCAATCTCCCGTTATACTCGTAGATTGAAGTCCCTCTTAAAAACACGGAGCTAAAAGGACCCCGCAAAAGTTGTTAAGGAAATGTCTTCAGTCAATTTGCTTGAAATTTTGATATGTTATAGACTGAATTCATCATCATCATCATTTCAGCCAATAGTCGTCCACTGCTAGATATAGGCCTCCCCCAATGTTCTCCACACAGATCGGTCCTGTGCCTCCCGCATCCAATGGATTCCCGCGATCTTCACCAGATCATCGGTCCACCTTGTAGGAGGCCTGCCACGGCTGCGACTTCCTGTACGTGGCCTCCACTCGAGGACCTTTCCGCCCCAACGGCCGTCTGTTCTCCTCGCTATGTGCCCTGCCCATTGCCACTTGAGGCATGCAATCCTTTGGGCTACGTCTGTGACCTTAGTTCTCCTCCGGATCTCATCATTTCTGATACGATCACGCAGGGAGACTCCCAGCATAGCCCTCTCCATTGCTCTCTGGGTGACTTTGAGCCTCCTTAATTGGCACATTGTAAGCGGCCACGTAGACTGAATTGCCCTGAACAAATGTCCCTATGGGTCAGCTCAACCGGAGTGATACCACGGCCTCACAACTGGCGTGAAGCAGCACTGTGCTGTGTTTAGCTGCGTGAGTGAGGGTATCGGAGGCCCAATTTGGGGGACAGGGGGTTTAAGGGTTGCCAGCGCACTTGTGACTCCACTGGTGTCACGGGTGTCCATGGTCCATCAGGTGATCCGTCTGCTCGTCTGTCACCTATCACTTAAAAAAAAACGTTAACAGTGGCAGTTAATGAATTGGGTCAATCGGAGTGGCCTCACAGAAAACCGGCGTGATGCAGCTTCTTAAATGTGGGCAGCGCACTTGTGACTCCGCTAGTAGCAAGTGTCCATAGACGGTGGCAATCGCATACCGGCACGGTTCCCAAATTCGTTCCCAAAATACGATCGAGTTTATACCAACAGGCAGATCTATGTTTTTCCCGGTACATTATTGTTATTTTAACCCTCGACCTCTTTTGTGATGAAAGCAATACGTTATAATAAAAACAGTAAGTAATGAATATAAGAAATTATGTAAATAAATTATTTAAGGCGTGAGTTCGCGTGTGTATGTGCGACTTTAACGTTTTGTTGGTTTAGTGGTTTTTTATTTATTTAGTACACATGAGATTTTTAAGTTCGCTATGGTAAACAAACGTCAAATCGATCTTCAAATTCATAGAGAAATGTTACTAGAATCTCAGGAGCACTGTAATTATGGATTGTACAAAATTGATAATATCTCGGGAAATAACTTGGAAACCGTGATAGCATCCATTTGTTCAGAGCAGTTTAGTCTACAGCGTGTGTATTTTATACGGGCGAATAATTAATCCAGCTATAATATCTGATCCTACGAATCGTATAAGATAATCATTTCATTAAATTTTGTGGTTAATTAGGTGTAATGATTTTTCTAAAGTGCAACCCAGCAGCAATGTATGCCGTCCAACTTTGTTTGACATGACAAGTGACATGAGTGTCATGACACTCGTATGACGTTTAGATACTTATCTCTACGTTAATTGATGTTATTAACGTTAACTACCAGTGGATGCAATACATTGCGTGCTCAATTATTTTGTATGAAAAAAAAAGTACCTTAATTTCCTAAAGAATTGTATGTAAACAGGTTCCCTAGGTCCGATAGTAATCGCCATTAAAATATTCGCCCGTATCAAATAAACACGCTGTATAACATATCAAAATTTCAAGCAAATTGACTGAAGCCACATTTTCCTAACAACTTTTCTTGTGTATATGATCATTAAGCCCAAATTTGAATGTTAATGGCGACTTTAGCACGGTTTTCATTTGGTGGCTTAAACTTTAAAAGGCAAATTCATTCAAGCGCCATTTTGAAAATTTTACAAGAGAGTCAGTTTAATTTATTTTTTTAATCATAGAACAGAAGTTTATTGGGTGAATTGTATAAGGGTAAAATGCTACAATTCACATAATGTTAATAGGCGGATTATCAGTGCAACATTTGTTTTTTTTTTGACATAAAAAATATTTTCCACAACTGTTTTCATTTTAACAGGAGTAGTGAGTTATTACGTCACGGTGTGCGAGGTTGTATAAATCGCGTGAGAACTTTGTTCGACACATACATTAACTTACATAAAACTAAAGCTTTTATTATTTCATGGCATATAGTTGTGTATTTAATTAAATATGTAACTACCTAGCCACCTAACTACTTTGAAAGGGCATAATAAAAGTAACGTGCGCTGATATTTTACTTTCCTTGTGGTTCAGCTTTCAACCTTTGAATAGGGAATTGAAGTTTCAACCCGTGTGCGGAAGGCCATCTTTAACACTGGCCACTAAGAACGTGGAAAGGAGACGGAATAAATATCCCCTGATAAGCGGTCGGCAAAATGAGAGTTGTTATCGATACATCGCATCGATAAAGCGTATTTAACGTTACATCTTAAACCAATTATTTTATAAGTAAAGATAGCCTATTGTTTTATATTTTAATTGAGAATAACCTGTTTTCAGTTCGATTTGACAATGAACTCAATCTTGAAATGTAAAAAAAAACTAACTGCTTCAAAAAAAAATAGGTTGTTGTCTTTCGACAATGTTAGTAAATACATTTTGCAAATGGTTTTGCTGTTAAATACCATACAGTTAGCGAAATAAATGAATTATGGCTAATGAAAAATAATTTTCAAAAATGATATATTTTTGAAAATTATTTTTCATAGCCATATAGAAAAGTTGGCTAGACTTCGAATTTATTTTGAACTGATACGAGTTCAATATGTTAATATCACAATATTTTTATGATTTTAATGTAGACTTTCAAAGAAAAAGAGACCGTCTCCTTTACTATTAGGAAAACTTGACCGCTATACCGCACGCAGGTTTGCACGCAGGCATAGATATGCACCCTAAACAGACTGTGCCTTTTCATAAAAAGCCATACTTGAAAAACCGTGCGAAGCCGTTAGTACTGTGGTGACGTGCTAGGCTAGGCTACGTATGTTCATTCTCTACCGCACCCGTGTAGAATCTGTGTCAGAGCCGGTAGGATCTCTTTCACGCTCTGTTACGTTTATTCCGAAAATTGTACATCCGTTTTTAGTTCCATACACGCAGGTACTAACCGGTATACAAATGTCAGATACATTCAAGTTCAATTCTCGGTACTTCAAATCCTCAGTGTATGAGTCCAACATAAAACAGAGATCTTCTGAATTTTCGGCGTAGTGCTCAACAATGGTGGACACCTGTGGGAACCACATGCGAATCACGTTGAATCTGTGAAATGTCAGATTAGTATTATTTACAGACACATTTAGCATATCATCATCATCATATCAGCCCACATCCACCCACTGCTGAGTATAGGCCTCTTCTTTATCCCGCCATTCCCTTCGGTCCCTTGCCAGCCTTATCCATTGTGTCCCCACTGCCATCACAATATACCTATTTAGACTACCGTGCAGGCGGTCTGCCCATAGGACGTCGTCCCACTCTTGGCTGCCTTCGGTAAGCTTTATAGTCCACTTATCATCTTTACGCCTTGCCAGGTGTCCTGCTCATCTCCACTTTAGCTCACACACTCGCGTGCCAACGTCTACTACCCTACTACTATCTTTAGCATATGAGATAACCATAAATGCTACGCTTGGGCATGAATGAGCCGGCTCCACCGAAATGATACCACGGCCTCATAAGCCAGAGTGAAGTAGTGAGTGACAATACCGGAGAATCAATTAGGGGAATGGGGAAAAAGTTGTGAGGGTACTTATATAATATAAAAAATCTATTTTTTACTTTATATTATATTATAAAGGGCTTAGTTACGTAACTAAGCTATGTGCTTGACTGCCTCGGTAGCGCAATGGTTAGTGGGTCGCCCTTTAAAGCGACGGTTGCGCTTGGGGTCCCGGGTTCGATCTAAATTTGTACCTAAGTTTTTCTGTTAAGAAATTCTCAGTGTTAGCCCGGAGTCTGGAAGTTAGCGGTCTTGTACCTCCGAGCCTCGGAAAGCACATTAAGCCGTTGGTCTTGCGCCTAATCCCTCTTCAGTCATGTCACACTAGTGTCCCATCGAAATAAGAGGGAACGGGACAAGAGAGTGCACGTGTGTCTGCACAATAACTTGTACACTATAATATATCCTGCGTCGATGGCTGATCGCTGAGATTGGCAGCCATGACCGAAATATCGGTTTGGAGGACATTATTATTAGAAAGTTTTTTTTATGATATAGGGGCAGACGAGCAGACGTATCACCTGATGGTAAGCGATTACAGCCGTTCATGGACACCTGCCACGTCAAAGCAGTAACAGGTGCGCTGTCGGCCCTTTTAAAAGGGAGTACGCACTTTTCTTGAAGGTTTGCAGGTGGACCCGAAACCAGCTGAAAATATATTACGAGTATTTTTAATAGTACTCAAATTAAGACAATGGTTAATGTGCCGTTGTAATTATTTCATTTAAGAGTTAAGCTTAGTATAAAGGGCTTAGTTACGTGCTAAGTATTAGAAAAAAAAACGTAACTTTCGAACATAAGAGAGCCATGCTTTGCATGGGACGACCCGATTGGAACAGTGGTAGTGAACGCTGCCTCTGATACAAGGGTTGCGGGTTCGATCCCCGCATAGTACAAATGACATATGAACATGTTTGTTTGTATTGGTCTGGGTGTTATCTATGTATTATAAGTACGTATTTACAAAAGAAAAGTATTATATGTATATATTTGTAATCCCACTGTTGATTCTGATATCCGTAACACAGATGCTTGAGCTACCTATCTCGGAGTCAGATTAATGATGTGATGTTGTGTAATATTTATTTATGCTTTGGCATGAATGCCCCGGCTTGACCGGAATGACACCATGGCGTTAAGCAGCGTCTGTGTTCTATTTCGCTGCGTGAGTGAGGGTACCGGAGGTCCTAAACAGGGAAAATGAGTTTAAAGGTTGGCAACATACTTGTGACTCCACTAGTGTTGCGGGTTTCTATATGTGGCGTCATGTTTGTTACACTAAAAGTGTTCGCAAGGTAGAATAAAATACGAGAGCATCCCTTCGATTAAACACTGGGTCAACCATCCAAATTAACGGTTAATTATGTTAAGAAAACTGAACCTTTGCCTGCATTTTACTATTCTTACAAACGTAATATGACAATTAATGCTTTAGTCCACACCCGCCTCAAAACGGAAAATTTTCTCGTGAAGAACAGTAAAAAACTACGAGTTGAGTTTAAATTACAATGGAGAGACTGGTGCATTGCGGCTCGGGTAGTCCTTTAATTTATATTACACATAATGAATCCACAACTGGATCAGGCAACATACCAAATAATGTTTAAAGAATCTATCTATACTGTACGTACAAGTAAAAATGTTAGTAGCTTCTCGCGAATTTCGAATTTCTCCCCTTTTTAAATTCAGTTAAAGTGTGGCATAGATACTAAGTATCTACAAAGAGGTAGTAGAGGTAAATCCTTCAGATAGCGGCAACGCTTAAGGTGACACAAGTAGGTCACACTAGCGACGCCAATCGATTTTAATTTTTAGCTACTAAACTGGATCTATTTTAAATAATTTCGGTTACAATTTCTCCGCAAACACTTATACTATTTATTAAATAACCATGCACAAATGTCGGGTCCGTTTTTGTACGCGAAAAATCATTTTTTCGCGCACGCGGAACCAACATTTGTGAATGGTTATTTAATAAATAGTATAAGTGTTTGCTGGGAGGTTGTAATCCAGAAATTGTTTAAAATAGATCCGGTTTAGTAGCTAAAAATAAAAATCGATTGGCGTAACTAGAGTACCCTACCCGTCACCTTTATCCGAAAACACGAAACGCTTTTGCGATGTAACCGATAATGACATTTATTAGTTATACCAACTAATTTCCGTAAAAAAAAAAAGGATAGAATTATTGCTTCGGTTTTTGAGAAAATAAAGTTACCAACTCGATGCACTTATTCACTTTAATTTGAAGTAGCTTTTATAGTTTCATAAACCATTTGGGTAACATTTAGTGAAAGAAAACATAGGTTTTGTGATAGCTATAAAATAATTTCAGTAATATCAGCATCTATTATTCATCTTTCTTTTGGTCTTACTCTTCGCTTATCTTTCGTAACAATTACGATTTGATGAGAAAATATACACAGATTTCCAAACCAAATTTATGGGTTATCAAAAAATCTTTCAATTTCTTCGTATTAAGGTCAGTCAGTAATTAATCACATCGATGCACAAATATCTAGAAATTCTCAAAGACCTCAGCAAAATATTTATGCAAATAGTTTAATCCACTAATGCTACTTTGGTCGAAATAATCGAGGAAAAAATATTTCAATTTATTAAATACTGTGAAAAATAGCGAAGCTGGAAAAACCAGAGTGCATCCCCCACTCGACACCCCCCCATTTCGCGCCTCGTACAAAGTTGGAATACGATTTGGGGCGCCTCTGACGTGGCAGGGCTGAGATTTGTAGGGAGGCTTACAAACTATCGATGTTTTTTTTATCAAGCATATACGGCAAAGGGCGGAAATCTTTTTGATGTATGCCGACGAATTAGCCAATTGAGACCACGTTCGTGCAAACACTGGTATGAGCTTCCAGCCATAGCGTTCACTGATCGCTACGACATGTCCTTATTTAAACGAGGTTTGAAAAGAGTTTATCTTTCACGGTGGGCATTGGCATGACAGTGCTCCGCCATTGTTGATGTCTATGAGTGGCGCGATGGTGGTTAGCCATTTACCATCAGAAAAAAAAAGCAAGCCTTATTAGTGGAGCCTGTGGTTAGTCTTAGTGCAGAGCTTTTTTATGTAATAGGTAGGGTCTGAGCAAATGGATCACCTGATGCTAAGCGATTGCCGCCGCCCATGAACAACACCAGCGGATTCACAAGTGTGCTACCAATCTTTAAACCCCCTTTCCCTGGATTGGACCTCCAGTAATCTCACTCATGCAGCAAAACACAACACAGACGCTGTTTCACGCCGGTTTTCTGTGAGGCCGTGTCCGGTCAAGCCAGGCCAATCAGGCTAAAACATGCTCTCCCATGTTTGAAAGTAATAAGTTTTTTCTAATACTTAGCATGAAACTTAAGTTTAATATAAAGGTTATATTAAACTAACTCTAAAATGAAATAATTATATTTTTTTTATTAAAAATTTTACTACATTCTAATTAAAAAATATAGGTATTTTCAGTCGGTTTCGGGTTCACCAATCTTTTTGTCATTGAATGAATAAATTGATATGAATGAATTTAATTTGGGGTATAAATTATTCTTCCACTCTAGTGTTCTTTTCAATATCATTAAAATATAAACGACCAGTTCGGATTAGTGGTAGTGAACGCTGCCTCTGAAGGGTTGCGGGTTCGATCCCCACACAGTGCACACATTTGTGTGTATGAACATGTCTTTTGGTATTGGTCAAGGTGTTTTCTATGTTTTATAAGTATATATTTGTCATTCCACTGTTGATTCTGATATCCGTAACACAGGTGCT
This sequence comes from Marasmia exigua, assembly GCA_019059595.1. Taxonomy (NCBI): domain Eukaryota; kingdom Metazoa; phylum Arthropoda; class Insecta; order Lepidoptera; family Crambidae; genus Marasmia; species Marasmia exigua. The sequence continues at coordinate 12,721,501 of CM032480.1, read as the reverse complement.
TGAGCTACCTATCTCGGAGTCAGATTAATGTATGTGATGTTGTGAAATATTTATTATATTGTTATTAGAAACCAGTGATGAAGAATTTAGTCTTGGTCCAGCTAAGCAATGCGGAACATTTTATCGATACATTTTCATACATCCCTGTTTGCGTAACGGTTTTAGCTCGTCTACTTTATAATCGCCTTATTTTCATGCAATATCTTTTCAGAGAATTGAAGGGCGGTGAGTTCTTTTGGATCCTTTAGATCATTTACTTCGTATTCATGAGGTTCCAGGTTCCATTCATTTGGTCTTCATTTTTGTAAAAAATTTCGCTATCTATGATAAGATACCTCTCATCATCAGCTCATTTAAGTCCCCACTGCTGGGGCACGGGCCTCCCTCAATCACATGAGGGGTAATTGCCATACTCACCACGCTTGGCAGACGGGTTGGCGAGGGTTTTAATGTAAATGCAGAGTTTTCCTTCTCTGGGTGCTGATGATCATGCCAGCAGCTTTACCTTAGTCGCCTTTTACGACACCTTGGTAAGAGTGAGGGTGGCCTATTCTACTCTGCCGGGGACCACACGGCCAGGTACCTCTCATATTATTTATTTATTTATTACTTAAGAAAAAAAATACAATTGGCGGACTTAATGCTTTACAGCATTCTCTACCAGTAAACCATTGGGCGAAGCAGAAAGATCTATGGCGGCTTAATAAAATATATATAATGCTTAAATATATATCTTATTAATATTTAAATGACTAAATATACATACACAACATTAATTAATACAAATAAACCTACATAAACTATTAATAATGTATAATTAACTAATGATGAGTACAACCTGTGCGGATAAAGAATGGGATCAAATATGGCGGCGCTCACTATTTGCGTCTATACTTGCACCCCACGAGTGCGAGTATAGACGCAAAGTAGTGTGCGAGCGAGAAGTGAATAGATGCGCCGCCATTTCTGATCCCATTCTTTATCCGCACAGGTTGTACTAATTTATTACCTATGTTGTAAGTAAACCGACCAATGCCGACTTGCTAATTTCTTACAATTTTACAATAACTTATTTTTGTAACTTTTATGAGTAGTATTGGCAGAATCTGTTGGTCAATAAAACGTAAAACACCGGCGATTGAGTGACTGTGACTTTGACTGACTTCGACTGTTGACCCATATTTTCAATAAGTTACTTGACATTGGCAAGATATCTTCGGGAAGAGACATAATATAATATAAAAAAGCTACCAATGAGTCAATCACTGACTATACTTCAAAGAAAACTACATTGTATAACAGTGCATATTAAGGAAATCATACTCTGTATACCTTAGTGAGAAAAAATAAATAAATATTGAATACGACTGAAGAAAAGAAAATTGACATCATGTAAAAGTTTCAAAAACAAGATGTACTTCTTTTACTCACTCCATAAAACCTTTGGGACGCCTGCTATAAACAATAATCAAAATATCACATTACGAACCCAAGGTTAACCGCTGAACTTCACACCTCCAGGGAAATAATACCGGCTCGAAGCCTCCAGGGGATTTAATCAAATCCAGTGCGCCTACGGCTGACAGCTCATTTGGAATTACAATAGTGACCGCTAGTGGTGTATGTTGAAAATATCGATAGACCGTCGATCTACTTATATTATGTGAAAGTTTCAGTAGAGTGGAATTACAATAATGACCTCAGCTAGTGGTGTAAGATGGAAATATTGATAGACCGTCGAAAGTACCTAGCAAATATGTTGCAGAGACTAGCGATAAGTATCATTTGACGTCTAAAACTATAACGTTATTTACTAAATTTATAGAATATTCCATTTTAGCGTTAACCTTTAATTGCATTTAAATAGGTATATTATAATAATTATGATAAATAGATTGAACACGTTATGTTTGAGCAATATTTAAATAAATGTTATTACAAATAAATAAATTATTGATTATTAATTATCAATATGACCTGGCTTCCAGGATTGATCCCGCCTAATTTGGTTCACTAGACACGTGTAAACAATGAGATGAGATCGAAAGGCCTTATCTTAGACGACCAATGACACGATCGGCTTATGAATTGTAGCTCTGAGATATCACTGGAAAAACTAACAAACCATGGTCAAAGCGTGCCCCGGGCTCAAAAGTGATCACTTTGGACGCAAATAGGAATAACACGCTCATGCTGATATCAAATTATCTAAATACACAATAAATAAATAAAAATAATAACCCTGATCTTTTTGTTTAAGTCGAAAATGGCAATCAATACACTATTTTTCTGAAGATAAAAAGAAGATGAGAAATTCAACCGAATTAAAAATATTTTCTATCGATATTATAACTATCGATAACTCGTCCGGGATCAGACATTGATACCACTGAGCTGAGATTTTTTGGAAGTTTTAGGAAGAAGTAGGAGTTTAAAGATTTAGGTACCTACTTTTTTTTGCGTTGGGCGAATGCCGCCGACCCGATGTTCAATTGGCCGACGTCGCCACCTTTAGGCGGCGCCTTATTCATACCCGTCTGCCGGGGGGCGGAAGGGTTACGTCGGGCTCTCCTCCAGTAAAACTGAAGGTCTACTGACTAAACCCCCAACGACGCTCCCTCCCTCGAGAGTGGGAAGGAGACATATTAGAAACAAATACTCTGACTACACGTTCCTTCCCAGGCGTTGGCCCGCTTACAGCGCGGACCCTCTTATGCCTCCCCCAGATGGATTGGAGGGGGGGGGGGGGGGGGGAGCGACCTACCTACCTAAATCTTAAAACTCCTGCTCTTTAGAAACTGATGCTACGACTACCTCAGTGGCGCAGTGGCTAGCGAATCGCACTTTAAAGCGACGGCTCAAGAAGTCCCGGGTTCGATCTCCAAGTTCGGAAAAAATTCGTACGTAAGCTTTCGGCAAGAAACGTTTAGTGTAAGGATAGCGTCTAGATGTTGGTGTTCTTGTACCCTTCAGAAAGCACGTTTTAAGCCGTTAATCCTGCGCCCGATTCCTCTCCGGTCGTGTTACACTGGCCTCCCATTGGAATATGAGATAGCGATAATAATAGAGAATGCACTTGTATTTGCGCATATATTTGAGCACTATAATATCCAGCGTACGTGGCTGATCGTTAATTAAGCTGGGAAAAAATGCTTTACCATGGCTCTATGACCTTGAAGGAAAAATCGCAAATAAAAAACAGCGGAAGCTGCTTCGCACCGGTTTCGTAGCCATATTAAGAATAGCATAGCATATTGAGAAATTTTATTATTGACAAACTGGCTCTTGCAAAAATGTTTTTATTCCGTTATAAAATACTTGGACCTAAAAATTAATTATTCTGTATTTACTTAAATTACTGACTATTGAGGAATGATGAGGTCAACCGTTGGAGCCGTAAAGTCCTTCAGTGGAGACCGCGACTCGGTAAGCGTAGTGCTGGACGCCCTGCGACAAGATGGGATGACGACATTCGAAGGCTGGCTGGTGTGGGCTGAATGACAGTGGCCGAAAATCGGGAGCAGTGGCTTGCATTAGGGGAGACCTATGTCCAGCTGTAGATGAGTGTGGGTTGCTGATGATAGGGAATGATGAGAGAATGAAATGTAAGTTAAATTTGAATTCCGTAATTGTAACTAATTAATTAAATTGTAATTTATTACAATACATTAATTAATCTTAAAAATATAATTCCATTAATTAGCCTTACTGACCTATATTATTTCTACGCAAACAATGGCAGAGTATACTGAACTTAGATTATAACTTGGACCAAACTGTAAATAAATAAATGATTATGATTTCTTAGAGGCAGTATCACCCCGGTCAAGCCGACAAATTTATCCCGAAGCGTTGCACTCCCATGTTCAAATAAAATAAAGTAAATAGTATATTATTCTTATACTTACACAGCCATAATGAGGAAGTCCATGAGGCAAAACATAAGTATATAAAGTACTGTTGGCCTCTGGATCATCGGCTTTAGGTTCTCAAAATGGAAGCTTTCAGATTTTGGTTGTTCTTTAGTATCATTCGAAAGTTCTTTTTGTTTGTCTTTCCAAATGTCTGCATACTGGAATTTAAAAAAAAAGAGAAGAAAGCAGAATGAGTGATTTTCTTTCTCACTTAAGATCAAATGAAAGAACAATGAAACAAACGTAAAATCATTTTATATTCTATACTTATACTTATTTGCTTCGTCCCATAAGCAAAAAACTATGACTAAAGATCATGTTACTGTCATGGAACTAGAAAAATCACGCATGTCTATGGTATTTTAAGTGTTCAGGCAAAAACCAGTAGCAGAACATGAATCAATGTTTTTTTTTATAATTTTTGTTTGTCCGTTTGTTAGCGCTAATCTAATAATCTCGGAAACTAGAGAATGGATTCGATGAAAACTTTTTGGTAAAACTGGGCCACAATTAGAGTAAATAAAGTAAAGTATCAGCCCATATACTGTCTCACTGCAAAGGCCTCCATCAAAGAAATCAAGTCATCGCTACTATAATGATAATAGGCTTAATCACCAGGCTTGCCAAATGCGGATTGGTGATCACAAACCCGAGCTATGTTCGGAAAATTCGAAACATAGGTACTTTTTGCTCGACCCAGGAATCGAACCCAAAAACCCGAGATCTACGGCCTGGTTCTTAAAGCCACTGGACCCCCATTGGTCTTTTTAGAGTATAATTAAAAAACTGGAGTGCGAGTCAGACTCGCCTATGAAGGGTTCCGTACCAGCAAAAAAAGTGGCTGTGACATACGGACGGACGGACAGACGCACAGGCGGATAGACGGACAGACAGACAGACATGACGAATCTATAAGGGTTCCGTTTTTTGCCATTTGTCTACGGAACCCTAAAAATGGCAATCTCATTTCCACGCTACTGGAGCTGTGTGCTTCCACTAGTTACTTAATAAGTAAATAAATAAGTTTCTGTAAAATTTTCCCTCCAATTAAAAGTCAGCGAAAATTTCCCAAAACAAAAACGCTCTCACCAAACAACTACAGCGTACCTGGTACGTGTCTGCGGTCTTCCCAGTATTTTCCTTGTAAATATTAATTAAAATCTCCCTGACTTCATCGTATTTGCCGCGCGACAGCAAAAACTTCGGACTCTCTGGGATAAGCAGGTACTGCACAGCTCCCAGGAGGCCAAATAGTGCCATGACGATGAGGTAGAAGTTCCACGTGTTTAGAACTGAAAAAATTGTGATTATTGTTATGATCAAATCTCATAAGCGGAATTTGATGATATACTTCGTATTTTTTTGTTATTGATTAAAATAATGAAAAAAGGTCGAATCTGAAAAATAAAATTCACATTCCTATACTAATTGCATCAAGCAATCAGCTGATTACTTTTGTATAGGAAGGTAAGAATTTTGTTTTGATATTCGACCATATTTGTTTTGGGAAAATGTTTGTTTGGTGTTCAAAAAATCAAGGGTTGATTCTGTAGTGGCAGTCAAACACACGTAGTCGGCCGATGCAATTCAAATTTCTTAGTCTAAGTTGTTTGTTTTTTTTTTTTGGTTTAGTGATATGTTAAAGTGACAGTTACTTTGGGTGGTCTCGGCAGAATCCGTACATTAGTGTTGCTTATCGATTGTATTGCTGGTTGTCAATAGTATCGATACTATCGATAGTAAAATTAGATCAATACTATTGATAACGCTAATACTATCGATATTTTCGATTGTTCATTGTCCGATACTATCAATAGTATCAGATACATTTAATCAGGCAGGCTATTGTAATATACCTGACTATCGATACTGTCGATACTATCGGACATTAAACAATCAATAGTATCGTTAGTATTGGCGTTATCAATAGTATTAACCTAATTTTATTATCAATACTATCGATAGTATGGATAGTTTTGAGCAATACTATCGATAGTCTGAATGATTAAACAATCGAGAGTATCGATAGTATTGGCGCTATCAATAGTATTGATCAAATTTTACAATCGATACTATCGATAGTTTGTACCAATAGCAATACTATCGATAGTCTGAATGATTTTCGAGGACATTTATCTATAGGGAAACTATCGATAGTTCGGCAACACTACCGTACATCCATAAAAAACTAAACATTGTCATTGTCACTTAGTTTCTTTCATCGTCATCATCATCAGCCCATTTATGTCCCCACTGCTGGGGTACGGGCCTCCCTCAATCACATGAGGGGTAATTGCCATACTCACCACGCTTGGCAGACGGGTTTTGATATAAATGCAGAGTTTTCCTTCTCTGGGTGCTGATGATCATGCCAGCAGCTTTACCTTAGTCGCCTTTTACGACACCTCGGTAAGAGTGAGGGTGGCCTAATCTACTCTGCCGGGGACCACACGGCTGAGTTTCTTTGATACAACCATAATCTTTGGAGTTCAAAAATTTGAAGATACTCACCAATAGCTCCATTAAATAACGTATACCTCCAATCTTGTATTAATATGACCCACGATAAGACAGCTATGACAACTGTCGCCACAGCCGCAGACCCGGACTGCATGATCATCATCCGATCTCTGATCTCCGTGTAGCAGAGCTCTGCAGTCATTGTCACTCCTGCACTGTGACACGAACCATAACTAGAAGGGAACATATAATTAAATTAAGGCGATGGGTAGCTAGCGACACCAATAGATTTAAATTGTTAGCTACTAAACCTGGATCTATTTTTAACAATATCGAGGCGGGATTCTCTAAGCTATCATTTATACTATTTATCTGTTACTACTTTTTGATCTGTTTTTGCACTCGAAATATGGATTAACGCCATAAGTGGCTGTTTTTAGCGGTAATTAAAAATTTAAAAAAAGCAGACCCAAAAGTTAAGTATCAGTATTAAATAAATAGTATATAAGTGTTTTCCGAAAGGCTGCAGCTTCGATATTGTTAAAAAGACTATCCGGCTTAGTTGCTAACAATTGAAATCAATTGGCTAGTGTGCCCTACCCGTCACCTTAAATGGGTTTGTTATTTTTTTTATGGAAAGAGTAAACGTGTCATTTTCGGAAAAAATGTCACAGAATGTGTAAGAGATCCAAGCAACCAGACGCAGCTTTATTGCATCTATACTATAATCCATGGGAGAGCCACGCTTTGGCATGAATAGGCCGGCTCGGCCGGAGTGATACCACGGCCTCACTGAAAACCGTGAAGCATCACTGTGCTTTGTCGTGGGTGTCCATTGGCGGCGGAAATCACTTACCATCAGGTGACCCATCTGCTCATCTGCCACCTATGACATAAACAAAAAAAATACGGGTGCGGTAGAAAAAAAACTTCACCCAGTACTCCACCCTAGTTCTAACGGCTTCGCGCGGTTTTTCAAGTATGGCTTTTCTATGAATAGGCTCAGTCTGGTTAGGGTCCTAAGGGTGATATGTCTTTGGGTTCACCTGTTAATACGCCATTTTGTTTTTAGTCAAAAATTGCGTCTTCTTTAAATTATAAAATTTTAAACTTTAATCATTTATGGTCCACAAGTTAAAGGTCGCTCAGCGGGCTATGGAACGAGCAATGCTCGGCGTCTCTCTCCGAGATCGAATCCGAAATGAGGTGATCCGGCAGAGAACCAAAGTCATCGACATTGCCCACCGGATTAGCAAGCTTAAGTGGCAGTGGGCTGGCCATAATAGCCGCAGAACTGACAACCGATAGGGTAAACAAGTTCTAGAGTGGAGACCGCGTCTTGGCAAACGTAATGTAGGGCGCCCTCTGGCTAGGTGGGGGGACGATCTGCGCAGGATGGCTGGCAAGAGCTGGATGCGAGAAGCCATGGATAGATCACAGTGGCGAACAATTGGAGAGGCCTACGTCCAGCAGTGGACTGCGATAGGCTGATGATGATGATGATGATGATGAATCATTTATGTACACGGGACACGGGACAGGCGTAGCAGACGACGCCGTGCACCTCCAGTCTGCTTGTGACCACGGCCGTTGTAACGCGGTCGAAACGTCAAGCTGTGAGTAGATGCTACTACGAATATGTACTTACATATAAAAATAACCGCGATTTGTCCCGTGTACCTACATTAATTCTTTAAATTATATCCAATTGTCATAATTAGAACTATTTTCATCTCTTTGTTTGTTTTGTTAGTTACTTTTTGGTTTGTTAGCAAAAACTATGATTCCAATGCAAATCAGATTTCAGAAGATCTTTTAAAAAAATACGATTGCCGCTAAAAGTAGGTTATAAACGGACATCATAAAACCTTTTCACTAACACAAGTAGACTAAATTGTCTGAAATAAATAAATATTAGGTATTATTATTACTATATGAAAAAATAGCGCGTAATCAAAAATGTAAAATTACCTTATAAGATAACCACCATGAAGCGTAAACCAACATAAAATTAAATGTGAGAAATTCTTATCTTTATTTGCCGAGTAATGTAGGTAATTTATGGCATAGCGTTATCATGACCAAATGTAGACATTCAGGAGCAGATATTATGAGGTAGCGCCAAGAATTAACTGTGGAGCCATAAAATGGATCTCCAGTAGCGAATATGCTGCTAGCAGTTGTAAAAGAGCATTATAAGGTGACATAAAATCGCTTCTCAAGTTTTTTAAAATCGAAAGATTTAAAACGGTAAAGTTTTAAATCTTTCGATGTTGTTAGGAGTTATAGAAAGTAGAGACTGTCTGTTTATTTCGACTTTGTTATTCCTTAGGAATAGGACGCTCTGTTGCTCTGGTGGTTTCAGTACAAGGTCGTGATCTCGGGGTCCTCTGTTCGATTCCCGGTTCGAGCAAAAAGTATGTTTCGAATTTTTGGAACATAGCTCGGGTTTGTGATCACTAATCCGCATTTGGCAAGCGTGGTGATTAAGCCTTATCCCATCATAGTAGCGATAACATGATTTTTTATAATGGAGGCCTTTGCCCTGCAGTGGGACAGCATATAGGCTGACACTTTACTTTATTCCTAGCATGAAAAAAAAATACAAAGTGATGTCAGCCTGCATAGACGGTGGTGCCAACTGGTGCCATGCATGTGAACTTAGTAACATGTTACTTTCACTTAGTACTTTTTTCCTTAGTATGGGAAAAATAGTTCATCGGTTCTCGTTACATGAGGCTTGTAATAAGCAGATTTATTTTTATAAAGCAATCAAGCAGATGGTTTGGCGTTGTTTCGGTAGATGTCACTATGCATTTTTACATCGCGCTAGTAAAGCATGTTTCCTAACCAATGACCTCAAGTCGCCTGCCCAAATTAAGAAATTTTAAAACAGGAAATATGCCAGAGGTATAGAAGGCATGCCATGTGGTCCCCGGCAGAGTAGAATAGGCCACCCTCACTCTTACTGAGGTGACGTAAAAGGCGACTAAGGTAAAGCTGCTGGCATGATCATCAGCACCCAGAGAAGGAAAACTCTGCATTTATATCAAAACCCTCGCCAACCAGTCTGCCAAGCGTGGTGAGTATGGCAATTACCCCTCATGTGATTGAGGGAGGCCCGAGCCCCAGCAGTGCCTACCTACCTATACCTGCGTGATCGTATCAGAAATGATGAGATCCGCAGGAGAACTAAGGTCACAGACGTAGTCCAAAGGATTGCATGCCTCAAGTGGCAATGGGCAGGGCACATAACGAGGAGAACAGACGGCCGTTGGGGCGGAAAGGTCCTCGAGTGGAGGCCACGTACAGGAAGTCGCAGCCGTGGCAGACCTCCTACAAGGTGGACCGACGATCTGGTGAAGATCGCGGGAATCCATTGGATGCGGGTGGCACAGGACCGATCTGTGTGGAGAACATTGGGGGAGGCCTGTGTCCAGCAGTGGACGTCTATTGGCTGAAATGATGACGATACTATCGCCACGAAGTGATTTATATTGAGTGGAGAACAAGTAACAATAATTATCATAATTGCTAAATGCATATTGCATAAAAAATATGATTGAAAAAATTACTACGATTGAAAAAATACTACGATATTTCGTGTAGTTTCCGAGATATAATGATTTCAAAATACACGGGTTGTAAGTGACGTCATCGCCGTCCCAGTACTTCGCAACACTAGCTCAGTCCACTCGCATGTCCCAGATAATACATCGCCCGTATCTGCATAAACTTGGTTGAAAATAAAAAAACATGACTGAAAATATTATAACGATACGTCGTGTATTTCCCAAGATACATAATTTAAAAAAAAACTGTGTTACGGTGACGTCACAATACCAGCGCGCGCCTGCGAAATTATAAGTTTTTGTAAATTCATTAAAATTTGGTATTTTTTGATGAAACAAAAACTTGTGTATTTGTATAGATATTACAATTAGATGCTCTACTGGGAGCATAGTTTTAAGCGATTTTGTACGCCTATTAACATTCTCCATTATTATCTCACTTACAGGAAGAAATTGCTACACAGCTTTGTTTAAAAAAAATGTTTATATTTTCTTAAAGTATTCATTGCTCACTTTAGAAAAAAAAATCTTTTATTCGCCACAAAATAAATCACTTGGCAGCGCTAGTATCGTCACGTTGAGCCGTTGGTCCTGCACCCAATCCCTCTCCGGTCGTGTCACGCTTGTGTCACATCGGATTATGAGTGTAAGGGAATAGAGAGTGCACTTGTGTTTGCGCACACACTTGAGCAGTATAATATATCCTGCGTACGTGGCTGATCGTTGAGATTAGCCGCCATAGCCGTAATCGGTTGGAGGATATTATTATTATTATGACAAAATTTCAATTTGGATCGGATTGCAAAACTAACAACAAAACTTCATATTGTTTCAGGTGTAAATCGTCCCTGATTGTTTGCTGCTGATGTTTTGCGAGAACAAGATAAGGTAAGGTAAAAGTAAATAGAATCGTAAAGTAGATAAATACTTACTGTTACGGTTAAGATACAGTATCACCAGATTTACCTTTTGTTTGAGACGGTAATATAAGGAAGTGGGTTCAAATTTATTTTTAAAACAATTTATAGATATTAAATATAACACAAACAAAGACGCCGGCCGGTAAAAGACCGGCAACAAACAATAAATAAATATTTCAGAACATCACACACATTTGACTCCTAAGATAGGTAGCTCAACCACCTGTGTTACGGATATCAGAACCAACAGCGGAATTACAAATATTTACATAACGACGCCACAGCGCGCCTAATATCCATGGCATCGAAGGCTACCATCGAAAAAATAACCGAGTACAACCTCAAAATGGCGATCCGCCGGGGCGATGACGCGGTTAGGGACAAGCTTGCAAATAAAAGATAAATTACTAACATACCCCTGAGCCCCCTATGAGGTCCTTAACTACATAAAATCATCAAACCCCCTACCCCAAAAAAAAATAAATGACAGTACATTTTATATATCTTACTAACATTAACCATGCATGACTGCCTAAACTTATGATTGTTATTGTAATTTAATTTAGTTTAATTTTATCGCGGAGCAAATTTCAAAAATAATTTGTAACACTTAAAAAAAGAGCACAATAAAGGCACGGAACCAGTGTCCGTGGAATTTCATTAGAATTAAATTTAAAAAAAATATATATTTACATTTGATACTTTTTTAATGTAAATCAATACTTATAATACATAGAAAACACAAAGACCAACACAAGCAGACATGTTCCACACAAACTTTTGTACTGTGCGGGGATCGAATACCCAACCCTTACACCAGAGGCAGCGTTCCCTACCACTGATCCAAACGGGTCGTCGAAATGCTTTAGCGATTTCTCTGAGTTTGCAGATGTTATTGGGCGGCGTTGATTATTTACCATCAGGTGACCCGCTTGTTCATTTGTCGCCTCAAGCATAAAAATACAACTTTGATATAAATGGGCTCGACCGGAGTGATACCATAGCTTCACAGACGAAACAGCGCCTGCTCTGTGTGCTGATGGAGTTCGGGGGAAGGGGAAAGGTTAGCAGTACATTTGTAACTCCACTGGTTTCCACATGCTTACCATCAAGTGATTCGTCTGCTCGTTTGTCACCTACATAGACATGCACCCCCGAGTTTTTTAGTTACATTGTCACCTCCAACCGATTACGGCTAAGGCGGCCAATCTCAACGATCAACCACGTACGCAGAATATATTATATTGCTCAAGTGTGTGCGCAAACACAAGTGCATTCTCTATTCCCCTACCCTCATATTCCGATGGGATACTGTGACATGACCGGAGAGAGATTGGGTGCAGGACCAACAGATTAATGTGCTTTCCGAGGCACGGGGGCGCAAGACCGCCAACTTCCAGACTCCGGGCAGCCACCAAGATATACTTACCGAAAACATAGGTACAAATTTTTGGCCCTATCCCGGGGATCGAACCCGAGACCTCTTGCGCAGTAATCCCTTTAAAATGCGACTTACTAACCACTAATTGCGCCATCGAGGGAGTCATTATTGTCACCTATCATTATCGAAAAGGTCGAATTTATCTGAAGCTGAGTGGCCTCTGGTCAACCAACAGTATTTAGTCCTAGGCGGAAGAACTTATGACAGACCAAACAGTATTTATTTGACAACAAATTGTTGACAGCTTTGAGAAGAGAGAGAGTTAATAAGATTTTTGAATGAGGAATGGAATACAATTGTTTGAAAACATTATCTATACTATTTATAAAGCGCTTAATCCTACAGACATCTGCGACGTTTATAGGTAATTCGAAAACCCAAAACGCTTGCGCGTTGTTGTCGACACTTAGCACCATCTATCGGTATAAAGTGAAACCAGTATCCCGAAGGTAGAAGGATGTTAAGTATAATATAATGGAAAGGAAGTTATTAATACTTTTATTTGCAGAAATGACAGTCAAAATTATTGAAAAGAAAGAGGAAAGTAGGTACTGATCCTAGATATCTGCGGCCAGTTTATTTCATTTTCATCGAAATCAAAGAGCTTTAAATATTGTGTGCCATATGATCTTTTTTTTTTCTTTTTACAAAATTAATGTATTCGTATTTTTCAACTTAATCTTTAATCTTACTTGTTGTTTTTCATCCCAACTAATTGAATTTAGTTTTAAGCAATTTGCATGTTATTATAATTTTTAATTTATCTTTTTGTAATGCGTGCGCCTTTTAAGAAAGGTATCCGCCGAATACCAGCGCCACGGGGACCTGAGCTGCTGAGCGGAGACCTTTTTAAGTGCCACATTGAGAATAATAGTACTATGTTGCTTTAAAATATATTTTTTTGGTAATTAAATAAATAATTTCAATTCAATTCAATTAAGTAAAGTTTCAGTTAGGAAGTAGGTACAGAATACTTAGGTAATTTCTAAACTTACAATGCTCCTTCCAAGAATTTCGATGTGAGAAGCATCTCATAAGTCTGACTGCATCCACTAACGACCATCGTGATAGACAGCAGCCACAGACCAGAAACTATAAATAGCCTTCTTCCAAAAACATCAGTCAGGAATCCCGCAAATACCATAGAGAGAGTCATTCCTGAAAATATAACAATTTACCTAGATAATAAATCATCATCATGATCATATCAGCCCACATCCACCCACTGCTGAGTGTAGGCCTCTTCTTTATCCCGCCATTTTCTTGGGTCCCTTGCCAGCCTTATCCATTGTTTCCCCACTGCCGTCACAATATCATCGGACCATCGTGCAGGTGGTCTACCATCATCATCATCATCATCATCATCAGCCTATCGCAGTCCACTGCTGGACGTAGGCCTCTCCAATTGATCGCCACACTGTGTGTGTGGCTTCTCGCATCCAGCTCTTGCCAGCCATCCTGCGCAGATCGTCCCCCCACCTAGCCAGAGGGCGCCCCATATTACGTTTGCCAAGACGCGGTCTCCACTCTAGAACTCGTTTACCCCCATGGTCTACCCACAGGATAATAAATACGTCACGTATATTGTTAACATCTCGAAAACCTCGAATATAGAATATCCACCGGGCAATAATGTATGGAATAGCAGATTTTTATTTCGCTTAATTTGTTGATCTAACATGCTAAATGGACTTTATTCACGTTACCTATTGCGAGGTTTTCGGGATGTAAACGACAAAAAAGTGACAGTGTACAAACGACTATCAGGTATCGCTGACCATCAGGTGATCCGTCTATTCACATATAACATAACAAGTTTGGAAAATTTTAATGACCACTGCCACACCGCAGACCAAATAACACTACTCTCTACAGTATTGCTGGCTTGTGACTGTGGTTTATCGGATTGTCTTTTATAAGAAATAGTTTCATAACAGTTTCCGAACAGCTTGGGACGCACCGGGACAAAACGCTAAAATTATGACAATGAGCTTTCCAGTATCTACTAAAAGTCTCTGATCATGGCTGCGGAGAGACAGACGGACGAATGGACATGACAAAAGTATAAGAGTACCTCGTGGTCGAAGGAATCATAAAAAGATGTGTTTAGGTACTCACCCAGAAAGGCAATTGAATTCAACAGTCCTTTCTGAACCAGATCCATATTAAGGTCACATTCTGCCACCGTCAGCAGGTATGGAGTGGTACTGCTGACCAGGAAACCAGCCATGTTTCTTGTGAAGGTTAGCTAGGAGCAACCGAATTTGGAACTTTCCAAACCCACTCTCCTTCAATGCCTCATTCAACTCCTGCATCGGAGTAAGCTCAGGCTCTTGTTCGCATTTTTCTGAAATATTTGCAGTTAAAAATGTTAGGTCAAATTTTAATTGCGACTTTTCGTAGCCATACACACGCGATTTAGTCTATATGGTGAAACTACTCATGTGAGCGATACACCTGCAACATACCATCTAGATTTAACTCTGATAGATGAGGTTCTATCATTTTGAGGTATTATATTTCCAATGTCTTCTTTGCACTTAAAAAAAAAAATCACTTCGAAAATATTTATAAAACACTCATTAAAAAACGTTTTAATCACAGCGTTCCACTTAAACAATTTCACATACGCGTGTTTCTATATTATTGAGTTTCAATTATACAAGTCCTAGCTGGTAGTAAAATTATCAGTTAGTTTTATTTGTTTAAGAGATTTTATCTTGAAGATATCGCTGCATCGTCAGATCTTATATATTTATGCTTAATAATCACGGGAATAAACGCGGAGTAAATGTTTAAGTTTGGTTGTCTACGTAGGCAAGTATTGTGCAATATTGTATCAGAAATAAGATCTTTTTTTTTATGATATAGGTGGCATACGAGCAGACGGATCACCTGATGGTAAGCGATTACCGCTGCCCATGGACGCCTGCAACACCAGTGGTGTCACAAGTGCGCTGCTTACCTTTTAACCCCCCTTCCCCTGGATTGGGCCTCCGGTACCCTCACTCACGCAGCGAAACACAGCGCATGCACTACTTCACGCCGGTTTTCTGTGAAGACGTGGTATTACTCCGGTCGAGCCGGCGCATTCATGCCGAAGTGTGGCTCTCCCACTGTGAAATTTGATCAGAGTTAGAACATTTAAGTAATTCGTTGCGTACCCGTCACGCAATATTTTGTCACCTTTTAATTCCAAATGAGAGAGTGAGTGAGAAGATAGTCATCCAATTCATTCAAAATTTCATTCATTCAATCATGCCTTTACTTAGATACTTAGATTTTTCTCACATACGCTACGATTCTTTGAAAAGTTTGTGCTAACCCTTCTGACCGACGGTCTGATTGTGGGAGAGTCACGCTTTAGCATGACTAAGCGGCTTGACTGGAGTGATACCACGCCCTCATAGAAAAAACCGGCGCGGCGAAGTAGCGCTGTTTCGCTGTGTGAGTGAGGGTAATTCAGGTAGGTAGAAAAATAAAAATTCAAAGCCGTGTTAAATATTTTTATTTTTAAAATTCTATAAGTACATAAACGAAATCATACAAATTAGAAAACTCTGATTAGTGTCGTATGATACTAACTAAAACATACCATGGCGTCACGTCGAGTTACCATTGTTACACTTTAGACCGTCCTTATGTTTGAGACACAAGTGTTATTTTTGCACTGCGGGGTAGTGTCAGTCAAGTCAGGATCAAGTCATGGAGGCAGTGCAAATGTTTTTCGAATCAGCGTCTTTCGCGACTACATCATTCGAGTCCATCAGCTTTCGAAACTATGAGGCAGTAAAAACAAAATTCGCAACAGCGTGCGTCGCGACAGCGGCTTTCGAAACTACGTAGGAGACCCTGTAAATACATAGGTTTTGACTAAATGCTTAACAAAATTCAAAATTTTGAGCAAACAATAACTAAAAGGTTACTAACTAAACCACAAACTTAAGTGAAAGCATTACACATTCAACATACTTACTGAACCAACAGTAGATAACATTTTGACATTAACTTATTGAATACAATTTCACAATTTATTAAGAATACTAATTATAACAAATATCCACGAATTATTTTTTTTTTTTTGATTATTCATTTCATTTTCATTTTTCTTGGTGGGTGAGAATATTGTCAGCAGATTAAATATAAATGAAAGATGGGCTTAAACGTTACAAAACGTATTTATTTATTTTAGCAACCCGTAACACAGGGCTTTGAATACCGTTAAAAATTTGGTATCGTTACTTGCATCGTACGAGGATAACGTTACTAGTAGAGGTAGCGTTATGCATGGTAGCGATACTTGGGTGGCCATTAACCGGTAAAAGGGTTTACCGTTAAGAAGTTTTTATCGGTAAATAGTAACGGTAAAATATCATTCTTTTTTATCTCTTTCTTTCGCTTTCATTCGATGCATTCACACATTGAGTCATTCCACTTATTATATTGATTTGCGCCGCGCGCGGCATGATATAAAATATCGGAAACTGGTAAAGTTTTAGGACCGATTACGTTACCAAGTTCCTTGCAAGTATAGGTATAGGTATTTTATTTATTGAAGAATTGGAAACAAAGTTCAATGATTTAAAATTAGGTAGAATGCTTTTAACATTTTATTTCGGGTTCATAAGCATAATATAAAATTACTTTCCACCTTATCCTAAATCGCGATTTAAAGTTATGACTATACTTAAGCTTATATCATCCTCGTCCAACGTGTGATGTTAAAAGGGGCTGGCACGAGTTTCGTTCCGGGACTATCCTTAGTTCGCGATTTGTAATAAGGGAGTTCAAGTTTCATTGTATCACTATAGATGCAAAATTGCAATAGGATCCCCATATTGTTGCCTCGGCAGGAAGATTAAGTTCCGCTACATATGCAGTAAGCAAAATTAGGCCTAATTAATAATATAAAATAATATTGTTTCCATCTAATCTATCTATATACAGGGTTTTTTTTATATATAAGACGGATCACCTGATGGTAAGCAACACCAGTGGAGTCACAAGTGCGCTGCCAACCTTTTCCCCTTCACTCCCATTGGGCCTCCGGTAACCTCACTCACACGGCGAAACGCAGCGCAGGCGCTGCTTCACGCCGGTCTTCTGTGAAGGTGTTTCATGTAGGGAAATTTTTAACTCATACTTATAATTTGAGATAAAAGTAACTCATATTAACCTTTTTAGGAAAGTTACCCTTTGTGGGGGTAAATTAGGGGATAAAATGCTGTATGGAGTATTTCACAGTTTAAAAGTTAAAATCATAAAAAGCTATACGTATTTTTCTGGTTTTTTATGTCATAGGTGGCAGACGAGCAGACGGATCACCTGATGGTAAGCGATAGCCGCTGCACATGGACTTTTGTCAAATTTGAAAAATGTAAAAAGGGATTTTGAAGTTTGTATGAAAGTTCATCTCCATCATCTTTAGTTTTAGGAATGTGAAAAATGGTATTAAGACTTATGGGCTTAAATGTAATGTTGCTGTTGTATCATGCTTGTATTTTATTTTTGTGCAATAAAGAATATCTATCTATCTATCTATCTATGTAAGAGTGAACACCTGGACGCTGGAGTATCTTGACTCCATAATGTGTCATATGACCCCAATATGTAATTTGACCCTAAAGTGTTATTTGATGCCCGAGCGTCATTTGATACCAGAGTGCCATTTGACTCCAAATGTCATTTTACACCAGTGTCATTTGATATCAGGGTTTCTTTTGGTACCAGTGTCGTTTGACTCAAAAGTGTAATGTGATTCCACAATGTGTAATTCGAGACCCGAGTAGATTTTGACTGTCATTTAACCCCAAAGTCTCATTTGACACCAGAGCACTTCATTTGATACAAGAGTTTCGTTTCCTCCCAAAGAGTCATGTGATCCCACATTTTGTCATTTAAGACTCGAGTGTCATTCTACCTAACGATCTGTCATTTGATCCCAAAGCGTCATTTGACCCTAAAGTATTAGGTATATGAAGCCCAAGTGTCCTTTGATACCAGATTATCATTTGACCCCGCAATGTGTCATTTGATCCCAAAGTGTTATTTGACACCAGAGTATCATCAGTTTCATCGATCAAAAATTGCGCGAGCAACGCCGCGGGCAAAAGCTTTAAAAAAACCATGATCGGTATTCTTTTTATTGTATAAATAAACTGACCGAGCAAACAATATCAAAATCAAATCTGACCAGCCACGCACTTTTCACTTGTGAGTTTTAAGGCGACGGGTAGCCCCAACTAGCTTCACCATTCGTTTTTAATTGTTAGCTACTAAACCGGATCTATTTTAAACGATTTCGGGGTTACAACCTCTCGGGAAACACTTATACTATTTATTAAATAACCATGCACAAATGTTGGGTGCGTTTTTGTTCGTGAAAAACTGATTACCGCAAAAAGCAGCCACTTTTAGCGTGAATTAATTTTTCGCGTACAAATGTTAGGTCCACATTTGTGCATGGTTAATTAATAAATAATTTAAGTGTGTGTGGTTAATAACTCTACCACAAACAGTATGGTTTCAGACCTAAGTCTAACACTTTATCGGCAACCGTAGATCTTGTCACGAAAATCAAAAATAATATCGATGATAAAAAAAATCGCAATCGGTATCTTTATCGATCTTAAAAAAAGCTTTCGACACAGTGTCCCATAGAATACTCCTAAATAAGTTAAACGACATTGGTATAACCGAGAAAGCTCTTGAACTTCTTAAATCATACCTCTGCGATCGTTATCAGATAGTCAAACTTTCAGAACATAAAAGCAATCCCAGATTAATAACTTACGGTGTTCCCCAAGGTTCAATTTTGGGACCTTTGCTCTTCCTGATTTACATTAACGGTGTAAGCACATTAAGACTAAAAGGAGACCTATCACTTTACACGGACGATACTAGCCTCTTTTACTTCGGCCACAAAGTTGAATCACTCATTCAGGACGCGCAAAGTGATCTAAATGTACTAAATAAGTGGTTTCGTTCAAACCTTCTAAGAATAAATGTAGCCAAAACAAACTATATGATTTTTAGCGCAAAAAATAAAAAAATACCTGACTTTACCCCACTAAAAATTGACGATATGGTAATAAATAAAGCAAACAGCGAAAAATACTTAGGCCTTGAATTGGATAATCAACTGACGTGGAAAGTACACTTGAAAAAAGTAAAACAGAAACTAATATCCCTCACTGGATTACTACGCGGAATAGTTCGCTGTCTACCACGAAAAGTCTGTTACTATATTTACAATTCCTTGGCTAAGCCGCACATTGACTATTTGCTGGAGATCTGGGAATCAGCTGCTAAATCTAATCTAAATACTGTCCAAATCGTACAAAACAAGTTGATTAAAACACTATTCCATTATGATTTTCTAACACCTACAGTAAAAATATATAAAGATACTAAAATATTTAATATACAACAATCATATAAATATTTTTCATGCTTATTGATAAGAAAAATTTTGAACAAAAAGATACACACTAACATAACTTTTACAAAAAAGAAATCAATTCAAACAAAAATGTTAAGAAGTGCTAATAATTTAATTTTACGCCCACCTAGAACTAACTATGGGAAAAGGAATATCACTTACGAGAGCGCACAACTATATAATAAACTGCCTACTGTCATCAAAGAAGCTAAAAGCATGCTAATTTTTAAAAAGCAATTAAAAAACATCCTACAAAACAACAAAATATGCTAGTACTATAGCATATTTTATTTGTAAGATAAAAATGTAGAAATTAAAAACTACGTATAAAATTAACACGTATAAAAATTATATGGATAATATATGTATATAAATATGATTAGTATATATAAAATTACGCAAATGTTATTCCCGTATATACTAATAAATAGATAATTATTATCAACTAAATTCTACTCACTGACCCTATTTACTCGTACAAACATGTACAACGATAAAATTAATAAATATATATAAAAAAAATAATAATAATACTAGTGACTCCTATAAAGAAAATAAAACCAAATCATTAACAGAACACCTTTATAAATACCAGTAAATTGCAACATTCAATTCATATTACAATGCTATTTTGGCCACATCTAGTTAAACATCTGTAAATCCGTGTATTTGTTTTCGCTCGGCGCTCGCGCACTTTTTGCATAGTGACCGATCCTGTCACAATTGTACACTCTTCTACCCTCATGCGTTGCTAGTTCGTGTTGGCCTGTGTAATAATTATTCTTGTGCATTACAAATCGCTTGACACGCTCGGTGAAGATAAAATTATCACTACGTACTTATACTTTGTTTTTTAAATGTATTTCTCATGTAAGTGAATTTATGTAATTCTTATGAGAATAAATGTCTTTGAACCTAAGTGTTTACCGAGAGGTTGTAACCCCAAAATTGTTAAAATTAGATCCGGTTTAGTAGCTAAAAATAAAAATGGATTGGCGTCGCTAGTGAGCCCCACCCGTCACCTTAACCGAACTAACGTATTTTGATTTTAGTAGATGTACATGGCATAGCATTGTAAACGTGATGTTGCCGCTCTGCTTCACGAGGCCGCGCGCGCCGCCGTACGGATTGGCAACAACGCATTAAGTAACGAAAAAGTATCGCTACTTTTAACGTTAATTTTGTACCAATATTTTTGATTCGGTTCTCAAAGTATCGTTATCCAAGATACCGTTAAATTTTTACCTTTATGAAAATATCGTTACTTACCGATACTTTTAGTGTGAATTTGGTATCGTTAACAAGCCCTGCCGTGTAACATGTACACACAGAACAAACAGCCATGACAGTAGAGAGAGAGAGGGCTATATCTGTCTTACTCGCACCTATACCATATTACATTGCCATTATCTTTTCTACAACACCCCCTCTCAATGTAATAATCTGATATACTTAACATTAATTTTATTAATATTATTGCTGTGAAAGTTGAATGAACTTTGCAACTACTTTAACAATAGGTATTCTAATAAAATTCCATTCAGTAGTTAGTTTAAACCACACATATTTACAAACTTTAACAATGTATTATTTCTCATAGCTTTGGTAAACATATCAGCAATTTGCTCCTCAGTTTTCACATATTTAATACATAGTCTTTGTTTTTCAATAAGTTCCCTAATAAAATGATATTTGATATCTATGTGTTTCAATCTCTTAACATTGTTGGTATTAGCAATAACCATGGCAGACTGATTATCACAATATAAGATAGCTGGAATTACATTTTTTATATTAAAATCACACAATATATTGCTCAGCCAACATGCCTCAGCCCCTGCCATACTCATTGCTACATATTCGGCTTCAGTGGAAGAAATACTGACTGTACTTTGCTTCTTTGAGCACCAAGATATTAGGCAGTTTGCATACTTAAAACAGTAGCCTGTGGTAGACTTTCTGTCTTTTAGATCCCCTCCCCAATCAGCATCACAAAATCCCACCAGTTCATCATCATTACAATTATAGATCAATTTATAGTCTAATGTGTGTTTAATGTATCGCAGAACTCTCTTCAAAGCTACTAATAACGAGTTACTAGCCCTATCTTGATATCTAGTGCGCATATGTCTGGTCTAGTACCACAAGCTGCATACATCAAACAACCAATTATTTGTCTACATACATTTTCAGTTTCAGGAGTACACTTATTATTTTCAAGTTCCTTAACATTAAAATTCTGGTCCATAGGTGTGCTAATTCTTTTACAGTCAAGCATATTGAATCTCTTAAGAACATTTTCCAGATAATTTTTTTGACATAATAATGTAAAATGAGTTTCTAATTTTTGCTTTACATGAATTCCTAAGAAATCAGAAACCAGACCCAAATATTTCATTTTAAATTCCTTGTTTAATACTGATTTCAAAAAGAACACAGAATCTGCATTACTACCAAATATTAATAAGTCGTCAACATATATCAGTACATAAATATTTTCATTATCTTTACATTTAGAATACAAACAAGGATCGCATTCAGATCTTTTAAAACCTTCTCTAATTAGCACAGAGTTGAATTTATCGTTCCAGTATTTGGGCGACTTCTTTAAGCCGTACAAGGCTTTATTTAGCTTTACTATAGAACTGTTATTTTCATAGGCTCCATCAGGTAAACTGATGAATATACTTTCATTTATTTCCCCATACAGAAATGCTCCCGAACGTCCATTTGGTATACAGGTAAATTTAATTTCGTTGCAATAGCTATGAACAGTCTGAAAGTCGCCAACTTAGCCACGGGGGCATATATTTCACTATAACTCAATACATTTTCCTGCTCAAAGCCTCGTGCTACCAACCTAGCTTTATATTGAATATCATTGTTGTTTTGTTTTATTTTAAATACCCATTTAGTACTTATTGCTTTCTGATTATCCTGTAGATCACTTACTGTCCATGTATTATTTTCTTTTAATGTCTGTAGTTCCCTCTGGATTGCCTTCTTCCACTCAGATGCCTTAGGACTCCTCATAGCCTCCTCATACGATTTAGGCTCACAGTCTTCTACTAAAACATTATTACAATTAAAGAATTGATTCTGCGTTCTGACGCGTTTTTTTTTCACGGTTTATGGGTGGATTTTCAGTATTTTCACCTTCACTACTATCACTTGGTTCATATAAGCTGCCCTCAGAATCACTTTGTGTGGTATTAACTGTGCTATCTTCCTCCTCTTGACGTTCAGAGGGCTCTTCCACTTGGTTGTATACATATGGCACCATTGTCGACTCTGGTTCTTGTTCTATATTTTCTTTCACAAAAACAATGTCCCTTTTCGTTTCTACATTATTTATATGCGGGAAAAATACTCTGTATCCCTTTGTTGTCTCTCCATAACCAACTAGAATACCCTTTTCACCTTTAGGATCCCACTTACGCCTCTTCTCTTTCGGTATATGGACATATACTGGAGTACCAAACACTTTAAGGTTGTTGATATCATATATTTGGTTTGACCATAATTCATATGGAGTTTTTCCATTAACTGAACTTTTTCCAGTTCTGTTGATTACATATGCTGCTGTATTTATAGCCTCTGCCCACAGATTAGTAGGCAAATTTTTCGCAAATAACATAGATCGGGCTGCTTCAACTAAAATCCGATTTTCTCTTTCAGCTCGACCATTTTGTTCCGGGGTAAAAGTCACTGATGTTTGATGTACTATTCCTTTAGCCTGTAACATTTCTCGTACCTCGTTATTTACGAATTCAGTGCCGTTGTCAGTACGAAAAATCTTTATTCGGTTTCCAGTCTCATTTTCAGCCTGAGCAATGAAGTTTCTGATACAGAGTTTAATTTCATGTTTTCCTTTTACAAAACATATTTTCCTGTATTTTGAATAATCATCCTTGAAGACGACGAAATACCTCGAACCACCAATAGAACTCTCTTCCATTGGTCCACATGTGTCTGCATGAATTATTTCACAGGTCTTGGAGCTAACATTTTCACTTCTAGGGTAAGGCAGACGGTGAATTTTACCCTTCATGCAGCTTTCGCATGTCGCCGAGTTGGACACGTGAGTATTAATTTCAACGTTATTGTTCTTCAACACTTCTTTAACGTAAGTCATGTTTTGATGCGCCATGTTTTCGTGCCATTCATGCAAACCTGAACGCTTTATTTCCGCAACGTTAGCTTCGGACGTATTATGATAACGAAAGTTCAAATAATACATGCTTTCATTACGCTCAGCAACTGCCATCACCAAAAGAGTAGTATTATATGCCATCACCATATTGTCTTTATAAAACTTGCATTCATTTTCACCTGTCACAATAACATAACCTTTACTTGTTGCACGGTTCACAGAGAACAAATTTGTTGACAGTTCAGGAACATGTAGCACATTGTCTATGGTAGTGTCGATCCATTCGTTCCCGTTCCATACTTGTACTGCCACCTGTCCGCAGCCTTTGACACTAATTTGCGTTCCGTTTCCCACAATTACCGATTTACCTTTTACTGAACAATAAGAGTTAAATAGTTCGTAATCACAACACATATGCTCGCTTGCACCCGAGTCCACCAACCATTTTGTTTTATTAAAATGTGTACTAGATTCACTTGTTTTGTCCATGACCAGAAATGCATTACCTTTTTTGTCCTTTCTAAAACGGCACTCACTTTTAAAATGTCCTGGCTTGTTACAGTAATAACACCTCACTTCTCTCTTGGAGTTACGAAAATCATCAGTCTTATTAAATCGACACTCACTCAGATAATGTCCTAGTTTATTACACTTAAAACACTTTACAGTTTTCCTATTTGTTTTTTTAGCCACAAACGCTGCCGATGATTGCGAACTCCCGCTTTTTTCTTTAATTTTCTCCTCTTCTATTAACAACCTAGCGACTAGATTATCATAGGTTTGCTTATCGTCTGGAGCCGATTCCCACGCGGAGACAAAATGTTTATAATCTTCCGGTAAAGACATCAAAATCTTCGTTATAACAAACTTCTCGGATATTGCTTCGCCGAGCTGTTTTAGGTGATTTTGCATCTCCTGTATCTTCGAAAGAAATACAGACATATCTGAATTTTCATCATATTTGAATTGAAAAAAACGTTGTTGTATGATGTGGATGCTTGTTTCAGACTTTTGTTCAAAGACACTCAGTAATTTCTGCCACATACTAGCTGAGGTCTCACACGAAATGATGTGTAACATGCATTCTTCAGACATTCTTGTGACCAACAACGTTTGAGCTTTCGCATCCTGAGCCTCCCAACGATGGCGTTGTACTTCGTCCTCAGGTTTCACGGTAGTTCCATCCACTATATTGTAAACGCCTTGACCCCGCAGTAACACGGACGTTTGAAATTTCCAAATATTCCAGTTCCTGGCACCTTCCAGTTTTATAGTAAAATGATTGTTCTGTACGGACTCCATTTTCCTTTCCCCTGTAGTCTTTCCTGCCTTGTTGAACTTTTTCTAACAAGTAATTTTCTTCCAGACTTAACCTCAAAAATTTTGCCGCCAATGCGCTCGCCGGTTGTTGCACGTTTTTGCTACAGTATTTAATTTCCTTATCAACTCTACTAATTTTCTGTTGTAGTTCGAGATCTGGGCCCATAACCAGATTAAATATAAATGAAAGATGGGCTTAAACGTTACAAAACGTATTTATTTATTTTAGCAACCCGTAACATGTACACACAGAACAAACAGCCATGACAGTAGAGAGAGAGAGGGCTATATCTGTCTTACTCGCACCTATACCATATTACATTGCCATTATCTTTTCTACAACATCAGCACCACAAAACCTGCAACAAAATAAAAAAAAATCTAAGAAAAAGATAGAAAATATCTGAATCCTTCACATACATTGACCTGATTCCGAAATAAATTGCTCAAATTTTATGCGTTTCAAATCAACGAAGGTACCCCAAAAAATAAACACATTTTTCTTTATGGCTGCTACTGTGTTGCCTACGGCGAACACATAATAACACTGCCAATGTCGAGTGATTAAAGAGACACGTTAATTTAATGGTTATTGACCGGTGTGGCGAGTTCAATCCTTTTGGTGTTTATTTTAATTGAGTTTTTCACCAAGCACCATCTAAAACCAAGACAGAACAAAACATACACAAAGACGTTACAATATTAAAGGGAGATTCTCATGTAAAATTAGAGTCTTATATTATATTTGTAAATATATTACATAAATACTTATTATGTTACATACACTGAAAAAATACAGGCATTCATCGTCCACAGGCGTCCGTATGCCACAGCCACTTTTCTCCGAAACTATAAGAACTATACAGCTAAACTTGTTGAGTAGATGTATTCTTGGAACCACATTAAGATTTTCGCACAAAAAAGAAACACATTAACTTACTTAGAATTGAAACACAAAAATGATTTTATTTTGCAAACAACCCTATTAGGATTTTAATCTTTAATAGTACTTTTATGCTATTTTTATTCAAGTTTATTTACTTTATTTCTTACTTATTTACTATATTACCGTATTAAAAGTTGTTTTCCTTAGTAAACAAACATAGCGAAACTCTTTCAAGCAATGTCATATAGATTTTTTTTCTCATTTCTCTTAACAAATTATATTGATTGACTTGCCCTCTTTTCACATCAATCCAAAGGCAAAAACATTAGGAGATTTCCTAGGGCGAAAACAATAAATCAGCCGTTGTCAACCTTTTTTTGATCGACAGCCAATATCACTAATGGATGAAACACAGAGTAACTTACTGCATTGAACGCGTAAGCGGAAGAATGGAACGTGTTAGTTCGGGTAACTTTCCTGGATTGTCTTGTAAAATTATGAAATCTCTTTTTCGACCGTGGGAGAACCACGTTTCGGCTTAAATGGGCCGGTTCGACCAGAGTGATACCACGGCCTCACAGAAAACCGGCGTGAAGCAGCACTGTGCTGTGTTTCGTTGCGTGAGTGAGGGTACCGAAGGCCTAATCCGAGGAAAAGGGGGGTTCAAAGGTTAGCAGCGCACTTGTGACTCCACTGGTGTCGCAAGTGTCCTTGGGCCGCGGCACTTTGTTACCATCAGGTGATCCGTCTGCTCGTCTGCCACCTATCACATAAAATACTAAAGCTAGGAAGAAACGGAGATAGTGAATTACTTAGTACTTATTTATAAAAATAAACAATTCTTAGTTAATTTAGAAAAAAGTGATGAGTTTAAATGTAAGTGGGTGGAGGAACAGAGGACGGCCGAAAAAGATATGGATGGATTGTGAGCAGAATAACATTATAGAAAAAGGGGTGGAGGATTCTATGACGAATGTCAGGGATGTATGGAAAAGGAAAACATACTTTTTTTTTTGATGACCCAGTGAAAATGCACCTTATGCACCCTGAGAGGGGCTCTCCTCGGGGTTGGGTCTCTGCTAATCACAGACCTTCCGGAGCCAGGAAGCCGGTCTGAGTGTTTCCTCGCCCAGGAAACACTCAGACCCAGGTGAGGACTGCCACGGAGGCTTCATCCGTCGCCCGGTCAGGGCGAAGAGGTTCGCCAGCTCGGCCTCTCTCCCGCTCAACCTCCCGGGTAGCACCCACACTGCTGGCTGCAGTGCAAGCAGCACCGAGAGGAGGACTGCGGGCACCGCTCTCCGCACATACACTGCTGGTTGCAGTGCAGTGCGAGTTAGGACAAACCCGCAGGCTTTTAACGCAATAACGCGTTGCAGAAGCCGACTCCGCTGGCTGCGGAGCCGGGAAAATCCGCGACGCAGAAAAACTCCGACCTGCCACCACAATCCGCTGGCTGCGAACTTGCAGCGCAGGTCCCAGTACGTGGGCCTTGCAGCCACTGCGCCCGAAGGTGCTCCTCTCTGTGGGGGCATGCCGACGTCAAAGCGCCCCGCAGGAAAACCGCCGCGCAAACCGCGCGGGCGGAGCCGGACACAGTATCCCCAGGACGAAGACAAAAATGGCGCCTCTAACCCCGCTGTGCGATGGTTAAACCCGCTTTCACGGGCCCTAGTGCACCGTCAGGGAACGACGCGAAGACGCCGGTCCTCAGACCCTCGGCGCGACAATGTAGGCCCTGTAGCAAATTGTGAGTGTGCATCCTTCGGCTAACAGGTAGCAATCCACGAATGAATTACTACCCGTCATTGCCCAGCGGGAACCGTTCCTGCCCAATACCAATCGAAGTTGGCATCAGGTCAGAACTGATTACCAGCAGGACCACTCGTGGAAGGACCACTCGTGGAGGTAGATGCATCTGAATCCCCAGAAGGAAAACTTACAGCGCCGACCCCAGATAACCTGGGAAAAGGGCAGGAGGATGATGATGAGTTAATTTAGAAATTACAAGGAAGTTTATTTCATTAGTTTTTTTTTCTCTGTGTGGTCCCGGCAGAGTAGAATAGGCCACCCTCACTCTTACCGAGGTGTCGTAAAAGGCGACTAAGGTAAAGCTGCTGGCATGATCATCAGCACCCAGAGAAGGAAAACTCTGCATTTATATCAAAACCCTCGCCAACCCGTCTGTCAAGCGTGGTGAGTATGGCAATTACCCCTCATGTGATTGAGGGAGGCCCGTGCCCCAGCTGTGGGGACTTAAATGGGCTGGCGATGATGATGACGATGATTATTTTTTTATTATTTTTATTTTAGTACATTTTATTGCGAAAGGATATTTTCCTCCGAATTAAAAAAAATGTTGTTACTAACTTTGTGTTAGAGGGCATGATCACGTTCTCAACAGCATTGTCATGTGCAAAATCATAATAGACTTTGAAATGTGTGAATCTTAAATGATGCACCAATATCCCGAGTAAGTATAACTAGCGTATTTATCTACTGTGGTATAACTAAACAAGGAAATAGTGGTGGAAAACTTCTGATTAATCATCTGATGAGTGGAATTTTATCAAAAAGCACATTTACATCCGATAATATTCGTTACATCATCACGTCATTGCAGTGACAACTAGAACGACAGAGTTATCCACATCGACGCAGTATCGTTATACAAGAGCATTGTATCTAAAGGTAAGCAATTAAAGGTATAAATGTTACCGTTTAATTATTACTTATTCCATTAGTATGTCCATCTCTTCATGTGCATACATCAATCAATCAATTATCTTTATTCAGGTAAATTACACCCATATACATTTAAATAAACATTGTCATTCACACTATCAAATCAATTTAAATTAACATTAACATTACATTCATATCAAATTATATAGCTATTATAAATATTATATTATTCATCATCATCATCAGCCCATTTAAGTCCCCACTGCTGGGGCACGGGCCTCCCTCAATTACATGAGGGGTAATTGCCATACTCACCACGCTTGGCAGGCGGGTTGGCGAGGGTTTTGATATAAATGCAGAGTTTTCCTTCTCTGGGTGCTGATGATCATGCCAGCAGCTTTAGTTTAGTCGCCTTTTACGACACCTCGGTAAGAGTGAGGGTGGCCTTTTCTACTCTGCCGGGGACCACACGGCCTCATTACATTATTTTCAGTGAGACCAGCTGAATGAGTGCCACGGACGCTTGTCTAGTGTATTTTGTGTACCTAACGTGTATGTGTATTATCATATTATAAATAAAATCAAAATGAAAATAGTTATCAATAAGTCCAGTCAGTCATGTCAATAAATAAATGTCAATAGACTCTGTTCGGCATCGGAACAGTGTTATGTCTTTCACAACAATTCGGAATGTAATAGGAGTTAGTTCGAGCAGCCATCATCGCCAGGACTGCGTTGGAACTGCCCCACACTCTGTGAAACAAGGATGCCGCACTTTTATCTATAGTAACGTGAGAACAGTCGACGCGTGCCTGCGAACATGCCCGATGTACTGCAGAATCGGGACAGCCCGATGGGGCTGATGGTGATGACCATCACCATCACATCACATGACCTCGAGCCGAAAAACTTAAGCCGGAGTCCTAACTTTTCATAAATATCTTAGTTGTTTTAATATACACCGTTATTTTGTTATCGTTTACATCTCAAAAACCTCATAAACCTCATATAGATCAATATGCAAAATTGACTTTATTCACGATACCTATTATGAGGTTTTCGAGATGTAATCGATAAAAAATAACGGTTTACAGTGGCGGACAGGTCAAGCTATACAAAACTGTCAAATTTCCTCAATCGATTTCGAACTCAATGTGTAACATTATAAGGTTTATAATCGAATGAAGAAATTTGACAGTTTTGTATATCTTGATGTGTCCGCCACTGTACATAAAAACAAAGTTTCATTCAGCTACTTTTTTTTTATAGAAAGTAATCTTCTCAGTCTTCAATAATTCAGAGCTTGGGGTGTATAATGAAATGATCCAGTATATAAGTAGTCATAATATCATCCAACAGAAAAAATATTCCACAGATCGATCTATTTCCACAAAGCCTCAAATTACAATCCACAATAATTTATATCTATTATTATTTCGAAAATAAAACCGGACTCTGAACGTCATTTTAAATGGTTTTATTGTTTTAAAGCCCTGTTAAAAAGTGGAATGGTTGGTTATTCGCTATTGTGTGTTTCTGAATTGATCAAGAGGATATTCATCAAGGATATTAACACATTGTTTTCAAATATTTATTTTTCTTTTTTTATGTATCATATGAACACAAACTTTTTATAAGTGATTGGTGGCAAGCCGAGCAGACGGCTCGCCTGATGGCAAGTGATTGCCGCCGCCCGTGGATTCCTCCGACAAAAATGTCGTCACAAATGCGCTGACATTCATTAAACCCCCCTTTCCCCTGGATTAGGGCCTCCGGTACCCTCACTCACGCAGCGAAACACAGCACAGTGCTGCTTCACGCCGGTTTTCTATGAGGCCGTGCTATCACTTCTGTCGAGCCAGCCCATTCATGCCATGGTTTATGTTTTCGAATTTTTTGAACACAGCTCGGGTTTGTGATCACTAATCCGAATTAGGTAAGTATGGTGATTAAGCCTAATCCCATCATAGTAGTGATAACTTGATTTCTATTATGGAGTCCTTTGCCTTGCAGTGGGACAGTTTATAGGCTTTTCTTACTACATAGATTTTACGCCTGCGTGTTGCTTGATGTCGTCAGTCATCGCTTGAGATGACGGCCTCGCGGTCTGGTGTGGTCCCACGGTCTCCACGCAATCTAGTAATATTGGCGTACCCACCTATACAACCGTAATACCTATAGGTACGATATTACCATCTGCGAACTTAATTAAACTTTCTTCGTGCAAAAACAATTCATCCTTATGAAATATTAGGCGAGTACTGCCTCAAACTTTGTGAATACTCGAGAATTTGAAAAAATCAATAGAGGGTGTGAGTCCCCGCCTCCATCAAAACGAATTTCTTTCTTTCGTATTATACTGGACAACTTTTGTTATAAAAGTCTTTGTAATTTGCGGAGTTTAGTCCTCATGTAATTTTAATAAATTGTCATGGCTGATGTACAGTCAGCGTCAAAAATATGATGTTTCTTCTATAAATTGAAATAATATATTAAAATAAAGTTTATTTTGGATTAAAGTAAAAGTTGAATTTTTTTACAAAATTTCGTTAAAATCATAGGTACAAAAAGATATTAAGATAGTATTTTGTTTCACTACGATTGACCTGGTAGGTATACGAATATTTCCAAGAAAATATTGTAATGGACAATCTACAATATCGTGATGACGAACAACCTAATTTTTTTAGATCTTAGCCAACCTAAGAGAGTGAATTGTTCTGTCAAGGTCAATTCTGTTAAGGTCGAGAAAATCTCCCTAAGAATGGACATAATTTCATATTTTTAACATGTCCATATGGTTTTATTATATGAAAATAAACATAAAATGAACAGACCCTTATTTTTCCTTTTTTCAAAATTTTGCCATTTTCATAAATAAAATAAGTATTGAAATTCTTTTCATTCTAAATAGACGTAAGCGCGAAATGACGTCATCGGACGGCTGAATACAGCGATATTCCTTTGCTCATAATTGTTTTAGTAAAAAAGGTACTACTGTCAAAGGTAAAGAATACTAGTGTCAGCATTGTCAACGTCATTCGTGTTTCCGTTTTACGTTTCTGTGGAACGAACTCGCTACCTACATTAATTATATAGTGTAATGCCCATAGCATTGCACCATTCTTGCTTGTTGGGTTTGGGCAATGTTAAAAAGGATTTAGATTCTGCGTATCGTTTCTCGAGTTGCTTGTACAGGTGGGTACACGACAAAACCTTACGTCTTTCATTGGAACATGCACATCACTTTCATTTTGCTGAGACATGGTAGCTTAAACTGGGATTCGCTTTTAATTAAGTTCAGATCAACAAATCTAAAATATTAAGATGAACGAGCACAATGATGAATGAGCATGGAGAGAGTTGACAAGTGATCTTTTTTTGACAGTTGCGTGTCATGGGTTTGGCATTTCGTAAATTTAAAACTATAATGTGCCTTAAGCAAAGAAATATTTTACATTCTGCCGTCCGATGACGTCATCTTACGTTTTTTAGGTTTTAATTTTTTTCTCAGTAAATAAGCAATATATAAAATAAATGAATATATATTAAAAAAACTTAGATACTTAGATTTTTCTCACATACGCAGGATATATTATAGTGCTCAAGTGTGTGCGCAAACAAAAGTGCACTCTCTAGTCCCTTCTCCTCATATTCCGATGAGACACCAGTGTGACACGACCGGAGAGGGATCGGGCGCAGGACCAACGGCTTAACGTGCTTTCCTAGGCACGGGGGTACAAGACCGCCAACATCTATACTCCGGGCTAACACTAAGAATTTCTTAACGAAAACTTAGGTACAAATTTTTGGCCCGACCTGGGGATCAAACCCGGGACCTCTTGCACACTCACCACTGCGCCTCCGAGGCAGGCAAATAATAATAACGTATAACACAATTTATGGTGACATAGGTAACAAGGTAGCCAGTGTGTCTACCTAGTATTGTAATT
The DNA here is from genome assembly GCA_019059595.1 of Marasmia exigua. Classification (NCBI taxonomy): domain Eukaryota; kingdom Metazoa; phylum Arthropoda; class Insecta; order Lepidoptera; family Crambidae; genus Marasmia; species Marasmia exigua. The sequence continues at coordinate 12,688,756 of CM032480.1, read as the reverse complement.
AATGGAAAACCAAGCTTAGCGAGACTACTTTCTGGTTTAAATTATTTAACCTCTACCTTTAGCCTGTGGGGAATTCGGGGTTGTATACGTTATCTACCCTTCTCTTCAACCCCTATAAAACCTATGGTTAACGGAGGGTATCCCGATAGTGATAGAATTTTAAAACGATAGGGTGGGTAGTGTCATGTCTAGGGTGATGCCCTTCCCTTTAAATGTAAAAGACGAGTTGCAAAAATGCTCTTCTGCCTTATTGAAAAAGTAGGGTGTGAAATTCAAAGGCGAAGAAAGTGTTTGGGAATTACGCACTACCACTTTTGGATATAGGCCTCTCCCATCTTATTTGATGCGTAGCAGTTAAACGTCTTAGGCCCCATTCGACTGATATTTATATGTATTGGTCAGAATTGTATTGGATGACAACTCTATACCATAGATTTAGTACCGGAATAAAATTGGTTGAATTGGGCTTTAGTCATTGATTTTACGCCTTCTACACCCTGTTGGTCTAGTGGTTTAAGTACCGGGTCGTGATCGTGAGCAAAAAGTATGTTTTTTTTATGTAATAGACAAGCAGACGGATCACCTGATGGTAAGCGATTGCCGCCATAAACACCCGCGACAGGGTTGGAGTCACAAGTGCGCTGCCAACCTCAAAATACCCCTTTTCCCCTGGATTGGACCTCCGGTACCCTCACTCACGCCGATTTTCTGTCAGGTATTACTCCGGTCGAGCAGGCCCATTCATGCCGAGGTGTGGCTCTCCCACGGTCAATGTCAATGTAATGTACCCGTTTGGAACAATGGTAGTGAACGCTGCCTTTGGTCCAAGGGTTGCGGGTTCAATCCCCGCGAAAGTACAAACATTTGTGTGCATGAACATGTCTGTTTGTATTGGTCTGGGTGTTTCCTTTGTATTATAAGTATGTATTTACAATTACATTTACAAGAAAAGTATTATATGTATATATTTGTAATCCCACTGTTGATTCTGATATCCGTAACACAGGTGCTTGAGCTACCTATCTCGGAGTCAGATCAATGTATGTGATGTTGTAGAATATTTATTTATTTAAAGTACAAATGGAACTAGCTGATTGATTTAAATTTTGAATAGTACATCCAAATTAAGTATCATGGAGGGAGGTATTATCTTACTAAAAATACCTAGGTCATAAACCCTATTGTAATATTTTTTTTATTAAACCTAATTCAAGCATTGTTACTGCCAGTATCCAGGTAAATCTAATAGAAAACTGAATACAAAGAAACATTACGAATTCCCTGGATATCAAAAGGCTAGATATTCAAATAAGTGGTCATCGTCCGTTAGTCTAGACTGAAATCTAAGGGGAATATAAGCATAACAATCAAAGTCTTGATAACTCGCCTGTATTACAGGGTTAACAGCCCGAAAATAACAGTTGATTTTTCTAACTGACTGTACGTTAAGTAAGTAGCTATTACTTAATGATTTATTGAGTCATAATTTTTTTAATGAGATAGGTGGGAGACGAGCGGACGGATCATATGTTATAAAAAATTACTCGACGGTGAGGGAAAGCATCGTGAGGAAAACAGTACGTCTCAAAGGTTCTCAAAATTGTGGATACCAAAAATATTTGAAATAGGTGGAAGACGGGCAGACGAATCGTCTCTTGGTGAGTGATGGCCGCCGCCCATAGACACCCGCGACACTAGTGGAGTCACAAGTGCGTTTAAACCCCCCTTTTCACCCGAATTGAGCCTCCGGTACCCTCACTCATGCAGCAAACAGAACAGTGTTGTTTTCTGTGAAGCCGTGGTATCACTCCGGTCGAGGCGGCCTACTCATGCCGAAACGTGGCTCTGCCACGGTCAAAAAGATAATGATTCTGAACGTGATCCAGTTAGTCTAGTTTTAGTTGTCTAAGGATAGCGAAGGTCCAAGGCCCAATCGCTTCATTGTAATTACCAGACTTCTCAAAACCTGGACCTTGGTCAAATCGTAGCATGGGCTTTAAAGCGACAGCATAAGTAGCAACAGCGAAACGCTAAGCTAGGACTCCGCATCACAGTTGCGACAGACACAGGTGCTACAAAAGTTGTCGCGACAGTACGTTATATCGACAAACAGTGTCGCGACAGAACAATAGTGAGACAAGACTTAAGCTCGACAAACGGCGGCACGAAAATACGTTTCATCGACAGACGATAATAAATACAGCACTATAGAATTTATTAAGTAAATAGGAAAACAGTTTTTTTTTTTCAATAATAATAACATTTATTAACAAAAATATTGTTAGAAATTATATTAATATAGGCATATATAGTAGAATAGAATAGAAACATTTTATTGACCATCACAATAAATAATTTAACAATGAACATTCATTATAAACATAGGTAAGGTAACATTGACACATTAAAACTACAGACAAAGGTGAGTACGAGAACAGACGATAGGTAGGTAAATACACAGTTATATAATGAAAATATTCTAAATAAGTAGGCGTGTGTGAAGTGTGAGGTCAATCAGGTCCTGGCCACAGCATGGTGCTGCCACGACAGAAATGCCGTGGCAGCGCTGGTATTCTGGCAGGACCTGTTTTCTTTAAAGTTTTTACCTTAGTCGTAAATATGGGCTACCAAAATAGATATATAACACCCAGACTTTGAACAACAAGTGTTCATCTTTTTATTCAGCGTGAGAATCGAATTTACGACCCTTGAAACATGGTCAAACTCATTACCTAATGCCTACCGGACCAATTAATACTGGCGATGAAGATTCGACGACCAGTTTGGAACAGTGGTAATGAACGCTGCCTTTTGTCCAAGGGTTGGGAGTTCGATCCCCGCACAGTACAAACATTTGTGCGCATGAACGCGTCTGTTTGTATTGGTGTTTCTATGCATTATAAGTATGTATTTACGAAAAAAAAAGTCTTAAATGTTAATATTTGTATTCCCACCGTTGATGTGGTGTTGAGAAATATTTATATAAAAAAAAGATGTCCAATATAAAATTTTGTTATACTCATTATTAGAAAATCTGTTTAGAAAAAGGCAACCCTGTAATGCATTGCATTACGTTGAATTTAAACCCAAAGTATCCTTCGACCAAAAGTATAATGGCGGAGGGACACGCGATGGGCAAACACTGCTATTTTTAAATTAGTGTGTGAAATGCGAAATGGACGAGCTGCACTTAGGCAAAGTATACCACAGTGCTATAATTCACTAGTCCGGTGGTGTAACCGTGTAAAGTATACCTGGCCACGATAGTTTTCCTTTTAAGGTGACGAGGGTAGGGCACACTAGCAACGCCAATTGATTTAAATTAATAGCAACGCGAAGCTACAGCCTCTCGGAAAACACTTGTATTTTTTTTTTTTTATTTATCACATGTAAAAAATACATTAAAAATTATACAAAAGCTTTTAAAACCCACTAAGGTTTACTCTAAAGCTTAAGAGTATTTAATACTTAACTTTTCGGTCTACTTTTGTACCGGCAGGCCTCTGCCGGCGGGATTCAGGAACGTATATGCGGTATTCGTTAATAACGAACAATGTAAAATTGTATAAAAATAATTATTTAATGCGTAAACATTACAAAAGTACGCCCACTGTCCAAAGGTGTGAAAATTAGTGACATTAGAAAAACAAAATGAGTAGCGATATTTGAAAAAAGAATAAAGTATTCTTCGCGCCATAAAAGTAAACAAAGAAGGTTTCATGCATCGAGTCTTTCATCCTCGACAGCTTTTGTACTCGAAATTTCAATTATCGTCAAAAACGGCCACTTATGGCGTTAATCCAAATTTCGAGCACAAAAACAGATCAAAAATTAGTGCATAATTATTAAATAAAAGTAAGTTTAAATGTTTGCTTAGAGACTCCTGCTCCGAAATTGTTTAAAATAGATCCGGTTTAGTTGCTAACAATTAATTTTTTATTTTTTTTATGACATAGGTAGGTGGCAGACGAGCAGACGGATCACCTGATGGTAAGCGATTACCGCCGCCCATGGACGCCTGCAACACCAGTGGTGTCGCAAGTGCGCTGCTTACCTTTTAACCCCCCTTCCCCTGGATTGGGCCTCCGGTACCCTCACTCACGCAGCGAAACACAGCGCATGCACTGCTTCACGCCGGTTTTCTGTGAGGACGTGGTATTACTCCGGTCGAGCCGGCCCATTCATGCCGAAGCGTGTCTCTTCCACTGTTAAAAGGCCTTTGTTGTCGCTAGTTATGGCTACTCGTCGCCTTAGATTAGTTATTAGTTGAACTCCCTGCTGTCTGTTGTTCCAGACCACTATAATGTGAACATCTTTAAGGCAATAGTGAATATTCACAACAACTCCGAGATAGGTAGCTCAAGCACCTGTATTTATAAGTATGAATTTATAAAAAATATGTGCATATATTTGTAATTTCGCTGTTGGTTCTGATATCCGTAACACAGGTGCTTGAGCTACCTATCTCGGAGTCAGATCTGTGTATGTAATGTTGTGAAATATGTATTATTTATTTAGAATAGAAATACTATTCAGCTCCTCAACGGTTATGAGTTAAAAGACAACTCTTTCAATACCATATTCACAATTAGGCTGATGGTTATTAGCGGGGATAGCGGGAAACCGGAGGTGGGGGGTACCGAAAATGAAACACTAAATTGCATGAAAAAAAATTTCTACGAAAAAATCCGCTTACAAAAACCACAAACTATAAAGTGTAAAATAACATTTTTAACACATCATACACTTTAAATAACATTTCATACCAGTACACTCGAGAAAAGGTGTCATTGAAGTCGGCGCCTAATCCCCGTTGAATAACTGAATGAAGCATTACAAAATAGTTTTCGTAGATTTTTTTTTGTTCATAAGCCTGTGAATTAGGCATGTTACTCGGTGGTGTAATAAAATGACGTCTCTATTTATTTGCAGCCTCATCATCATCATCATCATCAGCCCATTTAAGTCCCCACTGCTGGGGCACGGGCCTCCCTCAATCACATGAGGGGTAATTGCCATACTCACCACGCTTGGCAGACGGGTTGGCGAGGGTTTTGATATAAATGCAGTTTTCCTTCTCTGTGTGCTGATGATCATGCCAGCAGCTTTACCTTAGTCACCTTTTACGACACCTCGGTAAGAGTGAGGGTGGCCTATTCTACTCTGCCGGGACCACACGGCTTATTTGCAGCCTATTTGCTAACAAATTTCATGGGTTTATTTGGTAATTAATTAATTATCTGATGTTGTCTTCCATAAAGCTTAAATTTCGCAATATATGATAATTCAGCGTCAAAATTACTGCCTTTTAATACATTCTGTTCTGTTAGATACTAATGTTTACAAGCGTAAGTCTTCTTTAATTAGTTTCAAACGTTGTAAATGTATAAACATGTAAATGTTGGTAATATCTATTCATAGTCCTGCATATTCAGTGCTGTAGCTTCTACGCCAATGTTTCCCAAATGTTTTGCCATGGCCCGGTAATTTCTCTCTCATGACTCGAACTGACTTGTACCCCGAGCTGTTTATTTGTTATTTGGTGATACAATTTTTAGAGAAATATAGAATAGTAGAATAGGCCACCCTCGCTCTTACCGAGGTGTCGTAAAAGGCGACTAAGGTAAAGCTGCTGGAATGATCATCAGCACCCAGAGAAGGAAAACTCTGCTTTTATATCAAAACCCTCGCCAACCCGTCTGCCAAGCGTGGTGAGTATGGCAATTACCCCTCATGTGATTGAGGGAGGCCCGTGCCCCAGCAGTGGGGACTTAAATGGGCTGATGATGATGATGATGATGATGATACAATTTTTATTCTCATAAACTTCAAGTAAAATTCTGAGATCACTGTCACAATGTCACAGCTAGACCGTGTATGGACCGATAGAAACATCATGAAGAGGACTAAGAAGTATCTTGTTGCCACTCTTGTCTCTTCCATTTTTCTATACGGCGCAGAGACTTGGACCTTTAAGAAAGCTGACCGGCAACGAAATAACGCATTTGAAATGTGGCGCCGGAGGAGGATGCTCGGAATCCATTGGTCGGAACAACTAATGAATCCATACGAACCGAGCTCAAGATTCCAGTGAGACTCAGCACCACATGCTTACGGAGGAGCTTCGAGTTTTTTGGTCATATTGCCAGAATAAGAGATGACAACCTGGAGAAGCTACTTCTGACGGGAAAGGTGAGCGGAAGAATGCTTAGAGGTAGAAGCCCCATGTGTTGGTCCGATCAAATCAGCACAACCCTAACCACCACAGTTTGTAATGCGATCTACGCGGCCGAGGAAAGAATGAGCTGGCGAAAGATAGTCTGGGAGAAAATTACTCTTAGAGACCACGACCCTCAGCACTGAGGACAAACGACGCAGGACAAGGAGGACAAGTAAAAGTCTGAGATCACTCAAACGGTGATTTTTAAACACAATGCTATTATAGGTACAACCCCGGAACTAAAGAAAAAACAAATAAACGAGCTCCACTCGGTCACCCTTGTAAACTTTGACCGTGGGAGAGCCACGTTTCGGCATAAATGGGACAGTTTGGATTGAAAAACAAAGAATCGGCATGAAGGTTTTGGGGTGGAATGGGGCTGGCGGCAATCACTTACCATCAGGTGATCAAACCAAGAGCAAATCAAATGTATGGTTTGCGAATATCGGAGCTTCGGTCGTCTCCTGTCGTCCCGATATCAGTGTGTTCTCTAACCAGATTGGTCTTGCGCCGCTCACATTTAAGGGATACTCGCAACTATCACCAGATTGATCCACTTTGTGGAGGGCCTGCCACGGCTGCGACTTCCTGTACGCGGCCTTTATTCGAGGACCTTTACTTTAACGTAAACGTCACTACTTAGTTACGCTGTACTTTTAACTTAGTTGCACCTCAAAACCAACATCAAAGAATGTTGCGGTCTGGTATTTTTATATCGATGATTGAGTCACAGTATAACAAGAAAGCTCTTGTGTGTATTGTTCAGTACCAAGTCGCGATCCATCATTTGAGAACCACTGTTCTAAATGAAACTGTTTTGCACTGCTGTTCGTTATAAATGGATCTTTATATTTTTGTTTATGAGTTGGTTATATTCTGCAAGTTATAATCCCATGGACTGCTTTCCGTACAAACAAATCCATCCGCCGAGAACTCCACATTAAAACCAGGCTGTCTACCACTTGCCTGAGAAGAATTCTGGAGTTTTTGGTCACATAGCCCGGAAAGAGGGACATAATCTGGAACAGCTCATGGTCACCGGCAAGGTGGATGGAAGGAGACCCAGAGGTCGTAGCCCTATCAGATGGCTTGACCGGAGACCACGGCCTCACCACTGGACACCAAGCTGTACGCCCGTGACGCCCTCCACATTGCAAAAGACAGACATAGATGGAGGTCTTTTATAAAGAGCAAACTGGCCGCCCACGGGAGGAATCACGACCCTCAGTAATGAGGAAAACGACTAGAGGAGGAGGAGGATATTCTGCAAGGTGACTTAAAAGATTGTCACTCGTCAGTGGGCAGGGCACCTGGCTTGTCGTGTAGATGGAGCTGATCTAAGTATTACACACTGGCAAACGGAACAGACGACGCCCACTAACCAGGAGGGCTGAAGAAAGACGTATATAGAGCAGTGGTAAAAACATAAATGAGGCTAATCATCATCATTTCAGCCAGTAGACGTCCACTGCTGGACATAGGACTCCCCCAATGTTCTCCACGCAGATCGGTCCTGTGCCGTCCGCATCGAATGGATTTCCGCGATCTTCACCAGATCGTTGGTCTACCTTTTGGGGGCCTGACTTGGCTGCGACTTCCTGTACGTGGCCTCCACTCAAGGACCTTTCCGCCCTAACGGCCGTCTGTTCTCCTTGCTCACCCATTGCCACTTGAGGCATGCAATCCTTTGGACTATGTCTGTGAACTTAGTTCTCCTGCGGATCTCATCATATCTGATACGATCACGCAGGGAGACTCCGAGCATAGCCCTCTCCATTGCTCTCTGGGTGACTTTGAGCCTCCTTAATCGGCACATTGTAAGCGGCCACGTTTCGGTTCCGTATGTCATCACTGGCAACACACACGCATTGAAGACTTTCGTCTTGAGACACTGCGGTAGATGGGCCGATAATATGCAGCTGCATATTATCGGCCCATCTACCGCAGTGGATTCGTCGATTGACCTCTTTCTAGAAGTTGGACTTACCAATGAGGCTAATATAGACTTGGATAAGATCGTTGTGAATGGCCAGCACTGGAGGCCTATGGCCTGCAGTGGAATTGGTCAAGATAGTCTGGCTGGTGATGATCTTAATGATGATGACAAGTTTATGTTTTTTTTTATTGCAATAAATAGGCAGACGAGTTTACCATCTGATGGTAAATAGCAACTACCGCTCGTAGACATCAACAATGCCGGTGCATAGTGATGCCGCCTACCGTGAAAGAAGAACTCTTTTCAAATCTCGCTTAAAAAAGGACATGTCATAGGGATCAGTGAACACCGCGGCTGGAAGCTCATTCCAGAGTTTGCATACGTACTTTATAACTTTGGATGCATGCTTATTCGTAATTTCACACCACATGTGAATCGTGTGTTTAAAATTGTGTGTTTTTTTTTATTCCAAACGTCGAAACTGCTAACCTTAGACAATTTATTGTCTAAGCTGCTAACGAAGGTTTATGAATAAAGCCCTATTTATTTATCCTATTCAGATTTTAATAAACGCTCTCTGATACTGTAACGCAATATTGTACGGAATCGATTGTAGGAGATGTTCTATCAATCATTTTATTAGATATTCATTACAGTACCTACCTTTGACTCAAAGTTGAATATACATATGTTTCTCTTCTCAAAGCTAAGTACCTCAGTATCATCTTACTCTATGGTATCTACTTAATTAATCCTTGAATTATTAGTTTGTAAAACTAATAGCTCACGATAGTACAAGACAAGCAGCTGCGGTTTATGTGCTATCCTCTAATTAATCATGTAATATTATTATGTAATGGTATTTGATGATGAATAAAAAATACAAAAATAGCTTTCGTTTAAATAATCATACGATTTTGCAAAGGGTTTATTTTAAACCTTTTTAATCCTTATTGAACCTGTGCGTCACATGCCACTTTGATATATAATTCAATTGACATTTTAAGTCCAAACACGTCACTTCTAAACGTGTCGAGTTATCAATATTTAAATAGGTGATGGTGGTAAAATAATAAAAATATGTAAATTTTACAATAGGCTCAAAATTTTTTCCTATCGAAAGTCACAGAGTGAATCATGAATACCGAGGCGACGCCCCAGTTCCACCAGACAGTGAACACTCTGATAGAAACTTTAATCAAACCCGACTGTTTGAAACGAGATCTATTCTTAGCTTTGTTACTACTTGTGATGAAGGAAAATGATTTTGTGCTGCTAAAAGGTATCGATGGAGGCTCCATCACTATCGCCGACTTCATTATATCAAAGAGATCACGGAAGGGCGAGGCTGTCTTCGTTTTAAATGGTTTTCAACATATGCATTTGAAACTTATTATATGTCCACTCAATGATGCTATTCTTATCATAGTTACCATACCAGAATTATGCAAAGTAACTTATTCATTATGCGTAAAATTGAGTAGATACGTCAATACTTCACCGCTGGGAATACCATCGCACTTTTCAAATCTAAGAGAACTGTTCACGGATTTCAAAGATAAAATTGTGAATCCAGTTAAAGGAACCATATTGAACTATCATAAATTCCCGAGCGCGAATCTGTTCGGTCTCCCAGATGACATTATTCATCAAATACTTCTGAGTTTGCCTATCGAGGACGCATTGAATCTCTCTGGCTCTTGTAAAAGGCTACATAGAATTGTAAAAGAGGATTCGCTATGGTTTCGGTTTTATAACAGGGATTTTGCAGATAAACATAAAAGTGAGGGAGAATCCTGGCGCAGTGTGTATATTGATGCGTATACGCTGAAACAACAAGAGAAATTCGAGCTTAGGGGTGACGTCGTATCAAGTTTTGAGGAGTTCGCTGACTTGCCAAATTACACAAGGCATGTATCAGAAACACGATGGGAAGTAATTTTGTGAGATTGCGAGATATATCAACATCTTGGCTTTATTCGTCATTGAAAATTTTGCGAAGTACAAACGACAAATACTGAGAAATGGTATGTTCTAATTTAAATTTGTTTTGGTGGTATATTCCTTGATCTTCGCAATCTCTTTGCTGTTCGTTAATTGTTTTGATTTCAATCTAACGCTGTTTTATCTCAATGAATAACTTGGGATGAAAGTTAAATAACTTACGCGAGTCTTGTCTTGATAGCATGAACATTAATTTATTTTCCGTTCTAAAAATAACAATAAAGTACCTACCTACTTTTTGTTTTACAAATAAACGAATGCATCACTTAAACCCTTTTTAATAACACTGTTATCCATATTTATTTTTATTTAGAGAAAACATGAACAAGATTTTTTGTGTAAGAATATTTTTAAAGAAGGATAGATTTTGATTTGTCCGTTGAGTACCTAATGTTCCAACTCACATTTCCAATTAGTAAGGTAAATATGAAGGCTGAGGATAGGTAATACTTAAAACATAACCTTAGGGTAATACTTTTACTGTCTATATTTACATATAATGCAATGAAAAGAAATTGAATGTGTTAATTTTCCCTTTGAGACTTCTGGATACCTTCTATGCTATCGGATATCATTAAAGTGTGGTATAAAAGTGTTATTATACGACACACAATTTGACCTCAATCTCACCTGATATTAAGTGAAGGATGAGGTCCAAGGTTGGCCATGCTTGCCCGTGAAAAGCCTATTCACACTTGTCTTAAAGAGGCCCAGGGTTTATTGTTCACGAAATACATCGGCGGGCAACGAGTTCCAAGTTCCACTCCTTGGCTATTCGCATCAAAATACGTTTTATTTGAAAAATCCATATTTTATATCACTTCACATGATATATCATATATATAATCTTCGGTTGGGGGAAAAATGGTGCTAAGAAGACAGAAGAAAACGAAGAAACGCGATCCATATTTCAAATAGCTAAGTCGACTAGAAAACGAAAGGTAGCGAAGTGAGGCACTAAACCGCTTCGCTCACGCGACAGTCGCTGCGCGGCGTCGCGGCGGCGCCGCGGCGGAAGCGGTTTGGCGTCGAGGTACGTTTTAGGATCGGTCTCTATGTAGAGTCGAGGCGCGGACGACTATGCTTCCTTCTCATTTTAATTAATCACACGGAACAAAATAGCGACGGAGTTGTTGCGCTTGAATTCCGCCGCCACCCCAAGCCGCCTCCGCCGTGGCGCGCTTTAAATATATTTATAAATATTTTAGAAAATATTTGCTAGTGAGTAAGTACTCATTGTTAAGAAGCCAAATAAATAAATACATTGCTCAAAACCTAAGCGTTATCTGAAAAAAAATACTAACCTTACATTTTTGAGACATTACCAATGAGCTTAAAAGTTAAAACTTTAAATTAAAAAGGTATAGGGGTAAGGATTTCATTACTGAATAACCTTCTTGTAAATACTTTAAATGGGTGATTACGAGTAAAAAATTAACATAATATCTACGTTCATTCATGGAAGTTAGGTATCTTTAATACCCTTTCCATAATTATGACTTAAAGTTTCAAAGAACACATTTATTAACATAGAGACGGGGTCATTGAACTCAATTACTGGAATTGTAAAATGGGGTATCATTCTGCTTCTAGGGTTGCTACGAATATTAGTTTAGAGTTTCTCAGATTTATTCTAATTTGAAGCTTTCAGACGGAATTTTGTTTGCATTTCAAGTTTAATTAGTTTTAATTATTTCACCTTACCAACCATATTTGATTGATATGAGGTATTTCACCTTACCCAACACATAAGGATGAAGTATTGAGGAGACCGCAAAAAAATGCTGCCATCCTTTAAACCCCCTCTCCCCAGGATTGGACCTCCGGTACCTCTCACTGACGAAGCGAAACACAGCACAGTACTGCTTCACGCCGGTTTTGTATGAGGCCGTGGTATCACTGCGGTCGAGCTGGCCCATTCATAAGAATAAGAATATATTTATAGTCTCTTAAAAAACACATTTTAACATAAGTAGGAACAAATATTGAGATACAAGTATCATGCATGATGTGACAAAGGGAAGGAGCTCACCTGATGTTGCTACGAGGATGTGACCCCGGGCAACGCTGGTTTTCAGCTACTCCCCTGCCCTCATAACTTCTAAACTAGTTATCATATTTGAACAAATGAGGTGTATGTCATTAGAAGCGTCTTGATTGTCTTCTGGTTATAGGCGACATGATGTCACGTTACATTGACTACAGTGCCCTCTAGGGAGTAAGGAACTAAAAAAACAATTTTGCTTGACGGTGCTGTGTGGAGTTTCAAATGAAGGAGCTTTTTTAGCACATTTCAAATGTGTAATTTTATGTACTTAACTAAAAATATGTTGAATAAAAATAAAGTTTGAAAACTAAAACCCGACTATCAAAAACATGCTCTAAAGAGTACGAAACAAGAAAATTGTCCCTGCTGAAATTATTATGCCGTATTGCCGTTGTCGTATGCCACCTACTGTAGCAAAATAAGATTCATTACGAGTATAATAAAAAAAAAAAACAATGTGACAAGACAAGACAATTAGCTTGTTTCGTACTTTTAGAGCGTGTTTTTTTGGTAGTCAGGTTTTAGTTTTTAAACTTTATTTTTATCTTTATAAAGTGGTATTTTCTCTAGACGTGCAGTGTCCGCCCAGACTACATATTATCCTGCATACGTGATTGTTTGTCAAGATCGGTCGCCGTAAACAGTGCAGTGGAGCAATTATCGTGCACTTAACGTAGAAGTCGAATTTAGATATACCTATAATAAATTCGTCCATACAAATCTCTATTTCCATTTCAATGTCGACTTCGCGAGAATAGGGAGCCTGGGGGCCTATTTTCATGCACTCGACATCCATACAAATTTCTATTCGACATCAATGTCAAAAGGAGGTCGCCCACGGCGACTTTTTGTAGCGATGCAAACGCGCGTTTACTAAACGCGCGACAGTATCGCGTTTGTATCGCGTCTGAATCTGAGCCTAGGACACACAGCTAACGACCGCTTCGCGGCTGTATCGATGCGGACGCGCAACAGCATCGCTACAAAAAGTCGCCGTGGGCGACCTCCCTAAGGGCTTATCCTCAACCACTCTACATTCAAGTCAAATTTAGAGATTCCATACATTTTTTTTATATGAGAAGTGGTAGACGAGCAGACGGATCACCTGATGGTAAACAATTCCGCCGCCCATGAACACCAGTGGAGTCACAAGTGCGCTCACATTTGTCTAAACAAATCTTGAACTCGACTTCAAATTCTAGTGTTCGGGAACAGACCCTAAGGTGCCTTATTCTCGCGATGTTATATTTTGTCATCAGACAATATATATCACCAAAACATAGCTTTTTTGTATGATTTTCATGCGACATCCGCCATGTTTTTTCATAACGAGAATCCCGAGAATTCAGATCACCGAGGGTCCGAGGGTCCAGATCGAAGTTCATTATTAAGTATTTCATAGGGAGCGACCCTACGCCCGATAGTTGGCAAGAAACCAAACTTGCTGTCAGATGTTATCAAGCCTCCCGAGGCTTAACTGGCGACGTTTATAGCGGATATTGGCCGAGCTGAACTGTTTATAAATCGTGCCTAGATTCAAGACGAACGTGGTAAATGTAACCCAAGTTACTAAGTAAGTCGGAGAGTTCAATCATATTTTAGTTTACTACATCTTTACTATTACAGTACAATTTTTTCCCTTTTCGGTCGGAATATGAAGGTAAGGGAATAGAGAGTGCACTTGTGTTTGCGCATACACTTGAGCACTATAATATATCCTGCGTACGCGGCTGATCGTTACGTCAGCCGCCGTAGCAATAATAGGTTGGAGGATATACATTATTATTAAAAAATTTTTAGTACCTCACTAAAAAAAATATTCTTAATGTCAGCCCGGACTCGGAGTCTGGAAGTTGGTGGTCTTGTATAGTTTTTTAGATTTTCGCGTTGCATTATAACTATAATGTATCAATACGGAGATTAACACGATATTTATTATGTGAAACAACATTGTGTACTCACATATTTCGTGACCACGGCTGCTGTTACGTAGCCGAAACGTCGAGCCAAACCTCTTTGTACCTCCTAACTTGTACCTCTTTGTACCTCCCCGTTGGTCCTGCGATCTATCTACAGTCTCGTCATACTGGTGTCACAAAACTCTAGAGGTCCTGCATAATCGCTGCCGACTTAACACACCTTTTTTGAAGAACCTCATGCTGTATTCCCCAGGAAAAATCACTGATGGTAGCTCATTCCACAGTCGGGGCGTTAGTGGAAGGACATTCTTTTTTTTTCGTATTAACGAGAAACTGTGAAACTCACCTTAATAAAAAAAAAAATTAGGTCAAAAACAAACAAAAAAGGATGTTAAGGTTTTAAGATGTCGGCAGCGCATTTGCAGGTCATCAGTCGGGCTAACATGCCATCGCGAGATATGTCACGGAAGAGATACGAGAAATTTGTCGATATCGACTAATAGGTATGTCGTTTTCCCTAACATGCGCGTCACGATCGTAAAGAGTCGAGTTCTATGTGCAGCCATGTTAGCGTCGGAATACATATAGACATAAACGAATAAAACACGAGATAATGGGGTAGACAAAATATGTCGCGGTACGCATGTTAGGCCAACAGGAGTCATACGTCCATAGGCTGTGATAATCTGTAATAATATAATACCTACATTTTATATTATTAGTGTTGTGCTCACTTCTAAGTGACATACATATCAGACGCAGTACAACTTAACTATAACCTAGCATAAGTTTTAATATGTATTGTTGTTAGTGAGACTGAATAAATAAATAAATAAATAATCGCTTACCATCAGTAACGTAGTATTAACTGCCTCGGTGGCGCAATGGTTAGTGGGTCGCACTTTAAAGCGACGGTTACGCCTGGGGTCCCGGGTTCAATCCCCGGGTCGGGCCAAAATTTGTACCTGACTTTTTCTGTTAAGAAATTCTCAGTGTTAGCCCGGAGTCTGGAAGTTGGCAGTCCTGTACCCCTGTGCCTCGAAAAGATGCTAAGCCGTTGGTCCTGCGCCTAATTCCTCTTCGGTCGTGTTACACTAGTGTCCCATCTAAATAAGAGGGTACGGGAATAGAGAGTACACTTGTGTCTGCGCAAATACTTGTGCACTATAATATGTCCTGCGTCGATGGCTGATCGCTGAAATTAGCCGCCATGACCGAAATATCGGTTCGGTTTGGAGGACAATATTGAAAAAAAAAACCAAGGAAACAAAACAATATTATGTAGCCCGACGCGTGGCTGCTTGTACCTACCCGTCTTACCTAATATCAGTAAAAACACGCATTTTTTCTTTTTCGTAAAACGGTACAGGCGAGACAATATGACGGATAACAGAGTTGTATAATCAAGATGATAAAAAGCTTCCCATTCGTACTGTTTGAATAAAATTGAGATAAATTCAGCAGCACAAGTTTACAGCTGCTTCGTATATCCCATGGGAAAATGAATCCATCGTTTGCAGCTCTTCACATAAAACAAAACAAGTAATATCCATAAAAGACGGAGCATGGATGTGACGTAAAACGCAAGGGGAAATGGCACCACAGCACCGTGGTTGTCAAACTTTTTAGACAGTGTAACCGCAAAATTGATGAACCGCACTAGCGACGCCAATTTTTTTTTATGTAATGGTAAGCAATTGCTGACCCGCGGGAGTCACAAGTGCGCTGCCAACCTTTAATTCCCCCTTTCCCCCGAATTGGGCCTTCAGAACCCTCACTCAAGCAGCAAAACACAGCACCGTGCTGCTTCACGCCGGTTTTTTGTGAGGCCGTGGTATCACTCCGGTCGAGCCAGCCCATTCATGCCAAGCTCTCCCACGGCCCATTGGATTTTGTATTTTTATCAACTAAACCTGATCTATTTCTAATAATTTAGGAGCTTCAGTCTCTCAGCAAACTTATTCTATTTCATTTGTTTGCCATGCACAAAATAGTTTAGTCCGTTTTTGGACTCGTAATTTTGATTCACGTGAAAAGTGGCCGCATTGGCTACGCTCACGGGCCCCCGAACAGTTATCTCGGCGTAGTTCGGTGTGGCAGCACACTAGTGACTTCACAGTCACAAGTGCGCTGCCAACCTGCTAACCCCCTGTCTCCCCCGGATTGGGCCTCCGGTGCCCTCGCTCACGCAGCGAAACCCAGCACAGTGCTGCTTCTCGCCGGTTTTCTGTCAGGCCGTGGTATCACTCCGGTCAAACCGGCCTATTCATGCCGAAGCGTGGCTCTCTCACGGTGTAATTACTAGACTTTCCAAATCCAGAATCGATTATTCATCTTGGTCCAAGCTTACCCTACGGCTTTGGACGCAACTGGGAATGAACCATAATGTAGAATCAAGGCACTAAAGCATGCTCACTGAATAGTTACAAGACAGCTTTGCCAACGGTTGAGTTAAGTCTCATTTACATAGTATGGGAGTGGGAGGGGCTCCAATTTGTAATAGATCGTTTTGAATCACTGAAGCACTGATCTTTTTTGTTTTGTTTGTTATTTCAAAAATATCCCACCTGTTGTTATAGTTGCCCATCTATCTATGCATGCAGAATAGTAAGCTAGAAAGAACTTAAAGTTAATATCTCCTCACGTGGAACGTAATATATTAAAGGCATCAGTCTTAAACCAATGCGAGTCCGAAGGCTTTACACGCGCTAGAATTTCTTCTTCAACACGGTATGCAGGTTTTCTCATGACCTTTTCCTATACTAATAATAGCTCTTTGACAGAATTCGATTAAGCTAAATTGGAACACTAACCTACATCTGTGGGTTTTGAAAACAAAAGATTTATTCTTTCAACCACCATCTTATAAATTATTTGACCACCACAGCCTCGTGTCAGTGAATTAATGTATTTCCCTCTATTATCAACGGACCACTCAATCTTTCCCACTCACTCACTCACTCACTCACTGACTGTTGATTCTGATATCCGTAACACAGGTGCTTGAGCTACCAATCTCGGAGTCAGATCAATGTATGTGATGTTGTGAAAAATTTATTTATTTATTTCCTCCTAGGTGGTTGATTAGAAAATTTTATTCCTATCAAACCACCTACTATCTACGTGGGTGTGTAACCTTTTACATTAAAAACAGTTTAAATTTCCCGAACCGACCACCCACAAAAAAAAGGTGGTTGGTTAGTATTTAATATTTGTAACTGAAGAATCACTTGGACAGTAGGTGGTTTGATAGGAATAAAATTTCTAATCAACCACCTAGGTGGATGGATTGAGTGGTCCGTTGATAAGCAGTGAAGCCAAAAAAGAAATTACGTCAGCAGTCAATTATTGTGACAGTGTTTCAGCAATGGCAAATGAATCTTTTCCTTGCATCCAAAACATTTTCAATTTTTAGTGCATCTCTATACGTAATCTTGTACGAACGAGGAGAAATAAGAGGATCGCAATTTATAAATTCCGAGCTGACACTAAAAATTGCTTGACACACACATTTTGCCTAAGACCAAGAGAGTAAAAACAGGCATCGTTTATTTATTCAACCCACGCCAGCTGTTCAAAACTGTCAATACGAACTATAATTACGAAGGCTTTCTTAACGTTCCCGCTAGCACAGACCCGAACCCTTTCTCGCTGAAACTCTGCAAACATTACTTTGAAATTAATCATTTGTTAATAGCATCAGTATTATAGAGCTTGCTAGGAACACCTGCTCCCAGTCTAGCGTTTGGTGAATTATTCTCTGGATTTTGCACAATAAAACTTGGAGGATTTCAAGCGAAGAAGTTTTTAAATTTTATGAAAATGCTTCTTCAAAAGGAGGTTGAAAATCTTTACTGTGTTTTATCGTAAGATAGGATACCTATTTAAAAAAAGGTAATGTAGCAAGATTTTGAAGGTATTCTGGTTTATTTTTTAATAAGGTTAGAGTTAATTGGCATATTGCTTAGGTATATTTACATACAACTATGTATGCTATATATGTAAGTTTGCAGTTTTATGCAATATGCGTACCTTTAACTATATAGTTAAATATACCTATATATATTTATATCATAGAAAGTGGAAGGATAAGTAATAATAAACAATATATACATATTTGCTCTCATTATTTACCTATTAAATCGAACACTAACATAGTGTCATACTATAGTATAATAGGTGCATAGATATTGTATATTGGCACTTAATTACATATTCAAAGCATTTACTGATTGACTAATAATATATAGTAGAAATCTTCTTATGGGATTACCCATAAGTTAAATCATGAATCCTAATTAAAAGGGACTTGTTCATAACCCTATTGCTTGTAACAAATATCACAAAGCCACAAGATATTCATGCGATGAAAATCGTCAGGCCAAAATCACATTACAAGTGAATCGGAAACTCTCAACTGACCGAAAAGAAGGTCAAAGGGAAAAAAGTGTTCTGTCAATGCGTGGATAAAGAAACTTTTTATTTATGCAACAAAATATTTGAACAACACTTAGAAACTTCTGCATCACTGCTCGTTGGCAGGGGTTCCACAGGGTTACAAGTTGGGACCAACTTATCAACTTATGGAAAGTGGGAGTTTGGTAGGTTCTCGTGTATTTAAATTTGCTGGAATCTAGCGAAGTTGACGGTACGAATTTCGGTACAAAATTCGAGTGGCTAAGTTTGAGGTTAAGGAATATGAGAAAGTCTTATAGTGGTACAAAATCTTTTGAGACAGAATGGGAAGATAGAAATATAGATAGGGATTATTTATTCCACAAAAACAATACTGTGAGTATCACGCTTCGGCGTGAATGGGCCGGCTCGACCGGAGTAATGCCACAGCCTAATAGAAAACCAGCGTGAAAAGGTATCTTTATTTATTTATTTATAGGTACACCTACAGATTATTATCGCTACAAGACAGCAAACATGGCACAAATAACATAGACCAGACAATATTCCAAACAAAAGTGTACACAGCACGCTTAAAACATCAGAAACAAGCAATAACATTACTCTTAAACACTAACAATCTATCACCGCTGAGTGGGAATTAAGAAGAGGAATTCTAGGCTTTCACGAAATTCGTCACAGACTTTTTATATAAGCGAAATTTGCGTTAAAAATATCTGCGCTGTGTTCGCTGCCTGAGGCCCAATACGGGGGAAAATCGCTTACCATCAGGTGATCCGTCTGCTCGTCGGGCCATTCCAGAGAATGTGGGTTTTGCACTGCAATGTGATCACGGTCCTAGACCTGGGGGGAGGAGGGGGGAGTGTTAATTGAGTCATTAGGACGTTCCTAACAACCCCCTCCCCCTCCATGTGTGGAGCCATCGGGTAGCAAATCAGAATAGACCTCGAAAAGTTTCTTAGACAGTAAAAATGCACAGTTTATTATGTAACATACATTTCAAATCACCTAATGGCGATTGTATTCATATTAATAAGCAAACGTTTAGGGCGGCCATCCAGTGTGCGTGCGAGTCACCGCCTGCCAATTTTATTCATGATTTTCATCATTGATCGGGCAGGCGCCTTAGTCCTTCAATAGTCCTGGTTACATTGTCCAACCTCAACCCAATAGCCTAGATTGTTTTATTTCCACTTCTCCCAATAGCTAACCAACCGGGGACTGTCCTTGGCTACAATCCATAGTGTATACAGGGATAGTCGCCAGCTGGTGTCACATCACATTTAGATTAACTTGTTTAATGAACGGGTTTCTACATATTGGCTTCGCCTCCACACGCCTTCCAAAAGTCCGGGACATAATTGCCCGAGATTATGGTATCATAAAACATAATAATAATAATAATATCCTCCGATCAGCCACTTATGCAG
Organism: Marasmia exigua; assembly: GCA_019059595.1. Classification (NCBI taxonomy): domain Eukaryota; kingdom Metazoa; phylum Arthropoda; class Insecta; order Lepidoptera; family Crambidae; genus Marasmia; species Marasmia exigua. Next base: position 12,668,784 of record CM032480.1, on the reverse strand, counting down.
GATATATTATAGTGCTCAAGTGTGTGCGCAAACACAAGTGCACTCTTTATTCACTTGCCCTCATATTCCGATGGGACACCAGTGTGACATGACCGGAGAAGGATCGGGAGCAGGACCAACGGCTAAACGTGCTTTCCGAGGCCACGGGGTTACAAAACCGCCCACTTCGGACTGACACTGAGAATTTCTTAAGGCGACGGGTAGGGCACACTAGCGACGCCAATCGATTTTAATTTTTAGCTACTAAGCCGGATCTATTTGAAACAATTTCGGGGTGATTAAATACTATTTATTAAATAACGCGAAAAATTGATTCACGCCAAAAGCGGCCATGTTTGGCGTGAATTAATTTTTGCGTACAAAAACGGACCCAACATTTGTGCATGGTTATTTAATAAATAGTATAAGTGTCAACCCCGAAATTGTTTTAAATAGATCTGGTTTAGTAGTTAAAAATTAAAATCGATTGGCGTTGCTAGTGTGCCCTACCCGTCACCTTACTGACTTACTGACCTTACTGACTAATCGCATGGCGCAATTGGTAGTGACCCTGCCTCTTACGCCAAAGGTCGTGGGTTCGATCCCCACCCTGGACAAACATTCGTGCGAAACACTTGTGTTTGTTCGGTGTCTGGGTGTAATATTTGTATTTAAGTATATATTTGTGTTCCTCTGTTGTCTGATATCTGTAACACAAGTGCTTAAGCTACTTAGTACGGAATCATGTCAATGTATGAGATGTTGTGAGAATTATTATTAATTATTATTATTATTACCTTAACAGAAAAACTCAGGTACAAATTTTATCCCAACCCGGGGATCGAACCTGGGACCCCAAGCGCAGCCGTCGCTTTAAAATGCGACGCACTACCCACTGCGCCCACGAGGCAGTCAATGTTACGTAACATGCAAAAGTATAACCAAATATCACACAGTCCTTTGAAATTGAGCGCGACAACCGAACAAGTGACATTAACTTTGTGCCCAGATTGATATCGGACCCTGAACCCGTCCTCCAAGGGAATTGAGATATGAGGGGAAGATAAAGGGTGAAAGTAGACAGGGGAAATGTATCGATGTTTTTGTATTTGATACTTCTAATCATGTAATACAAGTACAGAAATTGATGCAAAAGATCGTGGGAAGTGATCTCCTTGCAATGTGCCCTTTTTTTATTTTTTTGACGCTGGGGAATGCCTTCTTATGCATACCCTATTGCCGAGGGGCAGGCGGGTTATGTCGGGCTCTCCTCTGGCGGGGGCTTCTCCTAACGCCGGCCAGAGGCATACTGACTAAACCCCAGCGACGCTCCCTCATGGCCAGAGTGGGGAAGGGACATGAGTACGGGTTAAAGAACCTTACTTCCACTTGAGGCATGCAATTCTTTGGGCTAAGTCTTATGATCTTGGTTCTCCTGCGGTTATCATCATTCCTGAAACGATCACGCAAGGAGACTTCGATAGCCCTTTCCATTGTTCTTTGCGTGACTTTGACGTACTGATGGAAAATAGAATGGAAAGGTGTCCCGTAATACAATCATACACCATAAGACATAATACATCATAGGACGCCCTACGACAGACTGACGATTTCAGAAAGATCGCTGGTGTGAGTTAGATGCAGACTGCTTAGGAAATTGTATTATCGTGAATATCGATACCTTTTAATTCAATACCGTCCCTAGCTCACAGGGAGGAAAGCGATGTATTTCAAAACGAAGCTTTTTTAACCCCAAAGGTAAATCTAATTACACATTATTGTCTCTGACATGTCCCAGATAACTCGCAACGTAATTTGCTTTGATATGAACGGTGTGTTGTATTATTTTTTGGCTCGAGATATTTGCAAAGGATAAAGAGGCCCTTGAGAATTATTTGGTCGCGTCACACAGACAAGAGGTTAAGTATTATCCAAGTGTATTCTTTTTAACCCCCGACGCAAAAACGACGGGGTGTTATAAGTTTGACGTGTCTGTGTGTGTGTCTGTTTATGGCATCGTAGCTCCCGAACAAATGAACCGATTTAGATTTAGTTTTTTTTTGTTTGAAAGATGAATAAAGAGGGAGTGTTCTTAGCTATGTTGGATAAAAATCGATCCAAGATGGCCGCCGTCACAAAGATTTGGATTTTATGTTTTAACACAACTCCCACAATATGGGTATCATATAAAAGGGCTTGAGTAGCAGAATATATTAATTGTGAAAAATTTTCAAATCCAAGATGGCCGCCGTCAGAAAATAACGAATAACCTATTTGTTGTTCCAACTGCCTCAATATACATAGGTATCAAATGAAAGAGCTTTAGCTTGTGTCGGGGGTTTTTTAAATTTTCAATTTAATTTTAATCTAATAATAGGCACCTACTTGAAAATACACAAATGATTTTTTAGTAATCAATTTCGTCATGTCAGCATATCATTCTCAGTTTCATCCAAAGCTGTTACTTACAGCTGTTACTCCAAATCCTGAGGCACGCTTAAACCGTGATCCTGGGTTTTGGTGAGTCAGATAATTACATTAAGCCGCCTGCCTTTTTATCTTTGCGATCCATAGAGTGGGGATCCAGACTAGTCAGATCATGGTATAAATAGTGTTTGAAAGTAAAAAAAAATAATTTTACAACATCACATACATTGATCTAATTCCGAGATAGGTAGCTCAAGCACCTGTGTTACGGATATCAGCATCAACAGTGGGATTACAAATATATACATACAATACTTTTCCTTTGTAAATACATACGTATAACCTGATTGACCACACACTATTCACATCTCTTTGTCCCTCTTCTTTGTAAAATTTATGTCCTTTCAAACCGTGTATCAACTGTATGTGTTTGTTTCCTGTGTATTGTGATGGTCAATAAATCTATTTTCTTTCTTTCTTTATAATACATACGAAACACCCAGACCAATACAAACAAACATGTTCACGCTCACAAATGTTTGTACTGTGCGGGGATCGAACCCGCAACCCTTGGACCAAAGGCAGCGTTCACTACCACTGTTCCAAACGGGTCGTCACTACGTTATTTTACATGGTTATTTAATAAATAGTATAAGTGTTTGCCAAGAGGTTGTATTCCCGAAATTGTTTAAAATAGATCCGGTTTAGTAGCTAAAAATTAAAATCGATTGGCGTCGCTAGTGTGCCCTACCCGTCACCTTAAACAGAATCTTGGAACATACAAACATGTTTACATACATACACAGACTGTTATGCCGTGTGGTCCCCGGCAGAGTAGAATAGGCCACCCTCACTCATACCGAGGTGTCGTAAAAGGCGACTAAGGTAAATCTGCTGGCATGATCATCAGCAACCAGAGAAGAGAAACTCTGCATTTATATCAAAACCCTCGCCAACCCGTCTGCCAAGCGTGGTAAGTATGGCAATTACCCCTCATGTGATTGAGGGAGGCCCGTTCCCAGCAGTGGGGACTTAAATGGGCTGACGATGATGACGATGATAGACTGCTAAAATCATAACCCATACCTTTTTGAATTAGTCGTTTTTTTTTATTGCGCTGACCTAGATAACCTGGGAATATAGCAGGGAGGATAATGGCATAGTATCACTTTTAATATTTTTGTGCAAAAAGATATTTTAAAATTAATAATGAAAACACTTGAAAAAATGTTTGTCATATTTGTTTTAATTAGGTACTTCACGTAGAATTTCCTACGTTTGAAATAACAAACCCGCTATGGCGTTCATCTGCGAAAGCGATTATTATTATTGTTGTGTACATGGGGTTTTAACCGTGGAAAGAGGCACGCTTCGGCATGAATGGGCCGGCTCGACTGGAGTGATTCCACGGCCTCACAGAAAACTGGCGTGAAGCAGCACTATGTTATGTTTCGCTGCGTGAGTGAGGGTACCGAAGGCCCAATCCGGGAGAAGGAGGGTTTGAACGGTTGGCAGGGCACTTGTGATTCCACTGGTGTCGCGGGTGTCCATGGGCAGCGGCAATCACTTACCGTCAAGTGATCCGTCTGTTTGTCTGCCACCTATGACATAAAGAAAAGTAGGTACCTACATAGTATTGTTATATTGGAATATACAATAACAAAACCTTGAATACAATAGGTAAGTAAACAGATCTCTTAGGCCTAGCTTGTCAAATGTTTGAGGCAAAACATTTCTAGAACAAAGCTAGAGATTATTAGACGAAACTCAGTGAAATGTTTGCAGATGCCTAAATGGGAACATCGGGCACAATCGGGGCATTGTATCTATCTATTTAAATAGACAGAACGAGGTCAACAGACAACAAGGCCCAAAGAAGGGATTTTCTTATAAGTAACACTCAAAAACGAAAATTGAACCGTGAGTGAGCCACGCTTCGGCATGAATGGGCCGGCTCGACCGGAGTGATACCACCCACGGCCTCACAAAAAACCCGCGGTGTGAAGCAGCACTGTGATGTGTTTCGCTGCGTTAGTGATGGTACCGGAGGCCTGATCCCGGGGAGAGGGAGGTTTGAAGGTTGGCAGCCCACTTGAGACTCCACTGCAGTCGCTGGTGTCCATGGGCGGCCGCAATCGCTTACCATCAGGTGATCCGTCTGCTTGTCTGCCACGAGCAAACGGATCATAGTAAGGTAAGCGATGAATGTTTAAAATTGTATAATTTTATCGCTTATCGACAAACACGTGGAGAGCCACCATGTGGTATGAATGGGCCGGTTCGACCAGAGAGATACCACGTCCTCATAGAAAACCCAACGTGAAACAGCACTTGCGCTATTTCGTCATGTCAGTGAGGGTACCGAAGGTCCAATTTGGGACAAACGGGAACAGGTTGGCAGTACATCTGTGCCTCTACTAGTGACACATGTGTTCACAGGCGGCGGCAACAGCTCGCTCAGCTTATACGTCGGCTTGTCTGCCAGCTAACACATCAAAAAACCGGAATAATTCAAAATTTGTCCTATTTTTGACTAAATGGAATTAATTAATTTAATCTAATTCATCACTATTTCTACTACCACTCTGACAGCTTAGCAACTCGAGTGGTTCTGGGCCTCCAACACAACAAGTCGCCATTTTTCTCTATTTTGGGCCACGGCAGCCCTATCAAAAATATATGGCCAAATAGGCGGGACCCGGTGAGACGTCCTAGGTAGCAGGTCTATACTCCCCCCAGCCCATTCGGGGATAAAACGACAGTCGACTGTGTAAACGGATCTTCGCCTGGGGTGGGACATGAAGATGAGGCTCTTTAGTTTGTTCTCGTGAGCCTCAGGCGTAGAAGGGAGCACCCCTGGTGTTTTAGTGGGAATACATCAGGCCACTGCGGCGAGTATGGGAGTCGGCCTATCAACATCTTGGGCTGGCGGCATTTCACCAGGATGAAAAAAAAAGGTAGAAAGTCCTTTCTTAGTACGTCTTTCCATTGACGTAGTGAGAAAGGACCTGCTTGGCCTGCAGATCGACATTTCATCATAATGAATCAAAATCATAACCCAGTCACAAGTGGACTAAAAGCACCCCAACACTGTGACAATGACAAATCGCGTACACATTTGATAATAATACGAAACCCGCCTATCCTAAACGCTCGTCCAAATTGCTTAGATTGCCGCTCGCCTCACGTATTTGACTATGTTATAACTTGTGGGCGCAACCCGCCCAAAGGCGTGGACGCACAAGGGTTGACAGGCATAGGTCTGGAGTACTTGATTTGACTGTCTAGCAATGATTTAACGAATTGGCCTACAACAAAACGGAATTCACGACTGAATAATTGGTTGCCGTCCCATTCACACGCGGCATTCATTTTTTAATTTTTTTTAGAGGTAGAGGGACGGATCAGTACGATAATAAGAGCTATACTAAACACAAGGACTCACGGTAGATGGTCGAGTAGTTCATGATATGACAGTTCAGTTGTTTAAAATGATCAGTAGGTTTAAAAATAATTACGACTATTTAGGAACTGTGTTTTTAAGGTGACGGGTAGGCCACACTAGCGATGCCACTCGATTTTAATTTTTAGCTACTAAACTGGATCTACTTTTAACAATTTCGGGGTTATAACCTATTGGGTCCGTTTTTGTAGGCGAAAAATTGATTCACGCCAAAAGTGGCCACTTTTGCCGTGAATAAATTTTTCACGTACGCGTTGGTCCCAACATTTTTGCATGGTTATTTAATAAATAGTATTCGTGTTTGTCAAGAGGTTGTAACCCCGAAATTGTTTAAAATAGATACTGTTTAGTAGCTAAAAATTAAAATCGATTGGCGTCGCTAGTGTGCCCTACCCGTCACCTTAACGCAGTGTCGCCAGTCGCCCGCGCCGCGTGGGACGGGAGACCCGCTTCAGGCAGCGATGCTGTGTATAAATGACAAGACACAGCACACGCACGGCCTATAACCACTGCCAACCCTGAGTCCATCCAAAATTACTTTCAAATTGTTGCTAGATTAGTGTAGCAGTAAATTTGTGAAGTTAAACAACTTATGCCATTCGAAGGCGAGGCAAAATGGCGTCGCTAATAGGAGTTTGAGTGAACGCAGGGTTAATTAAAAATACCCCGATGCTATATAAATAGATAAACTTCAGTACTACACATTACAGAAATTACCATTCCGGTGAATTTCTTTTTATGTGATAGGCGGCAGATGAGGACACGGATCACCTGATGGTAAGCGATTGCCGCCGCCCGTGGATATGGTATGATCCGCCGCTCCACTGGTGGAGCCACAAGTGCGCTGCCAACCTTTGAATCCCCCTTTCCCCCGAATTCGGCCTCCGGCTCCGATACCCTCACTCACGCAGCGAAACACAGCACAGTGCTGCTTTACGCCTGTTTTCTGTGAAGCAGTGTCAAACCGGTCGAGCCGGTTAACCAAAGTAGTGCATGGTTGATCGACCAAAGTGGCGCTCTCTGGTTTCGGAAACCAATACTCGGTTCGGGCGTTGAGCCAACGGAGTAAGTAAGGGGGATTAAAAGCTAGGTTTCTTATTTGTAGCCTTTAATGTCAACTACTTATTAAAGATAAAACCCTGGACAAACATTCGTGCGATGAACACTTGTGTTTGTTCAGTGTCTGGGTGTAATATATGTTTTTAAGTATATACATATTTGTGTTCCTCTGTTGTCTGATATCTGTAACACAAGTGCTTAAGCTACTTAGTACGGAATCAAGTCAACGTATGAGATTTTGTGAGAATTGATTTGATTAATAATCAATCAATTTAATCAACTAAAAATTTAAAACTTATTAAGTACAGATTTCCATCAATCACTAACCATCATGCAATCGGCAATCGCTTACCATCAGGTGATCTGTCTGCTCGTCTGCCACCTATAACATAAAAAAAAATTCTTAATAGAGACGCTGACGTAGCTGACTTAGTATAACCTAGCGCGTAGGTCATTGAAATCTTTACCAATGTAAAACAGAGTTGATGTGTTTATATTTTGTGATTTAGTGTACACACGTGTAACACTTGCATTGCAGCTTAAACAATATCTGTTTGATCGAGAAGTAAATTTTTTTGTATGTATAATATTATATATTTTTCCAATATATAAATCAAGTTTCAGTAAATTATATAACTATACATCATCATCGTCAGCCCATTTAAGTTCTCACTGCTGGGGCACGGGCCTCCCTCAATCACATGAGGGGTAGTTGCCATACTCACCACGCTTGGCAGACGGGTTGGCGAGGGTTTTGATATAAATGCAGAGTTTTTCTTCTCTGGGTGCTGATGATCATGCAAGCAGCTTTACCTTAGTCGCCTTTTACGACACCTCGGTAAGAGTGAGGGTGGCCTATTCTACTCTGCCGGGGACCACACGTCACTATATAACTATACCCTATCAGTTATATTAAATGAAATGAAATATTTATTTGCTTGCTAAGTGTATTAATAAAGTGAAATTTTTTGGTTCACTTACATTGCGACTATTCTTCTATTTTACGACACATTTTATTTACTTAAACTGTTACTATGATGAAAATAAACTTCCCAATCATAAGAAAAAAATATTTATTTATTGAGAAAAGTTTATTTTACTCATCATTTTATGTACAACAGAGTAAAACTAATAAAATTGCAGGCAAGAGTGAACAGACATCTTTTAGGCAAACGCGTATCATCCTAGACCTCATCGTCGCTTTCCATCAGGTGCGATTGTGGTCAAGCGTTGGCTTATTGACCAAAAAAAAAAATTCTTTTGATAATATATATCATTTAAACTAACGTATGTAAAGTAGTTTTTACAACCCTAAAATCAATAATAGACCATTCAGTGTGTTTGTGAGACGCTCCTTTTTAAACCAACTAACATTTTTAAGAATCGAGAATACTTTCTTTAGAAATATAATCGACTTTTTATTTTTATATTTAATCAACATTTTATCAATGAATTAGAACTATCTGGATAAGGAATAAAATACGTAAACATTCTTAGTGGCACACACCCATAAATCACAAATAATATGCATCTTATTCATCTGAAAAAATAACAACACATTTGCTTGAGGTGTCGGCACCACCTTCGTCACTAAGAGAAATTATTAGTTCTTTGTCCATTGCAATCTATGCGGACATATTTTGCACGAAACAATAATCATGATTCGATGGTAAAATGGTCGCCAATCGCCATACCGATTACTGATTTATTCCGATTGTTTGTAAGCACAAATGTTGGGATCCGTTTTTGTAGGCGAAAAATTGATTCACGCTAAAAGTGGCCGCTTTTGGCGTGAATCAATATTTCGCGTATTAGTTGATCCGGTTTAGTAGCTAAAAATTAAAATCGATTGGTCCAGCTTAGTGTGTACTACCCGTCACCTTAAGCAATTCTTAAGATATTTTTTACAAATTTATTGCTATAAGCTATTTTAAGTTATTGTTCAGATTAATTGATAAATATTAATATTTACTTGCTATTTTGGAAGAATAAGAACAAAAAAAAGTTAATTACTTTTACAGCTTAATATTTTTATTTGTAGAAAGTCGGATACGAAACTGAACTTTCCTATTCACCTTCAGATACTGAATGGGCTATAAGTATTTATTTCTCGAGCTAAACGTAATTTACTTCTACATTGGTCAACAATTTAAAAATAGGATTGAAAAACACGCTTTCGACTTTTGCGTTCTACTTTTGAATGTTGTGTTGCTGAAATTGCACTTTAATTCTTACTACAATAGGATCTACGATTCCTCTAATGTTCAATACGGTATTTACAACATAATATCGTCGCGTGGAGAAAGATGGACCTTATAACATTCTATTTTGTAGGTCCAGCGCCTCCTCAGATATGACATGAAATAGGATTAAAAAGCACTTTGAATTATTATATATTGACACACAATTAGCCATGTTTATAATTAAATGCAGATTCATGATACTAATAGGGCGTATTTTATTTATAGCTAGGCCTAAATTATCAAATTGATTAATTAATCGGCGAAACAATGTAATACAAATTAATGTATGCGCAACTAAGATAACTCAATTTACGTGTAGAATGCAAATCAAATATGGGAAAAGGAAAATTAACTAATTTGTTTATTGTTACTAGGTACTTTTCTTCTTCGTTGGTCAGACCAATTATGGGATGTAACCGGACTCAGTTTGCCGATTGTCCTAAGACAAGCCGAGGATAAGGTATGTAGAATAGAAAGACCGTTACTGCCTTGGTAAAGGCATTTTAAGAAAGGCACGACCTACAGCAATGAAGAAAACTTTATTAAGGTACTACTAGTGGCCCGTCTTCACGTAGGCCCGGGATATTAGTTTTAAATAATACCAATAGATGTCGCTGGACAATGGTAACGTCGCGAAGGTATTTGGCCTTTCAGTTTACCTATAAGTGTGGTTTGTGGTCTTCAGAATTTGCGGCAAATATTTATTAATATTTATTTGCTTCTTTATAAATATTATTATAGAATTTTAGAGATTATAGAAAAATATAAAGATAAATCTTATTAAATTATAGCATCGTACTCGTAGTCAACTACTAAGCTTCGGATTCACTTGACGCCCCGGGTACCACCTGCCCAACGTAGGTACCTATGTTTATCTGACAAGAATTGTCAATATCAGCTTTTTATTGTAAATAAATAAATAAATATATATATTTCACAACATAACATACATTGATCTGACTCCGAGATAGATAGCTCAAGCACCTGTGTTACGGATATCAGAATCAACAATGGAATTACAAATATACACATATAATACTTTTCTTTTGTAAATACATACTTATAATACATACAAACACCCAGATTAATACAAACAGACATGTTCATGCACACAAATGTTTGTACTGTGCGGGGATCGAACCCAAAAGCAAGTAAAGTGATGAGACGTGGTAGTGGTGCTAACCTTTAAGGTGACGGGTAGGGCACACTAGCGACGCCAGTCTATTTAAAACAATTTCGGGGTTAAAAACTCTCGGCAAACACTTGTACTATTTATTAAATAACCATGCACAAATGTTGGGTCCAACGAGTACGCTAAAACGCTTTTGGAGTTGATAAATTTTTCGCGTACAAAAACGGACCCAACATTTGTGCATGGTTATTTAATAAAAAAATTGTTAAAAATAGATCCGGTTTGGTAGCTAGAAATAAGCTATGACTTGTATGGAAAGATGCGCGCTATGGATGCGTGCTTCATATGCGTGCTACGGATGCGTGCTACGGATGCGTGCTACGAATGCGTGCTAAGGATGCGTGTTACGAATGCGTGCTACGCGTCCTTCTTTGCACTTAGTATTAGTGGAAACAGTCACATAGTTACGTAGCGTGCGTCATAGGTGTATAGTAAATTTCTGGAAAGTGGGAAGGCAGCGTAAGTCAGACTTCGAGCCAAGAGTGTTTAGTTAGATAACAAGGAATCTTAATTAGTATGTGTCTATGCAAAGCGGGCGACGCTGTTTGTAGCTCGGAGAAACCGCGAGAACTTGCCGAGAATGACTGAGAATTATCATTTGTGATTATGCAATGGAATATAAAAGCGGAATGAGGAAGCCAGAAGTTTTGGTCAATCACATAATTAGGCGTCTGGCGGCAGCCAAAGTGGCGATCACTTCATACAAATTACGTATCAATTTCGACCATCAGTACATTCCTACCATTATTAAAATTGTTTTCTAAATATAGATACTACCACATTATATTATCTGCATAAATATGTTAGCCCACTGGTGACAGGTGGCCGAAAACAGACCGAAATGACAAGGAAGACAATCGGGTGAGCCAGTATAGTAAGTAAATAAATCACCATACAATGTGATTAAAATAATAATAGCAACCTGACATTCCAAAGTCACGATAAAATCAATAAAAAAGTAATTCGAATTTAAAATCTGTTCGCTCAAACTTCAGTCTCGAATGTTTTACATTTAAAATGTTTATGAAATTTAAACCCTTAGTCAAGTAATGTTTTGGGGATATGTACCAAAGGCTGATAAGGTCAGACGGCAGTTGCTTCATTGTAAATACCAGACTTACCAAATCCTAGATAGCAAGCTCTAAAGCGATGGTTTCGAACGCAACTTGAAATTATACGCTGTGATACCTAATCATTAACAAAAGCGGAGCGAGAGATTTTAGTTCATTCTAGGCAAGATCATAGTTCACTCAATTAAAAATCCGCATACTAAAATGAACGCTTTAGACAAAGTATTTCCAACTTTTCCGTTCCAACGGTCAGGGACATGCTGCTGTACAACTTTAAACATTATCTCTTTGTAAAGCCGCTGAAGCCGGTCTTATATAGGTCACGAAACTCACAGACAAGTCACTCCACGATTCTGTAGTCTGTAGCTTATGTTTATGTACCTACATGCGAAATGGGGCATGCTTGAGATTTTTCACTCCGGATTTATAATTTACACGCAAAGAAAAAACACATATGAATACTATTAAAAAAAACTGTTTTTATAGACAATTAAAAAGACGAGGAGATATTCGATAAAGTGTTAAGTAACCCCACTTGCGGGATTAAATTGACTCAGCGCGCCATCTATTGTAAAATTTGAAACTAATAAGAAAATCTAGTCTCAAAATGAAGGGTCACTAGTTAATAAAATAAAATACCTATGCGAATTGAAGAAAACGTTGGAAAAAAAATCAAGCATCCTACGATGAGGATATATAGATAATGGGGATTTAATTCCTTTGAATTCATTGGCCAGTACGTTTCCTAGGATTGTATTATCTAAAACTCACTATACACATTCGAGATTCAAATCGTTCACAACTTAAACCGACTCCCCTACTCAAATAATACTTAATCGAGTTGTTGTAACTTTTACGCTCAACTTTGCCTACAGACTGCTATAAATACCTACGAGTTTGAAACAAAAAGCCATTGAGTCTATCTCCTTCCCACTTGACCTGTGTTTGCTCGAACTTGCTCCGGAATTTCAAATGATGAATAATTGTCGAAATTTTAACGTACCTTATTGGAAATTTGAATTTCAGATAGGGTAACTATTGTGCCAGTTCGCAAGTTCGTAACAGTTAGTTGGGCAAACCTGGATTGTTATTTTCTTTACGACTGAAGATGGCAACACTTGGACGTCTTCAAGATGAAGACGTGGGAATTCGTAACTAAATTCCAGTTAAAGTTCACGGATCTTGAGTAAGTGAAGAGGTAAGTGACCAGAGGCACAGCCATAGGTCAGAATTATAATTATTTTAGTACTTACACTGTCTGTAGCAAAGAATTAGCAAACTGCGACGCGAAGAATTGGGCACACTAGCGACGACCAACGATTTTAATTTATAGCTACTAACCGGATTTATTTGAAACAATTTCGGGGTTACAATCTCTCAGCAAACACTATTTATTTAATAACCATGCACAAATGTTGGGTCCGTTTTTGTACGCGAAAAATTGATTCACGCCAAAAGCGGCCACTTTTGGCGGTAATCCAAAATCCGAATGCAAAAGCAGACCAAACAGCTAACTATAAGTATTAAATAAATAGTATAGGTGTTTAGAGATTGTAACCTCGAAATTGTTTAAAATAGATCAGGTTTAGTAGCTGAAAATTAAAATCGATTGGCGTGGCTAGTGTGCCCTACCCGTCACCTTAACAGAAAAACTCAGGTACAAACCAACCCGGGGATCGAACCCGGGACCCCAAGCGCAGCCGTCGCTTTAAAGTGCCTTAAGTCACTTTAAGTGGATATGCCATAAATCTGGGGATACATTTTAAATCCAACCAATCATAACGCGGGGACTACGCTCGACTTCTGCTCTATGCTTGGTCACTAATAAATCCGCCTGTCTTCAAAATTTGCTAGATCTAATAACTCGAGCTGAGTTGATACATCACTACTTGGACTTATAACGGTAACACCTGGAGATCTTAGTACGAGTAATATAATGGTTATAATAGAGTGCTCTGGGTCTGTTACGTGGATTGTTAAATTAGTCGAGATTTGCGGTTCAGGGGATCATAAAGGCTCATGTTTATTTAAGTAACTTGCTTCATTTGTTATAATTTGGTAACACTCCATTTATTTCCATATACTATCCTGGTGTGATAATGATAATTACTGACCGGAGCAGACGATGATTTCGAGAGAATAATGACGACCCGTTTGGAACAGTGGTAGTGAACGCTGCCTTTGGTCCAACGGTTGTGGGTTCGATCCCCGTACAGTACAAACATATGTGTGCATGAACATCTCTGTTTGTATTGGTCTGGGTGTTTTCTATGTATTATAAGTATGTATTTACAAAAGAAAAGTATTATATGTATATATTTGTAATCCCACTGTTGATTCTGATATCCGTAACACAGGTGCTTGAGCTACCTATCTCGGAGTCAGATCAATTTATGTGATGTTGTGAAATATATATATTTATAAATAAATATAATTATATAAAAAAAAAATCTTTATTATTTAATCTTAGAGTGTAATTCCCGGTTGCGTCCAAAGATGTAAAGCCCGGAAAACGCTTGGATCATGATTCAGGATTTGGGCAGTTTAGTAATTACACTGAAGCGACTGATGTCTGATCTTTGCAACCTTTTAACACTAGACCAACTGCATCATTGTTGCACATTTCAAAAACTAGCCGAAACGTACACCTCCTCACGATGTTTTCCGTCACCGCCGAACTAATGGTAACAATACTTGACGATTTAAAAAACCCATGGGTGCATGCTCGAATTGGAATCTTCGGTCTGTGTGGAAAGTGCGTTTTTGTCTATTGAGCTACCATCGCTCGCCGAGTAATTTCAGTTTATGGGATTTCAAATTCAGTGGTATTATCAACTCCATATTATATTCTATGACTGCCTCGGTGGCGTAGTGGTTCGTGGGTCGCACAATAAAGTGACGGCTGCCCTAGAGGTCCCGGGCTAGAACCCCGGTCGGCCTAACAAATGTGTAAGTACCTAAGTTTTTGGTAAGAAATTCTTAGTGTCAGCCCAGAGTCTGGAAGTTGGCGGTCTTGTACTCTACCCGTGCCTCGGAAAGCACGTTAAACCGTAAATCCTGCGCCCAATCCCTCTCCAGTCGTATCACGCTGGTGTCCCATCGGAATATGAGTGTAAGGGAATAGAGAGTGCACTTGTGTTTGCACACACACTTGAGCACTATAAATATCCTGCGTACGTGGCTGATCGTTGAGATTGGCTGCAGTATCGGTAATTGATTGGAGGAGGAATATTATGTTCCATTACCAATTGTAGGTTAAATTATAGGCTACCTATTCCGAACCTTGTTGATATCCTAACTAAATCAATGTCATGTCATTAGAAGGACATAATAAGAAGGTATTTAATTATGAATTACTTTTAACAAAACCCAATAATGTATAATGTCACCTTCAAAAGCACTTAATATTTTGAACTAGATGTTCAAAAAGCGATATACTTTGAACCCTCTAGCGCCAAAAAGCACTGAAAGCCAGCATGTAAATTAGAGAAGAGGTTGTTTGTGACTCGAAAATTCGGACGAAAATGCCTTCCGCGGAATTTGCGTGCGCGAATATTCCAATGTGCTTCGGAGATGCGAGTGTTGCTGAACATTCGATGACTTGGATATCGATAAAGTTTAAATTCAATTATTTTATCGACAATAGTATATTTCCCGAATCGTAGATCGTGGTCCAAGCGTACTCTGGGCCCCAAAGAAATGGCTTTGGGTGCAACTGGGAACTATACGCCAAGAAGAGGGAGTATCAAAAACTATCCCCAAACCCTCGCTAACCCGTCTGCCAAGCGTGGTGAGTATGGCAATTACCCCTCATGTGATTTAGGGAGGCCCGTGCCCCAGCAGTGGGGACTTAAATGATGATGATGATGATGATGATGATGATTATCAATTATTTTTGGAAAATGTTTAGCAACTAACCGTACTATACTGCGAATTGATTATATATATTTTTAGCCAAATTATTTAAGTATGTTGCGCCTAATGCATTGGGCCTAGGTTCTCTCTGATTCAATATAGCTATTAATATAATACCAGAGCTACTGTGGCACTGCAGATTATGCCGTAGCACCAAATACTGAGTTTTGATTGACCACACAAAACCACACCATTATCTTCTCGTATCGCCTCTTCTCTTTGTATCTATATTGTGTCTTGTTATACCTACTGTATTTATTTTTTCTGTGTTGTGATGGTCAGTAAATTTTTTTTATTCTTTTCTTTCATATGAAAAACGAACTTTCCAAAGTTGTTTCGGATCATGTATCATGCAGGCATGAAGATTGTAGACCAATAAGATTACTGTTGTACAATTATTCTATGCATCGATTTATTATTATCGACAGATAATCATTTTTTAATCAAAAGACTATCGTATTGCTATCGATATTTGCCAAGAGGCAATACTGGGAGTTGCGAACCAATTCCCGAATGAGCACGATGGGTTGGTTTTTGAGCACAGGCGAGAATAAAAGAGTGGCATTTGCTATTTTTCACACTATGTCGGTGATTTTTTAAATTGGAAAATAGAAAAGTTTTTAGGTACCGATAGTTTTACTCTTCAAAACCGGTGACTTTTTACACGAGCATAAAATGATATTCTGCACATTATTTTGATGAACTTTTAAATTGGGACCAAACGTGGAAACTAAACGATTTCTACTGTTTTTTATGTAATAAGTGGCAAACTAGCAGATGAATCACCCGACAATAACCTCTGATACCTTCACTCACACGGGGAACACGTCAACATCATCATCATTATTTCAGCCATTAGACGTCCACTGCTGGACATAGACCTGTCCACACAGATCGGTTCTGTGCCGCCCGCATCCAATATATTCCCGCAACCTTCACCAGATCATCGGTCCACCTTGTGGAGGGCCAGTCACGGCTGTGACTTCCTGTGGCCTCCACTCGAGGACCTTTCCGCCCCAACGGCTGTCTGTTCTCCTCGCTATGTGCCCTGCCCATTGCCACTTGAGGCATGCAATCCTTTGGGCTATGTCTGTGACCATAGTTCTCCTGCGGATCTCATCACACGGGAACACATTCACGTCAAATTTCTGTAAGCCCGTGGTATCACTCTAGTTAAGTGATCTTTGACATCATTTGAATACCAGCTTAAAGAAGAATCTTTACTTTATCTCAACGCACTCGTTATAATATACACAGTGAGAGAACCGATGGCTCAATCCAAGGAAAAGTGAGGTTTAAAGTTTGACTCCATGTCCATGAGCGGTGCCGGCAATCGCTTACCATAAGGTGATCCATTCCTCTACCGCCTATCACAAAAAAAAATCAAAGCTGAGTAGATACTAAGCCTTCCTATTGTCAAACAACAAAATCACATTATGTTCAGCAAAAAATCTACCGCTACGGTAGAAAGGGTTTCTCATATTAGTTTACTTATTCCAAAAGAGCAAGACAAAACTGAAATCTGGCTGAAAGTGGGTACTTACACAAATATGCAAAAGAAAACATGCCTTTTGCGCAGATTTTGCTCTGCGAATATTCCTCCCGATGAGGGTAACCACTTCTTAAAACTGAAGCCGGACAAATCGACCGGTTACGACCGGACGAAACGTCAAGAACTAATAGATAGATAGATATACTTTATCGCACAAAATTCAAATATAAAGTATAACTTGAGTACGCATGACAGAAATTTAATATACAGTTTCGAAGTTTATCACTGTAATCGATTTCTATCAGACAACCTTCAAGCAAAGCATAATTGATAATTGTTGAATATTGTCTTTAGTCTCGGTTATATTAATTATATTTAGTTTAATGCAACCCGAAATTCGCTATCGTAAATCAATCAGTATAGTATCTTGGATACCTACACGTCGCTTAAAGACCTACTCGTTACTTTTTATAATTTATTTGAATAATTTGTTGAATAAGAATCGGGTTTTTCAATACCTATTTCTTCAGTTATTTTTGACGTCTGGCCTTTTTATTTCGTTCATTTTTATTTCTAGAATTTTGTAAATAGTTTGAAATTACTATAATGCATGACGATTTGTAAATGCTGTGTACAAGCCTATGGAAATAAAGAATTTTATGATTTTTGATAAAATAGATGATAGAGAGAGAGCTGCCTTTTATGAACATTAACATTTTGGAAGATTAAACTTATGTTAGCGATATAAGATCTTATTTCAAACAGTTAATTAAAAAAAATCTAAAAGTAAACGGGTGTCCAGACTACAAGTACTTATGTAAAATTTACATGTTAATACATATTATTTCTTGATACATAAAATATACTAAAAAAAATATTTACATAATGCGATTCTATCACCGGCTCAGAAAGTTGTTTCTCGTCGAGAAGATCCGGCAAGGAACTCACCTGTTATTTTTTTTATCGTCTAATTTTCATACAATTTTGTATCATCCTCATACCAAGTCATGCAGTTTAACTGTAACATAAAATAAAATGAAATAAATAATAAAATAAATACCTACTATGAGACAAACAGAAGCAGACTACTCCCCAAAGGCGTCACCTGTTCACAAGTATGACGTATGTGTCAGCCATCATTTCACTCAACCATTTTACAACTTCCAGACTCCAGGCTGCCACTAAAAATGTCTTACCGAAAACTTAGGTACTCTTGCGCAGCCGTCGCTTTAAAGTGCGACCCACTAACCACTGCACCACCGAAGCACTCAGTAATATAATATGTGGTTCTTGAACTAATACCTGTATTTAGTTTCTATGCAATAAATCATACTTATCTAGGTATCTATCTAATTTCCTCTCGGCTCGGACTTTAGGACTGTGTCCAAGCTGGTCCGGACGCCTGGTGACCATACTCAAAATGCTAGGAGGATATAAACCAATTCCCTTGTGAAAGAGATAGTAGAACGAGTTTCTAAGCAAGGGGAATTTTAAAAGGCAAGTAGTAGAATTAGAATTTTTCAAAGTCAGCTGCTGATTTTCTCGGAGAAGTTGTTAGAAGTGTTTCTTAATAGAAATCTCCTTTGTGTAAACTCATGAGTATTCGTTTTCTTAGTGCTAGAAGCACAGCTTGGTAGACATTTTTCCTTCTTCTGCATGAATGAGCCCGGCTCTATCGGAGTGATACCATGGCCTTAGAGAAAAACAAGCGTGAGGCAGCACCAACGCTGTGTTTTGTCAAGTGAGTGGAAGTACTGGAGGCCCCCGGGGGATGGGAACGGGGTACGGAAAAAAGATGGCAGCGAACTTGTGACTTCACTTACTGTGTTTCGGGTGTCTTTGGGCGGTGGCATGATTAAACGATCGGTCTGCTCATCTGCCACTCCCCAATACCTTACATGTGAAAGTATCTTCGTATTGACCGTATATGTCTACCGTATGATTGCTTACAGCTTTCGTACAACACTCTACTCTCGACGGTGGGGCATCGGCGATACCGTAATCGTTCGATCATACAGAGTGTATCTGTGAACTTTTGCATTTCTCTAACCATGTGTTCTACCATTTTGAACACCATTTGTTTTAAAATATTCGCATAGAACTTAGAGGGGGAGAGGACATACATTTTACCACTTTGGGAGCGTCTCTTGCGCAAAGTATTAAGTTTAGGAAAAATATATCTTAGACACCTCATCATCATTTTCATCATCATTAATAAATATCCATAGATACCCCACACACGGCCTACTATTCCCGTTTTGCCTTTACGGGATAGAAACATGGACAATACGAGAAAGAGAGAGAAATAATAGATGCATTCGAAATATGGTGCTGGAGGCGTATGCTCCGAATACCTTGGACGGCTAAACGTACAAATGAATCTGTTCTCTCCCAATTTGCCATAAGAACCCGACTGTCGAGCGTATGTCTACAACGCTTACTCTCTAAATTCGGCCACATAATGCAAAGAGGGGATGATAGCCTTGAAAAACTTGTCATTGCTGGCAACACCTGAAGGCAAAAGATCACGAGGCCGATCACCAACACGATGGTCTAACCAAATAAAAGGAGCTACATCCCTACCAAAGTTCTACGACGTGGTGAAGGCTACTTCCAATCAGAATGAATGGAGAAAGTTTGTTTGGCTGATGAGTTCCAGTGACCACGATCCTCAGTGATGAGGGACCGACTAGAGAGAAAAAACCGGCCTAGTGCGAGTCGGACTCGCCCATGAAGGGTTCCGTAGCAGCAAGTAAGATATATGGAAGATAAATTACGGTTTACTGTTTATAACGTATTAAAAAACTACTCACTATATCTAGCTCAAACCAATTTTCGTTGTTAGTTTTCATGATTATAAACACGTATAGGTTTGATGAAAAAAAAACAAATTTGGGGTTCAGGTTAAAGTATTTAGTGAGACCCCCCATTTTATTTTTTCCAATTTTTGTGTAAAAATCGTAATGCGGTTAACAAAATACATCTATTTACCAAGTTTTAATAATATACTTCTTATAGTTTCGGAGAAAAGCGGCTGTGACATACGGATGGACGGACAGACAGACTGACATGACGAATCTATAAGGGTTCCGTTTTTTGCCATTTGGCTACGGAGCCCTAAAAATGGACATGATACTATGAAATATAAGTAGGTTCCTTGTTCATTTGTAACCCTGGTTTTAATGAAACCCTCAAAATGTTTCGTATAATTTCCTAAATTAACTATTTTCATAGAATAATTTAATAATTCTATGTTTATTTCTTTAAAAAAGGTTTAGCAAGCACCTTGCATATGTACACTGGACAGTATTAACGTTTTGCTATCTTATTTCTCTATGGCGAACTAATCGATCACGCTGTCAAAGAGTTTTAGCCAAACGCGAATAGGTGCTCAAGAATGGGATGTCCCATGATTGAAGGATGTCCCGGAAAAACAAGGTGGGACATTGCGATCAACAACTGTCATCACTGAGGAAAATCGATATTATACGTTACGTTTGTTTGTTGCGCCGGATTGACTCATCATCATTGCTAAATTTCAATTTCGTCGGTTAGGCTTATTGCAAGAACTCATAATTTAATTACAAAATGGAAAGGAAGTTTTCCTATCTTTGTTTCTACGGTATTAAAAATCATTTTCATAATAAAACTGGGTTAAAGGCCCTCTTACGGTTTAGTGACGCCACTAACAGATTTTGCTGATTGTAATAAAATCAAAATAATTAATATTTCACAACATCACCTACATTGATCTGACTCCGAGATAGGTAGCTCAAGCACCTGTGTTACGGATATTAGAATCAACAGTGGGATTACAAATAAGTACATATAATACTTATCTTTTGTAAATACATACTTATTATACATAGAAAACATCCAGACCAATACGCCTTCTACATTCCACCTTCAAAATGACATCCTACCACTTTGAGCTGAATATTGCGTCCCTTTGAGGTCAATGACCCACAGGAGGTGTATACCTATAAGTATATTTCTTACTCCGAACTAAATGAACTCCAACGAACATCATTCATATTACTTGCAATATGAATACCGCAAGTAGGTATGATACAGGTACCTATGGTTAGGGTTTCGTTTCTCAGCAGCGATATATCAGGTATAACATTGTTACAGGTGAATGGCCTAATATAACTCGTAGACATTGCGTGTATACGCCTAGGCACTTGTGTATACGGGAAAGTCGTTAAATGTGGTATTTGTGGGACTACGGAGGTATACCTTATAAAGTTAAAATTTATTACGTGGTGGATATGTAAACGCACTTCAATATAGTCGATTCTAATATCCATAAGTAAATAACACACATTAAACACTCATCACGGGTTCATGTGTAAATAAAACTCGCAAACTTCCACGTACTGGGTGGCTTTTCAGCCAAAGAAACTAAGCCAACGACTTTTTTCGGTTTTTTTTTAAGAGATTGGTACCACACGAGCAACGAATCACATGGTGAGTAGCGATCACCACCGCCCATAGACACCTGCAATACCAGAGGAGTCACGAAGGCGTTACCGGCCTTTTAAAAAGAAATACGATCTTTTCTTTTTTATGTGATAGGTAAGAGTGAACAGGCATAGGTATTATAGGCGAACGCGTTACATCCTAGACCTTTTTTTTATATGCGAAGTGGCAGACTAGCAGATGGATCACCTGATGGTTAGCAACTCCGCCGCCCATGGACACCCGCAATACCAGTGGAGTCACAAGTGCGCTGCCGACCTTTTCCCCTTCCCCCCATTGGGCCTCCGGTAACCTCACTCACACGGCGAAACACAGCGCAGGTGCTGCTTCACGCCGGTCTTCTGTGAGGCAGTGGTATCACTCCGGTCGAGCCGGCCCATTCATGCCTAAGCGTGGCTCTACTACATTTAGACTCGTCGTCACTTTCAATCAGGTGTGATTGTGGCTAAGCGGCAGACAGATCACCTAACGGTAAACAATTGCCGCCGCCCATGGAAACTCGCGACACTAGTGGAGTCACAAGAGAGCAGCCACCCTTTTTGCGGGTCGTATCAGTCCGGAAATGCCGCAGGCGATAGTTGTAACTGGAACCCAATTCTCGGGCTCGTGACTTTACTTTTCATACGACATATATCACTAAAACATAGTTTTTTTGTATGGTTTTCAGGTGATATCCGCCATGTTTTTTTCATATCGAAATCCCGAGAATTGGGCTCCAAATGTGTCTATGGGGGACGATAACCGCTTACCATTATCCATCCGATCCGTCTGCTCGTCTGCCACCTGTCACATATAAATAACGTAAAAATTAAATCACATAATATTTCCCCTTTCACCCAATTCACCCCATCTAAAGCCATCTTAAATTTCCCGTTCTTCGAAGCGTCGTTAATATGGAGTAATTTAAAACCCAAATAAGCTGAACTGATTAATGTTCCGGTTCAAATTGGTGGCTCTGATCCACAACCTGTGCCAGGATAAGTGTTGCCAGATCCAAAAAGTAGTACAGTTTCTATAGTTTTACGAAGGAAACTCACTTTGGGTCGCTGCGCCTAGTTAGTTAGTTATAATGAGAAATACCAACGCAAAATAAAAGGTGGGAAAAAACATCGGGCTACCTTAATACTTCAATTGACACTTTTTACTAAAAAAAGATATTCCTATTTTTAAGGAAATCAAAATTCAAAGTCAAAGGCATTTAAAGTTTTTTTTTTTTATTTTGTTTAATAATGCCCGGGAAACGAACCGAATTTTTTTTACAGAGATAGTCTATATAGAACGTATACGGGAGAAACCCGATACGATACACCTATGTGCCAAGCGTGTAGGCCACCAAACTCTTTGATATTAATTTTATTTCTATATTTGTGTCTTTTTCTTTTGTGCTGCTCTAGGATGGTAATGGAAAAGTTACAGTATAACGGAACATCTGGCAATACTTTTTATGTGTAAGGCGGTGGCTGCACCGCTGCCGTTGATAAAGTGGTTTGCATCTATCAAGGCAAAAGAACACAATGGTTTCCTCAACTACTTGAATGTCAGTTACATTTGGGTGTTGTTTTTACAATTATATAGAGTTATTGTTCTATAAAGCACTTAGAAACAAAAGCCTTATTACTATAATGTATCAATACGGGGATTAACACGATATTTATTATGTGAAACAACATTGTGTACTCACATATTTGGCTCGACGTTTAGGCTACGTTACAGCAGCCGTGGTGACGAGCGGACTCAGCGTGGTCATAATAAATATCGTGTTAATCCCCGTATTGATACATTATAGTAATAATGCAACGCGAAAATCTAAAAAACTATATAAAAGCCTTATTGACAGTCAGTATCAGTGTGTGTCTAAAGCCCTGTTTGAGACACAATTGAGAGCCGTGCGAAGAGGACGCACTCGAAGAGGCTGGCCTGCAGAGCCTCCACCGCCACCGACGTGTGGCAAGCCTCTCTCGATCTTCTTCTGGATTTATTTCAGAGAGTGTGCGGAGGTTCTGCATAATTTGAGGGGGACCTTAGCCTATTCCATTACCAGAAGACAAAGCACAGCAAAGGGATTCATCCATACGTTGTTCTTACGAAGGGATTCACTTTCACAATCATAATACGGGCAGCTAAAAAATGGAACTCCTTGCCAAGCTCTTTTTTCTATACCATTACAATCTGGACATCTTTAAGGCAAGAGTCTTAGACAATTTAACATTGTCTAAGATTGTGGTCAAGCATTGGCCTATAGATCTAAAAACGTACGCACTATGCGCAAAAGCGTGTGGACAACTGTACATATTGCACAAAACGCGCTCACATAGCGCAAAAAACGCTCGCAGAAAGTGCAGAAAACGCAAAAAGCACATGTGTATGCAGCACTGTTGTTGATTTTCGTTGAATAACAATATAGTTTTCTAGACTGCTACAATGCTACTTACTACATTTGGGATGCATTTGGGTTACCTAATTTTCAGATGTGGAAGTGTGAATCGCGAGAAGTGTGTTTGTTTTTAAAGCGTTAGTTACGCTTTCGCGTCGTGTACAGTCACGTGTGCTAATAAGTATACAACCTCATTCAAATATTAACCTTATAGTTCCGGCTTAAGAGTCGAGGTGCTTACTTTTCATTTTGTACTGTACTTAGTTTGTGTTCAGCTTACCATGTGGAATACGAAGGAGTGTTTAGTGGGTTTGTATAACTACGAGTATCTTCGGGTGACATGAAACGACCGCAATATTTATATTTATTTATTTATAACATTTAATTAAATTAAAATAAAAAATGTACCTATTCAAACTAAAAACAATTTTGACAAAATGTTAGCCAACGATAACAACAACCGTATTAGTTTCGAATACTCTGTTACAGGTGTTAACGCTTGCCTCTAGATAGGGAGACAGCGTTCCTTTCATAACATGTATGAACAAAGAATCAACTCTAAGATATATATATATATATAACAGATTACAAACATATACTCTGCTCTACTAAGAGCGATTTCGGAGACTTTATTTTTTAATTTTCTTTAACTTTTTTGACTCTTTAAATTCTTTAATTTTCTCTAACAGATTACAAACATATACTCTGCTCTACTAAAAGCGATTTCGGAGACTTTATTTTTTAATTTTCTTTTCTGATTAATTACAGATAGTCATACACTAACGCTCATTTAAATGAACGTTAGTTTCTTCAAAATTTTAGTTACAACGAAACTACAAAATAAATCGCTAAGCTTATGATTCCGCTCTCACTGTAACTCAACTTTTTTTGAACTTACTGTAAAAACATATACCGTAAAACTAGGCAACTTTACCGAACCTTTGGCAAAAATACCATATCCTAGGCATCTCATTTAAAGACAGTTACTGGCAAAACTTGTTCATAAAGAAGCTTTATTTTATTGGTAGGATTTATTAAACTGATTTTGGCAACATTTCGGAATAATTATCAACTGGCTACATTCAAAGTTACGCCAATATGGCCGTCCAAATACAACAGGTGTGAGGACGTGAGTTGATGTTTTTGGAGAAATTGTGGTTGCAGCGCTGTCCCAACTCATCACAAGTAAGCGATTTTATCATATTATATGTCAAAAATACTCAGGATTACAGTTATAATATCATTAACTTCTAATGTCTAATTTTATTCAAAATATTTCCTTAAATATTATTACTTAGATTAGGTAAAGTTACCACTGACTACTTGGTGGTAACTTTACCTGTAGTTAGGGTTGCCATCAAGTCAAACTAAGAAAATTAAGTAGATTCCTATCAATCTTCATCTCGTTTGAGTGCAGAAAAGTATAGGTACCTATCTTTATATTTTGAGAGAACTTTATCTTTTTGTTTGAACTTTAACTTTCTTTGATATATTAAATATATAATACTACAAACTGTCTTTTCTTTTTGTGACAGCCCTAAGCCAAATAAATATTAAGTATGAAAATTACTAAAATCCCTTGGCAACTTTACCTACACTCGATATTGCCTTCTCTAAAAATGGTTTTCTACTGCTACTGTTCTTATTTTTAAAATAGCTCTCATAATCTACGCTAACTTTACCGAAATTTCCATTACAATGCAGTCTAACATTAAATAAATCGCGTATGTAAAGTTGCCAAGTTTGGGTCATGTTTACCTATGACCTTTATCACTCTCTAGGATTGTAATTATAATGTTTTATTGAATAATAAATCAATAAAATGATAGCCAAATGTGAAATAAAGCATTTAGAAAAAACACAGTTCGGTATATTTCAAAACAAAAAAGTTACTTTCAGTTTTGCCGAAAAATATGGTAAAGTTGCCTAGTTTTACGGTCGGGCATGCAAATTTCAGCATAATATTTATCAAAAGAAAAAAACAACAAGTAAAACAATAGCATGAAAAGTCGTAGAGATTTTGAAAAGATAGAAATTATTTACAGCAAAAAATAATTTATAGAACAATGAAGGGTTGATCTCTTACATTGCTGTTTTAAGACGAAGTCAGCGTTTTTTGCGCTAACAGGCGTTTTACTTGAATCAGACGCTTTTTTTTACGTTTGAAATAGAAAGCAGATAGATATTACCTACCAATGCTTTTTTTTTTAGTCAGCGACCTGACCCAAGCCGTAAATAGTATTATTCGGAAACTAAAAAAAATTAGAAGTGTATACGGAGTTATGATTATATCTGATAAGGACTATTGCGTTGGTAATATCTGCTAGATGGCGTACAGTAACTGAGGACTATCTACAAAGAGATTACATAGATCGATGGATACACTTTATTGTACAACACACAAAGCTTGAAAGCTAGTTAAATAATATATTTTAGGCGGTCTTTTTCTGAGAGGAAAAATCTACTCTAGTCTAGTCTACCGGGTACCTAAGTAACCTTTCATAGACTACGAGAGGATGATTAGGTTATTATTTTTAACGTGATAATTATGTTAAAAATACTATTTTATGAGATAATCGATGCTCTTGAAGTTAAAGATCAATCCAATAGTAAAAACATTAATTAGATAAATTTTTAAAGCCGTCATACTATACCCATTCCGCTATCATTGTGACTCTACCCTTTTGAAGTCAATTGTGGAGTAGATAGGAATTTAGGCCAAGCGACTTCCAGGCTGGATCCGTTATTTATTCGGATTTGCAGAGCATGTGCAGTCTACGTTATGGTCCTATAGTCTGCAATAAACACTGCAATTTCTTGTTTTGCGCTGGAGTATTTTTAACTTATTGAGAGTAATAGTTGGGTACAGAAATACTTATGGTAATTCTAGACGTGGGAAGACCGATATAGTGTAATAGATTTAGATGGGGCTTAACCGTCGGAGACCAACGCTTCGGAAAGAATAGGCCAGCTCGACCAGAGTAAAATAAAATAAATAAAATAAAATAAATCTTTATTTGTTCTCTAGAGATAGAGTGATATCATGGCCTCACAGAAAACCAAAGTGAAGCAGCACTATGTTGTATTTGGCTGCCTAAGTGAGGGTACCGGAAGCCCAATCCGGGGGAAAGCGAGGTATAAAGGTAGGCAGCGCAATTGTGACTCTACTGGGGTCGCGGGTGTCGATGGGCGGCGCCAATCAATACAATAGTTTATTTGCTTTAAAAGTGGTTGCACAAGGTTTTATGTTAGCAATTATAGATCAGTACATTTAGTTTCGTTAGTTAAAGTATGCAAATACTCGTATTGATAATAATAGGTTAGTTACAGCTAGTCTACATAAAAATATCACATTATACATTCAATTTAAGGTGACAGGTAGGGCACTCTAGCGACACCAATCGATTTTATTTTTATACTTTTAAACCGGATCTATTTTAAACAATTTCGGGGTAACAACATCACACACAAAACATTTATACTATTTATTAAATAACCATGCATAAATGTTGGGTCCAACGCGTACTATGTCGAGCCAGTCCATTCCTCCCAAGGTCTCTGCCTGTTTTATCGCATCATTGTATTTTCTTATTCTAATCGCTGTCGAGCACACACACTATGAACTGATGTGGGAAAGTAGGTATACTAGCTTATTTGTGTATCCACAAATACATTTCCAAGAACTTTGGAGTATTTTTCTTCTTCTTCTTCTTCTCTATCGTTATGCCCTCGACAGAGCGGTCGTGGCCGTCACGTAGTCACATTACTGACAGTTATTCTTCTGACGATCTCTCGCCATTTCGCCCTGTTGGTCGTCAGTTTGGTACACTCATGCAATGGGCCGCCAACAGCAGACTTTATCTGGTCGGTCCATTGCATAGGTGATCTACCGCGTTGTCTGTACTACTAGACGAGTATTTTTTTACCCAAGTCAAATTTTAATAGTCTCCTACATCTCTTCTTGTTTTTTGTTAACCAAGTTAGTTTTTATTTAGTTTGTTGAATTATGTTTTATTGGTTTTGTTCAGCTAAACTTGGCTCTTCGTGTTATTCAACAAAAGTCTTGGTAACTCGCTTTAGCTACAATACATGCATTTGTTGAATCGCAGGGTAAAAATATACAAGCAGTTATCATTCCCTCCCCATCATCTCGATGGACGGCGGTCTAATACTGTGCGTTACTCGCGGAATTTTCTTCCGCGTACCTCAGTTCTGTGGAACGGTTTGGCTAAGGGAGTATTTCCCGACGGCTACAAATAGGGACCTACAAGACCAGAGCGTACTATTTTTTAAAAAGGCGGCAATACATAGCATCTCTCTGATTTCGCGGATGTTATTGGGCAGCTTTGATTACTTTCCATCAGGTGACTCGCTTGCTTGTTTGTTGCCTCTAGCGTACAATTAATAGTAGAATAAAGCCATGGATATTTCATCATAAAAATATTATTTGTGACTCTTGAAGTGGAAAATTTTATGCAATCACAAAATGGAGATATTTTGTATTTTGGAGCATTGAATCAGATCAATGATTCGACATCGTAATTAATGGCTGATTTTCGAGGAAATTCGTCAGTTGCGCCAATCAGCCACATTATTATATCTGATTACACGGTACAGGGTTCTATAGGTTATTCAGTGCAGAACTAGTGAAATTATTTCGAGTATTTTGTAATAAATATACATATTTAAAAGGGTCGAGTTAGCTGTTTATTTTCGTCAACATTCTGGGAATTCTAAACCCGAGTAGTGCGAGTCAGGATGACGTAGGAAGGGTTCTGTACTATTGTATACTAGCTGACCCGGCAAACGTTGTTTTGCCATATAAATAAAAGGGTTGATCGTAGAAGGGTGAAAATTGAGGATTGTATGTATTTTTGTATGTTGTATCATAAAAAAAGAGAAATTAAAAATTTTGTCTAAAAAATAAAAATAAAAATTTAGGGGTGGACTACCCCTAACATTTAGGGGGATGAAAAATAGATGTTGGCCGATTCTCATAGATACCGTATAAGCACAAAAAATTTCATCAAAATCGGTCAAGCCGTTTCGGAGGAGTATGGCAACGAAAACTGTGACACGAGAATTTTATATATTAGATTACAAAACAATGATGCTAATGTATTAATTCCAGAATAAGAATACAAATTTATAATGAATAAATAGTCTCGTCAAAAATGTGACGATTTCTTTATTTTATATTAATGCTTACTATTGTTTTTTTTTCTTTTTTAAATTATGTACATCGTGATATTTTTATCTCTGTAAGAAGCTGTTTAGTTACTTATAAATAGTCTTAAATAAGTGCTGTGTACAAGCCTATGCAAATAAAAAAATTATTTGATTGATATTTGATTGATGTTTTTTGTTTTTCTATTTTTACATTTAGAGATTTATGTCATACCTAGCGGTCTTTCTGCCGTAAGAAAGAATATCTACTTACTTATATATAAGTAGAAGATACGTTAAGAAAAGTATAATTTTTATATTACATGTTTTTTTTGTGAAAGTAAACGTAAATATTTAGACTAAGTATACTCTGATTTTTAATTATGCGAACTAAACGGACAGATGCAAACGTCAAGTTCCCATACATTTTGACACATTTCATCTGTCAAAAGTAGCAAAAAGTATGGGGGTGATATATTGACCTGTCAGTTTAGTTCATATAATAAAAAATAATTTAAGCTTTTTTAAGACTACTCTACTATTTGGCAAAATCGTAGAGTAGTCTTAAAAATGTCAGATTAGTCTGTATTCCTTATAACGATAGAGTGTTTAACAAAATTTATCTACGAAAAATCTTATGAAGCGTATTCTCAATGTCCAAATCTATCTCCAACATATCATCCGCTCCCGCTGATCCCCAAAAAAGCTCCCGACGATCCCATGCTCAACTTTTTCCGCATTTTACCGTTTTTGTTTCGGACCACAAAAGGGATCCGCTTGCAAGTTTTATAATTATGTTAGGCCTATTTTTGCTGGACTTGGGCCTGATCCCAAAATTAATGTAGTGTAAAATGGGTTCTGTCCACGGATATTGCGCCCACTGTCCACCTCAGACTGATGGGGACGAAGAAGCACCGTTCGACCTTACCCCATTGAGTTTTAGATTCAAATTCGTTGGTTCTTCAATTCGATTTTTTTAAGCTAATTTAATTTTTAGGCCACCTTATATTTAACCAGCCATAGATTTTTACTTGCGCACTTTTTATGTATAAAATAGGATTTGGGTGGGTATCCCCATTTTTTTTTCAGCTTATGATAGTAAGAATGGAATTTTACTATGGCGGATGATTATCAACTTAGCGTCTTATTTGATTTCATGTGGTTCTGTCATAATACTAATAAAAAAAAGTAGTGCGTCGCACTTTAAAGAGACGCCTGCGCTTGGAGTCCTGCGTTCAATCCCCGGATCAGGCGCAAATTTGTACCTGAGTTTTTCTGTAAAGAAATTCTCAGTGTCAGCCCGGAGTCTGGAATTTGGCGGTCGTGTATCCCCATACCTAGGGAAGCGCTCTCCAGCCGTGTCACACTGGTGTCTCATCGCAATATCCTTACCTATATTGCGATGAGATATTGCAAAGGAATAGAGAGTAGACTTGTGTTTGTGTGGCCGATCGTTGAGATCGGCCGTATTAGCCGAAATCGGTTGGAAGATATTATTATAATATAAAACCTTCCTGATTATGGGAACTGTCCCATGCAACAATACAATATGAAAATGTATATGAGGTGTTGAGTGGCAGTGCCCAAAATTTGTTCCCGAGTTTTTCTGTTAAAAAAATCTTATTGTCAGCTCGGAGTCTGGTAGTTGGCGGTCTTGTAAAGCACGTTAAGCCGTTGGTCCTGCGCCCGATTCCTCTCCGGTCGTGTCACACTGGTGTCCCTGGTGAATATGAGGGCAAGGAAATAGAGAGTGCACTTGTGTTTGTACACTTGAGCACTAATAATATATCTAGCGTAAGGTCCTGATTATGGGAACTGTCCCATACAACGATACAATACAACACAATATGAAAATGTATATATGAATATGTATTTTCATATTGTATAAGTTTCCGACACGCATTCGTGTGAGTTTATTTGTTGACTGTGGT
Organism: Marasmia exigua; assembly: GCA_019059595.1. Lineage (NCBI taxonomy): Eukaryota > Metazoa > Arthropoda > Insecta > Lepidoptera > Crambidae > Marasmia > Marasmia exigua. The sequence continues at coordinate 12,637,991 of CM032480.1, read as the reverse complement.
TTTGATATTTAAAGTGTTCTTTCTCCTGTAAAAAGAAAGAACTCCCGCGATTATAACGCGGATGGAACTAAAGTTTTAGGGATTTATTCATAAACTTCAAATAAACCTTTGTTAGCTAAAACGGTGGTTGACGATTAAGCTGACGTTTGGAACAAAAAAATATCATACAAAATATTCGAATAAAGAATGTGTATAGAAAGATTATAACAACGTTTTTAAAGTACATGAAGGTATTACAAACATTTCTAAATAAGACCCTAAGATTACTTGTCCCTATGGACATCAGCCTTTGTGCCTAGCCCGATACTTATAAGCGGTTTTTCTGTACCGCTATAAAAACGTCAAATAAACTTATTTAACTTTTTTATTTGATAGGTGGCAGAAGAACCGACGAGTCGCAAGTGTAGTGCCAACCGTATAACTAATTCGTTACTTGAAAGTTTATTCAGTAGAAATGTTTTTGTAACAGTGACGAATGTCTTATTTTTTTGGCTTCAAGCTTATCCCAAAACGGAACATTAGCTACATTACTTCTCTCAAGCTAAGTCAAGAATTACTTACGCGGGGTCAGCGATCCAAAATGGGTCTTGGCCTCTGACGTCACAATTCGACATTTTATTCGGTCCTACGCCAATTCTGCTCAATCATGTACATTAACTGCCGCACTCAGAAATGTCAAATTTATTTTCATCATCAATCTATATACACATAACAATAGATATACATATAAATAATTAATATAGGTGTAAATAATATACCTATATTAATTATTTATATGTATATCTATAAAAACATTATACTTATGTGCCGATTAAGGAGGACCTAGAGAGCAATGGAGAGGGCTATGCTCGGAGTCTCTTTGCGTGATCGTATCAGAAATGATGAGATCAGCTAAGGTCACAGACAAAGCCCAAAGGATTGCATGTCTCAAGTGGCAATGGGCAGGGCACATAGCGAGGAGAACTGACGGCCGTTGGGGAGGAAAGGTCCTCGAGTGGAGGCCACGTACAGGAAGTCGCAGCCGTGGCAGGCCGCCCACAATGTGGACCGACGATCTGGTGAAGGTTGCACGAATTCATTGGATGCGGGCGGCACAGGACCCATCTGTGTGGAGAACATTGGGGGAGGCATTTGTCCTGCAGTGGACGTCTATTGGCTGAAATTATAGATAGATGGATATTCTTTATTGCACAAAAAGAAAATAAAAGCACGATACAACAACAACATGCAGTACAATAAGGCGGTCTTATAGCTTGTAGCGATTTCTTTCAATGATGATGATGATGATGATATTAATTATGAATTGTAGATAGTCTTTATGCAAATTGAAATAAGTGACAATTGTTTTCTTAAGGTGATGCATCGCATAACTAGCGCCGCTAATAGATTTGTATTAATTGTAGCGATTATGAGACATTTTAAAAAAAAGTACATAGGTGAATCCATGAAGAAAAGTACCTACTAACATTTTTTGAGAGGTACTTGTGTAATATTATCTTATTACAAGTGACCATAATTCTTATAATGTCGGCCCGTTTGGAATAGTGGCAGTGTACACTGCCTGTGGTGATGTGGTCCAAGGTTTGCGGTTTCGATCCTCGAACAGTACAAACGTTTGTGTGCATGAACATGTCTGTGTGTGCCTGGTTGTTTCCTATGTATTATAAGTATGTATTTACAAAAGGAAAATATTATTTGTATGTATTCGTAATCCCACTGATGATTCTGACATCCGTAACACAGGTGCTAGAGCTATCTATCTCGCAATCAGATAAATGTGTGTGATGTTGTGAAATATTTATTTATTATTACCTAAAGTAGCCACTATTAGCAATTCCAAAAAAAAATGGTTACTACAAGTAATCTTGGAAGACATTATGATACAATTTTGTCTCAGAAAATTCTTAATACTTTCCTTTATGGATTCACCGTTCTAGTTTTTAAAAAAAAATTGCTACAATGAATACGTATTTTGGCGCTAGTGTCGTCGCTTCGTCACTTTAAACTTAAACTAAGAATTAGGTTCTTACTACGCTGACTCAGCGATCCAAAATAGGACTTAGCCTCCAACGTAAAAGTTCGCCATTTTAAGAATAAGTATCAACATTTTTTCTTAAGTGGTTACTGTTAACATTTATTCATAAAATGGCGAAAATGTTACGTCTCTGTGTGCGTCACTTGTGCCTTAAGTTCCTTGAAGGTCAAGAATTACATACTTATTTGCCATTAGCGGCAAAGTGATATGCGGCAAAACGGTATGCGTCAAGTGATATACCGCTTTCCCTCGCCCCGCTATCGGGTTCTAGATAAATTTAATCCGGGGCATGATGCATGCCGCCCGATGGGTATCGTGATCGCTTCGATCTGATACTCGTATTTTGTCACTGTGATTATGATTGAAATTGATGACGCACTACCCTATGTTGATAGACCGTTGTTGTTTTTTTTATGGTTAGACGTGTATTTTATATTAACATTTTGTCTGACGAATGTCGCGGGAATCCCTTGGATGCGGGCGGCACGGGACCGATCTGTGTGGAGAACATTGGGGAGGCCTATGTACAGCAGTGGACGTTTACTGGCTGAAATTATGATGATGATGATGATTTTGCCAGAGAATTGTTAACTGAATAAGACTGCACTTCCCGAGAGCGTGTATTTCCCGGTTGCGTCCAAAGTTGTCGCTCTGGAGGCCGTGACCATGATTCAGTATTTGGGCAAGTCTGCTAATTACACATGTATGCGGCATTCCATATACACGTCATCATCATCATCATCGTCAGCCCATTTAAATCCCCACTGCTGGGGCACGGGCCTCCCTCAATCACATGAGGGGTAATTGCCATACTCACCACGCTTGGCAGACGGGTTGGCGAGGGTTTTGATATAAATTCAGAGTTTTCCTTCTCTGAGTGCTGATGATCATGCTAGAAGCTTTACCTTAGTCGCCTTTTACGACACCTCGGTAAGAGTGAGGGTGCTATTCTACTCTGCCGGGGACCACACGGCGACACACGTATTAGCACTATAATTTGGACATCTTTGAAGAGTGAACAGGCTTCTTTTAGGCAAACGCGTACCATCCTAGACCTCATCGTCACTTTCCATCATTAGCAGACTCGCCCAAATCTTGAAGTCTCATCACACTATAAGTACTGTTGTCAAAGGGAAAGAAATGAAATTCTTCTCAGACCATAAATCAGCACGATGAAAGTACTGGGCTCGTAACATCTGTAGAACCGACAGTCAACTCGACTCAACTCATCTCAAATAATTATTTATTTGCATAGGCTTGTACATAGCACTTACAAATCGTCTTACATTTGAATGACTTAAAACTATTTATAAGCACTTATGTATAATTTATATGTTAATACATATATAAGTTGAGACAAAATATACTAAAGAAATAAATAAACATAATGCGATTCTACCACCGGCTCGAAAAGTGGTTTCTGGTCGAGTTACTCTTTTTAATCGCCAAACTCTCATACAATGTTGTGTCATCATCATACCAAGCCATACAGTTTAATTGTAACACAAGGCCCGGAGTGATACCACGGCCTCGCAGAAACCTGGCTTGAAGCAGCGCTGTGCTGTGTGATAAGTGCGCGTACCGGAGGCCCAATCCAGTGGAAAGGAGGGTTCAAAAGTTGGCAGCGCACTTGTGACCCCACTGGTGTTGCGAGTGTCCATGGGGGGGAGGCAATAGCTTACCTATCATCAAGTGATCCGTCTTCTCGTCTACCACATATCATTCTTCTTCTTCTGCGTCTTCTTAAAGTGCCTCTCCGAATAGTGAAGGTTGGCCGTCAATCTAAGATATTCTTCTCGGTCTCTAGTGAGGCGAAACAGCTCGGTGGGGCTCGCGATCCCCGTCCACTCCCGGATGTTACGCAGCCATGATTTTTTCCTCCGACCCACACGCCTCTCACCAGCTACATTTCCCATCATAATTCCATCTTAACACATGTCCTAAGTAACATATCATTAAAAAAATAACTCTTCCATCCCTGGTGGAAACGCAGCCTAATTCTTACATAGAAATGAACACAACCGCTAAGTGTATAACTCTTTACTGAAACGACTCAGTGATCCGACTCAGCCAAATGATACACTGTTACGAATCTCTAATGTTTGCTCCGAATGTATCATTCGACTCAATTGTAACTCAAGTTTGAGTAAACCAAATGATCCGAATGAACTGAATGATCCGAAAGATCCGATGAGCCGAATGATCCAAACGAGCTGAATGATCCGAGTGACCCGAGTGATCCAAATGAGTGGAACGATCCGATGAGCCGAATAATCCTAATGAGCTGAATGAAACGTTTGAGCCGAATGATCCAAATGAGCTGAATGATTCGAATGAGCGGAATGAATCATGAATCTATCTGAGAGTCGATATTCCAAATGAAGCGTTTCACTGATCCGCATCTCTGCACTGATCCAGATGCAAATGTTCCAATCTTTTGAAAGATACGTTTTGGCCAGGTCTATAAGTGTGTGCCTATAGACAAACGTAACGTTGCCGGTTCATTAACCTTTTCCATCTTTTGTTCTCAGCGTTATTGTTCCTTACCATCAGATTATGCGAGGACCGAGACTCTTTGGTCTGAGATTGATAAATCGAAATCAAAGAGGCGGTCAAAAGACAGAAGTGGCTGTATTCTGCGAATAAGGGAAAATAGTTTACGGTGGAGTTTACCGATTTTAAATAAGTACAGCTTACTTTAAGATTTTTAATAAGTATACAAAATCGCTTAAAACTATAGTCTCAGTAGAGCTAATATCTATATATTAGCTCTACTGAGACTATAGTTTTAAGTGATTTTGTATACTTATTAACATTTTCCATTGAAACGGTTGAATAACATGCTAAGATAAGATTCGTCCATCAATACGATCCACTTACTTATGAGGCTGCTGACCTTTGTAGGACTCCTGAAAGTGATTGGAAGAGGAAAGTTTGGGATGACAACTGACGTAACATGAAAAAAGCCACGCACATTCGTGGAGGGATCACTATCCCCACCACACACTTGTTACGTAATTTTCTGATGGTTATTATACAAAATACAAAATTCTTTATTTATAAAAAACTTTATGGCCACTTAACATTTGTGATGTTCTCAGCTGCAAAAGTTTTAAACTGAAGCGCAGTGAGAACGCCCTCTCCCAAACAGTGGTTGTCGAGGTTACATTTAACTAAAACAAACATGCATGAATTACAATTACTAGACTTAATATTATTATTATAGTATTAATATTTTATCTGTCTGTATATTATGCCGGGGACCGTAAGATACAATTGGTAGGCCACCAGTCCGCCGGGAGGCAGCTGGTGCCGATAGGAAATGATGCACCAGGTCTTGTATACATAACTGGTTTATTATTGATAATGCAAATGGCATCATGTGAGAATATCTCCAAGGCTTATATACGAGAGATAACTGACGTCATACTGTACTGGTCATAATCTGCTGCTTCTAATCATAAGCCATTAAAAAGCAATTATCAGAAAAAAGGTGGGAATGATACTTTGGCAAGTAAGGGCTAGAATGAAGCGTGACCATGGCGCTTGCAACATTGCCGAAATGTCGGAAACTCAAAAATAAGGTACATGGTAGAAATCTCGTAAATAACTAATCTAATGTTAGGGACCATGAAAGCTTAAAACAATATAGAATGAAGCGATACCTCGAACAGAAAAAGGCGCGTTTTAATCCACCAAGCTACCTCAATTGTCACTTTTCTGCCTATCAAGTGAAAATAGCTTAAGCATAAATACGCACTCGTGTGAAGCATGTATCTATCGAAACGGTGTCAAAGTACCCATTCAACTTCTATTGAAAGCAATATCTCTCTACAAAAACATGACTTGCACTTGCTTTCCAAATCCTTTTGCTCATTCAAAGTGTTTGTAAAAGCATCACATATTCGCTGGCATTAGCGATGAAGACGTCACCCCCTCCCCCCCTCTTCCCCCTTCTTCCCCCGTCTTCCCCCGTCTTGCCCCTTTACCCTACAGACTGTATACAACGCACTTTAAATGCTGGTAATCAATCATATGACGGGGACTTTGTCAGTTGAATCGTATGAAGACGTGGGCTTTTTCGAAAGGACGTTTCAAGTATCATGAATATTACATTGGTGTATATGACGGCGATGGCTTCCTTATAGAGGCATGATAGGTTATCTAAATCTGTGAATTTTGATGTGAGCCTTGAGCCTTTGAATAGAAAAATAGGCCGGAATCTATGACTAACTGTTTTCTGCTTTATCTGTCTTTCAACCTAAGGATACATTATCGCAAATAAATGCTTGTATACGCCGAACGAACGAACACCTGCACTTGCTTTGCTTTATAACCATAATTAATTAAGAGAGATTGAGTGCGCTTATGACCACAGCTGCTGAAACGTAGGCGAAACGCCAAGCAAAATTTGTAAGTACACATAATGTCGTCTCTCATAATAAATGTCGTGTTAATCCCGTCTGAATTAATAATAGTTACCTGTACTTGATTCAATATAAAGTAAACAGAGTACCTACATACTTTCTTCTATTATTTTACAAGTGATTGTAATTTTTACACAATCATCATCATTTTAGCGTTTAGTCCCGGTTGCGACCCAAGCCGTCGCTCCGGAGCCCGGAGTCCGCTTTTCTGCTTCTACTCCTCCACTTCGCACGATATTGTGCATCCAAGGTAGTCAATTTATTGGCACGCATGTCCTCCCTTACGACGCCAAGCCACAACACCTTTATAGGTCTGTCCTTTCTGCCGGGGCCCGGTGGTGGTTGCATGGCCAGACATTTGTTTCCCACGTAGCTGTCTGGTTTTCGCAGGATTAATTAATTAGTCCATGACAATATTACCTACCTATACCTGTAGGTACCTGCATTCTTTTCTTTTAATTCTCATCATCTCGTTGGATGGCGGTCTAGTAACTGTGCGTTTCTCGTGGAATGGTCCGCGTATCACGTATCAGTTTTTAACCCCTGACGCAAAAACGACGGGGTGTTATAAGTTTGACGTGTCTGTGTGTGTGTGTCTGTGTGTCTGTCTATGGCATCGTAGCTCCCGAACAAATGAACCGATTTTGATTTTGTTTTTTTTTTGTTTGAAAGATGAATAAGGAGGGAGTGTTCCAAGCTATGTTGGATAAAAATCGATCCATGATGGCCGCCGTCACAAAGATTTGGATTTCATGTTTTAACACAACTCCCACAATTTGGGTATCATGTAAAAGGGCTTGAGTAGCAGACTATATAAATTGTAAAAAATTTCAAATTCAAGATGACCGCCGTCAAAAAATGACGAATAACCTATTTTTTGTTCCAACTGCCTCAATATGGGTATCAAATAAAAGAGCTTAGTTGTGTCGGGGTTTTTTTTAAATTTTCAATTTATGACATTTGTTTTGTGGAAGGGTTTGGCTGAAGCAGTTTCCCGACGGATACTTAGTGGCCTTCAAGAAAAGGCAACGCATCAGTGGCCTCTCTTATCTCAGATAAATTTTCCAGTAACCCCGATTTTGCCCCTCTTGAACCTGTCCTGGGCCTACTGCTACTTTACGCATGGATTTCAATAAAACTCTCATGATCATAGGCGGCGGTGATAACTTACAAACGGGTGACCCGACTGCTCATTTCTCGTCTCAAGCATTTGAAAAATTGATTAACATCATCGCAGACATCAGATGAAATCTTTCACAGGATGTTCGCGTAATCACTCACAAGATCAAAGTGGAAAAAATCCGCCCCAGTTCTTTCAGGACAGGAAACGCAAGGAAATAGGCTCGTGTACAAGACGACTTGTTTTTAAATCTCCATTTATACGAGAAAAAACACGAATTGAGGTCACGCCACCCGGACAATAAACCGGTTGTTATGGGGAACAAAAGTTTTACAGATGTTAACTCAATTTAGTTTGGTTTTTTAACGTACGTCTCAAATTAAATGCGTTTTAATGCCCTTTTAAAACCATCAAAATTTACAAACAAAAACCACGAACTAAAAGGTGTAAATTAATACTTTTTAACACTTTATACACTTCAAATAACATTTTATAACAGTACACTCGAGAAAGTACCCTCGAGAAAAGGTGTTACCGAAGTCGATGCCCAATACTATCTTGTAATTAATTTTTCCAGAATCCCATCATCAGGTCCTGATATCCATATCATGGTACCATTCCGGGGCTATCACTTTTCCATCTAAAAAAACCGGCCAAGTGCGAGTCGGACTCGCCCATGAAGGGTTCCGTAGCAGCAAGTAAGATATATGGATATGGATTTTGACGACCCGTTTGGAACAGTGGTAGTGAACGCTGCCTTTGGTCCAAGGGTTGCGGATTCGATCCCCGCACAGTACAAATATTTGTGTGCATGAACATGTCTGTTTGTATTGGTCTGGGTGTTTTCTGTGTATTATAAGTATATATTTACAAAAGAAAAGTACTATATGTATATATTTGTAATCCCACTATTGGTTCTGATATCCGTAACCACCTGTGTTACGGATATCAGAACCAGAGCTACCTATCTCGGTGTCAGATATTGTGAAAATATTTTATTTATTTATGGAAGGTAAATTGTGGTTTACGGTTTATAACGTATTAAAAAAAACTGTTACTCACTATGTCTAGTTCAAACCATTTTTAGTTGTTAGTTTTTATGATTATGTACATCATATATTTTTTTTAGTTTTATAATTCATTTATTATAGAAGTTAGAGGGGGGGGGGGGGGGGGCACAATTAAACACTTTGGGAGCGTCTCTTGCGCAAAGTATTGTGTTAAGAAAAAAATGATGTTAAAAACCTAAACATCATTTTTAAAGACCTATCCATAGATAACCCACAAGTATGGCTTTGATGAAAAAAAATGTAAAAATCGTAATGCGGTTAACAAAATACATCTATTTACAAAGTTTCAATGGTATAGTTCTTATAGTTTCAGAGAAAAGTGGATGTGACATACGGACGGACACACAGACGGACAGACATGACAAATCTTCCGTTTTTTGCCATTTGGCTACGGAACCCTAAAAACATCTAAATCGGTTCATAAATGGCAAAGTAATCGGCGAACAAACATAAAAAAATATAATATACATGTCACTGGAAAATAACAAGATCCGTAAGTATATCAATTTACTAGGAAGTTTATAAACTTTCGTAGGATTCTAAACGGGAGATAAATTGTATTATTTTACGTTCACATTTTCGTAAATTTATCAATCTCAGACGTCACACGGTAAATTTAAAAACTATTTGATGTGATCCGACCAATAACAGAAACTCTTTTAAATATACGAATCTTTGAAATACGTAAAATAAAACACTGCTCTCTGATTGGACAATGTTCATAGTGGCAATGCAAATCAGATCGCGCGTAGCGTTTGGATATTGCTTACTTATTATTTTACGAGTGAGTTCGGTAAGTTTATCAATGTACAATAATGTGGACGTAAAATAATACAATTTATCTCCCGCTTAGAATCCTACGAACGTTTATAAACTTCCTAGTTAATTGATAAACTTACTGATCTTGTTATTTCCGTTAACATATACATATCGAATTGGGAACCTCCTTCTTTTTTTTGAAGTCGCTTAAAAATATAACAGTGCGGTATTCACCATTCGATTAATAACATGTAAATTCAGATTTTTTTTTTGCGTTTCCAGTGGTTCTTAATTTATGGAGTCGTGAAAAGATCATATTTGTATGGTATATTATCGTAGCGCGCAGTTTTTTTGCTGCCAGTTTATTAAGGTGACGGGTAGGGCACACTAGCGACGACAATCGATTTTAATTTTTAGCTACTAAACCGGATGTATTTGTAACAATTTCGGGGTTACAACCTCTCGGCAAACAGTTATACTATTTATTAAATAACCATGCACAAATGCGGAGCCAATATTTGTACGCGAAAAATTTATTGCGAAAAAAGTGGCCGCTTTTGGCGGTAATCAGTTTTCACGTACAAAAACGGACCCAACAGTTGTTCATAGTTGTTTAATAAATAGTGTAAGTGTTTGCCGAGAGGTTGCAACCCCGTAATTGTTTAAAATAGATCCGGTTACTAAACCGCTACTAAGCCAACAATTAAAAACGAATGGTGTCGCTAGTTAGGCTACCCGTCACCTTAAGATAGGTATGATATCTTAAATTATTTGATTTTAAAGTGTAGCTTAAATTATACTTTTTTAACAGAGAAAACGACGGCACTATTATCGATAATACTTTTTGAAACATCACTAATCAACACCTCTAACGCCAGGCCAGTGCATAAATAAACATGTTGTATCCATATTCGTATCTACCGTCCAGCCTTTGAAATTTCAAATTTTCCATATTTGATGAGCTGGCCCGGAAAGTACATCCTAATGATGAATGATTTTGCATAGTAATGAGTGTTCGCGTATAGGGATGTGATGGTATAATATTTAAATTCGATTATTTAACAAATTGACATCTCATATCGGAGGCCAAGATGTCATAATGTGACTCATGATGATGGGTGTAAATAGTCTGATAGATTTAATAAATTTTTTAACCGACTACGGCGAAGCAAAAAGGAAGTTTATGATTTTGACCTGTATAGATAGATAGATAGATAGATATTCTTTATTGCACAAAAATAAAATACAAGCATGATACAACAGCAACAGACAGTACAATAAGGCGGTCTTATCGCTTGTAGCGATTTCTTCCAGACAACCTTTGGGTAGAGGAAAAGAAATATCGTATTCGTAATAAGGGAAGGCTGTATGTATGATTGTTCATCTATTCCCTATTAACTTCTAAACGAGTTATAATATAATATAATATTTGAACAAATGAGGTGTCGTTAGATGCGACTTGATTGTCATCTGGTTATAGGCGACATAATATCACGTTAAATTGACTACAGCGCCCTCTAGGATAGTTAGAGTAAGGAACTAAAAAAAATTTTGCTTGGCGGTACCGTGTGGGGTATCAAATAAAAGAGTTTTTTTATCACATTTCAATTATTAAATTTTATTTACATAACTAAAAATATGTTACATAAAAATATGTCGTGGTCGTATGCCAGCTACTGTAGCAAAACAGGTTCATTGTACTAATAAAAAAATATCAATGTGGCATACGACCACGGCGATACGGCGTAATAATTTCAGCAGAGACTATTTTCTTGCTTCGTAGCTTTTAGAGCGTGTTTTTTTGGCAGTCGGGTTTTTGTTTTTAAACTTTATTTCGGCTTAAAAGGACAAAAAAATCATAAAGGCAATCAAACAATGCACAAGGATTGCATATCTAGATAGACGTGATCACACAAAAACCGCTGTTTTTATGTGATATTTAATTTGGCATCAGTTTTGGGAGAAATTGAAGAACATTTAATTTGAATAACAAATAATTAGCCAAAAAAAGTATTCATGTCGAATTGAGAACCTCCTCCTATTTTTGAAGTCGGTTAAAAAGACGACTTCAAGTAGTTCAGTGTTTAGTTTTGACTCTGGATTGAATAAAAGTTAAAAATGTTTATAAGAAATCGACTTGATATTTTTTTTACATATTATGTTCGACAAACATAATTTTTGAGCCGTGAGAGGAATATATTTCAACTATTAATATACTTGTATGAAAGACCTGTAAATATTATAAAAAATAAAATTATATTCACTTCCCTAGTCCCTCAATCCATACGTTCAGCTGTTGTCCTAACAAGATACCACAGGTTATTTTAGGGAGAATATTCTGGTGTTTTTAAATTTATTCTGCTCCTTTGGGACAGGCTACTCTGATCTTGCGTGGAAGAAGTAAAATTGCTATTATGGCCTAAGATTAACTTCCTTACCGATATTTTTAATAAAAATCCCAAATCTAAATTTGCAATATTTAGGTATTACCTCAGGTATTACGAAAAGTTAATACAATGACTGTGGGCAGTGTCTTGTTCCTCATCCTCCTCCTTGCATCGTAAACCTCTTGACTGAGGATCATGATCCCCCTTTGAAAGAATCATTTGTTTGACCACATGCTTCTATTGACGTCTGTGTTTAGCAACGTGAAGGGCATCGTGATGTTTTGAGTCTAAGATATTGCGGATTTGGTCAGATCATCTCAACGGGCCTTCGTTTTGGTTGCGTGCCCTCAACTTCTCCGGTAACCATTAAGTTCCTTTAAGTTTTCACGGGCTTTCCGTGCTACGTGACCAAAGAAATCTAATATTCTCCGGAGACATATCATGCGTATGACATGTCTTGTAGTGACCTTTCATTTACGGAGAATGGAGACATTGGTGCAAAAAGTAGTCCAGGGAATTCCGAGCGTTTTGCTCCAAGTCGTCATTTCCCTGGTCATCCTGATTTTCATTGGGATAACGAGAGAATTGACGAGTCTCATTACTGTTCTTCGGGATATATAATTTCAGTCTTTTCAAATTTTTTAGGACTCGGTCATTCAGGTCCTGGCCATCTCTATAAGCCTTCGTATTTCCTGCTCGCATGATCCGGTGTTACTTATGTTTGATCCCAGATATGTATGAACTCGTTCACTGTCTCCAAATTCAAAAGGCAGAGTAGTAAATAGGCACGATCAGTATTCATAACTTTTATTTTGGAGTTATTAATCTGTGGGTAGCGTACTATCACAAAAAAACGTAACCTTTTTTCAAAACTTCTTTCTAAACCAAATAAGTTTCCCAGCAGCCCTCTACGACAAAAATCAATTGTGAAGATAAATTCTGGAGTGAACGCGATTTCTGCCCCTCATGAACCTATCCTGGGTACACCTGATACTTTACGTATGGATTTCAATAAACGCATTGAGTCCCCTATTTTTGTGTCTCTTGATGTAGGTTCGAAAGGAAAAGCGTTAGTGTCAGTGTTAGCGGAAAATATTGCACCATTTTAAAAATTCAAAAATATTTCAACGACAATCCTCATCTTAGCGTGCATTTCCCGGTTGCGTCCAAAGCTGTCCCTCTGGGGCCTAACGACAATACGCACTCGTATCTGATCTTCGTAAAACTTGCTTGATTGGACAGGACACATAGTAGCTTGAGCTATGTGCAGCTTTCTGCACTGAGTCCCATTAACATAAAGATATTTGACGACCCGTTTGAAACAGTGGTAGTGTACGCTGCCTTTGGTCCAAGGCGTGCGGGTTCGATCCTCGACAGTACAAATATTTGTGTTCATGAACATGTCTGTTTGTATTGGTGTTATGTAGTGTATAAGTATGTATTTACAAAAAAAAAGTATTATATGTATATATTTGTAATCCCACTGTTGATTCTGATATCAGTAACACAGGAGCTTGAGCTACCTATCGAGGAGTCAGATCAATGTGTGTGATGTTGTGAATTATAAGTGCTAAATATGCTACGCACACACTCCCGATAACTATAGCAATGTTTTAAGCATCATGCTTTATAGATTGCTTTTTATTTGACTGACCGGATGGCGTATTTGGTAGTGATCCTGCCTCTTACGCAAAAGGTCGCGGGTCTGATCCGTACCCTGGACAAACGATCGTGTGATGAACACTTGCATTTGTTCAGTATCCAGGTGTGATTTTATGTATTTGTGATTCCTCTGATGTTGTTGCTTTAGCACTTCTGTTACAAATATCAGCATATACGGTAACACAAGTGCTTAAACCATGAGGAAACACTCAGTTCAATGAATGAAATGTTATATGAATTTATTTTATAGATCGCTAGCACTGAAGCCCTGTCCTAATCGGAGGGTAAGTATGTAGCGAGTATTTTTGCAGAGGGTATCTCAGCTTAGTGGAGGAAAAAATTCTTACAGGCAATTTCAGGGGCGTAGTCCCAGTTGCTTATTTAATGTTTTTATCGGTAAAAGACTGTCGATAAATGGAGACTTTTTTGTCAAGGCTTTTATTACAAGACATTTTATGGGAATAAAGTCACCAAAGAAATTATAGCGATAATATCCTCTGACAAAATACGGCTAATCTTATTGATCAGCCACATGCTCCGAATATTTATACTACTCAATTGTGTGCGCAAACACAAATGCACTATAATAATAATAAAAATAATAATTCTCACAATATCTCATACGTTGACCTAATTCCGTACTAAGTAGCTTAAGCACTTGTGTTACAGATATCAGACGACAGAGGAACACAAATATATACTTAAATACATTCCCTACCCCATAATGCGATGCTACACCAGTTTGAGACGACAGAGGGATTGAGCGCAGGACCAACGGCTTAACGTATAAGACCGCTAACTTTCAGACTCCGAGCTGAGTAAGAATCACGGAGTCAATAAGAAATTCTTCTCGAAAACTCTAGTACAAATTTTCGGCGATCCGTGGATCGAACCCGGGATCTATTGCACAGCCGTTACTATAGAGTACGACCCATTAACAGTGGCAGTCAATTGTAACAGTATACAAGTTATGGTTCTGTCTTTAGCGACCTTTTACATAAACATTGACTGCTTCGGATACTGTACTCAGTTTAAAGCGACGGCTGTGCAAGAGGCGAGTTCTATCCCCGCGTTGGGCTAAAATAAATATTGGCCGTGTGGTCCCCGGCAGAGTAGAATAAGCCACCCTCACTCTTACCGAGGTGTCGTAAAAGGCGACTAAGGTAAAGCTGCTGGCATGATCATCAGCACCCAGAGAAAGAAAACTCTGCATTTATATCAAAACCCTCGCCAACCCGTCTGCCAAGCGTGGTGAGTATGGCAATTACCCCTCATGTGTTTGAGGGAGGCCCGTGCCCCAGCAGTGGGGACTTAAATGGGCTGATGATGTTGGGCTAAAATATGTACTAAGATTTTTCGGTAAGGGATTCTTAGCGTCTAATACCTGGTGGAGTAACGCTCTGTTGGTCTAGTTTTAAGTACCAAGCCCTGATCTTGGGGTCCATTGCTCGGGTTTGACCAATCCGCATTAGGCAAGCGTGGTGATTAAGCCTAATCCCATCATAGTAGCGATACGAGTAACTTGATTTCTATGATGGAAGCCTCTGCCCTGCAGTGGGACAGTATATAGGCTGATACATCGAATATCTTGAGTCAGAAAATTGAAGCACTTGTTTTTTTTTATATATATATGACAGGTGGCAGACGAGCAGACGGATCACCTGATGGTAAGCAATTCCGCTGCTCATGGACACCCGCAACACCAGTGGAGTCACAAGTGCGCTGCCAACCTTTTCCCCTTCCCCCCCATTGGGCCTCCGGTAACCTCACTCACACGGCGAAACACAGCGCAGGCGCTGCTTCACGCCGTTCTTCTGTGAGGCAGTGGTATCACTCTGGTCGAGCCGGCCCATTCATGCCTTAGCATGGCTCTCCCACATTCACCTCACCCCCTACTTGGGATATCACGTTAGTTCGTTGGTCCGTTGGTTGGTTGGTTTCCTCTCTTCGTTCGTGTAACACTGATATCCCATTAGAGAGAGTAAGGGTGTGCACTTGTTTTTGCGTACACACTTCCTCATCTTAGCGTGTAATTCTGAGTTGCGAGCTGTCGCTTCGAAATCCGCGGTACGCTTGGACCAGGACTCGGGAAATCTGGTTACAAGTATAGATGACTGCCGTCTTACCTTTGCAAGTCTTGGACAGGGGAATCAGACTAACTGGATCACGGTTACACGTTCAAAATCACTAATTCAAATATTGTAGGTATTGACAGTCTTGAGAAACTATCCGAGACGTGCATCATCAATGCTCATAGATTTGAAAACTCCAGATGTGGATGCTCTCAGATTCACCTACCATCCCCCCCCCCCCCCTTCTCCATCATTATCATTATCATTATCAGCCCATTTAAGTCCCCACTGCTGGGGCACGGGCCTCCCTCAATCACTTGAGGGGTAATTGCCATACTCACCACGCTTGGCAGACGGGTTGGCCCCTTCTCCATGCCGTATGTCAAGTGCCTTCTTATCCACTGAGCCCTTCCCTGTGTTACAAAATTTAAATATCTGGGGCATGTCATTACCTGCGACCTCAAAGATGATGATGACATAGAAAGAGAGCGCAGGGCTTTATCGGTTAGAGGCAATATGCTGGCCCGCAGATTCTCTCGTTGTACAGATGATGTCAAAGTCACACTGTTTAAAACATATTGTCAAAGTTTGTACACAGGGGAGCTGTGGGTCAGTTATGCCAAGAAATCTCTGGATACCCTGAGAATCCAGTATAATAATGTTTTTAGGATGATGTTGGGTCTGCCGCGGTTCTGCAGTGCATCGGGGATAGTTTGCGGAATACCAAACAGATGGGTTTGAAGCCCTCGTCCGCAAAAAAACAAACTCCCTGATCACTCGATTAAGAGACAGTCCCAACAGCATCCTCAAAACATTAGCCGATCGATGGACATCACCGCTCTGGAATTTCTTTCTGCAGAGAGTGACTGTCACGGGAACATACCCGTTCTCATGATCGTCATTCTTTGCAGAGGGAAATTAATACTTATTTTATTTTATTTTATTAATTAATTTTATATAGCAATAGATTTACCATAAGTTATTGTCATACTAACATAATGTGGATGTAATATCTGAAATAAAATTATTTGAATTTGAATTTGTGTTTCTCATCCCTGTGTTTGAGCACACACTTGTGCACTATAAATATTGGGCGCTGTATCCAAAGCCATAGGGGGATATTTTTATTATTTGTTCTACGTTGATAACTTTTGCCTCGTCTACGGATCTCCTCTTTGCCTGCTGGCACTTTCTTGGTCTAGAAGTATTTAAGTAGGCATTACAACAAACAACTTAAACTCGTCTGGCTCTAAATAATTAAGCAACTCTAATTGAAATCCAATTCTTTTCTCTCAAAGCAGTTCAGAATTACTAAGTACTTTGAGTAGGGTTACCATACTACTGAAGTAATTAACACACAAAAATTTCAACTCGTGTTGAGGCGGGACTCAACACCTTAAACAATCCTGCTGAATGTACTACCAATTAGACCACTCAACGCGTTACTAAGCCCGCCTGAACATGAGATGAAATTTTTAAGTGGGTTATTTACTTAAGAATAAATTGCAAAAATATCTACTGAAATTCTGATTCAGTTGGTCTGGTTCCCCTATAAAGTGTTGCGATGGTTACACGGCGGTCACTTCGCAGTAATTCCCAGACTCCCCTATCTTGAATTCTGGTCTAGGCGTACCCCGGGCTCCAAAGCGACATCTTTAGACACAACCGGGAATTACACGCTAAGATGAAGAGGACCATAGCTAAAGGATAAAAAATTACCGTGGGAGAGGCACGCTTCGGCATGAATGGGCCGGCTCAATTTTTCGGCGATTTTTATTAAGATTTAACAACATTTAGCGCGGCTTAAATATCTTGCTCTATTATTTGGGTAATTTAAGTAATATCCATCATATTTATACATCCATTTGTTGAATAAGTATATGTTACCGCAAGTGAAATTTGAAATAGATAAGATAATCGTAACTCGCTAAAATGCTGATTGTAAGGACGTCATATTAATTTTATTTTTATCAAATATAGCTTTGAGTAAAATATAATTAGTTATTAATTACTTTCTCAAACCGTCTTTAGATTATAAAACTATTTTCTCCTTGGATATGAAATAAATCTTAATTTTTCGACCGTGGGAAGGGGCTATGCTTGGCATGAATATACCGGTTCCACCGAAATGATACCACAACTTCCCAGAAAACCGGCGCGTGAAGCAGCATATCGCTTCGCCGAGTGAGTGAGGATACTGGAAGCCTAATCGTGAAGAAGGAAAAATCAAAAGGATATGTCAAAGGCAGTGCATTTGTTTCCATTGGTGTTGCCATTACTATCAAGTGATCTAAATGCTTCCTATCACTCAAAAATACGACAGGCACTGATCGTTTCTCAACCGAAAAATACAGGCATGTCAAACTAGCGTCATCCATGACCACGTACAGGCCTGAGAAAGGTCACTTATTTTGGTCGCCCTACCCCGTCGGTAGTGAGAATTTGTATTCCATTAATACACGTGGCGAGGTATAATAGGCACCACGAGTATAATAAGATCTTATTTATTTTTCATACCGGTTCCACTGAAGTGATACCACAACCTCCCAGAAAACCGGCGTGAAGCAGCAACTCGCTTTGCTGAGTGAGAGAGGGTACTGGAGGCCTAATCAAGAATAAAGGGGAGTTAAAAGTATATTGTTCCATGCCGCTTGCAACAGTGCCGAAATATCGGAAACTCAAAAATAAGGTACATGGTAGAAATCCTATTTTTTTTTTTTTTTTTTTTTTATATATTAAATGGGTTTGCACTTGACCTCATTTCACCTGATGGAAAGTGATAATAAGGTCTAAGATGTAGCGTGCTTACCCAGAAGAAGCCTATTCACTCTCGACTTAAAGACACCCAAATTGTAGCTCTCTGGGAATACAGAAGCCGGCAAGTTGTTCCATTCCTTAGCAGTTCGTACCAAGAAAGAGGAAGCGAACCGCTTAGTACGAGCTGGTGGAACTTGCACAGTGTACGGGTGGATTCCTGTCGTCTTCCGCAATGTCCGGTGGTAGAAAGGAGAAGGTGGTATCAGGTCGTGAAGCTCATTCGAACACTCTCCAAAATGCATCCTATAAAAAACCGATAGACTGGCCACTCTACGTCGGTATTCTAATGGAAGTTAAAAAGTTATGTTAAAGGCAGTGCATTTGTTTCCACTGGTATTGCCATTACCATTAGGTGATCTTATCATCATCAGCCTATCGCAGTCTACTGCTGGACGTAGGCCTCTCCAATTGTTCGCCACTGTGATCTATCCATAAATTCTAGCATCCAGCTCATGCTCGCCATCCTGCGCAGATCGTCCCCCCACCTAGCCAGAGGGCGCCCTACGTTTGCCAAGACGCGGTCTCCACTCTAGATATCGTTGTCGGTTGTCGGTTCTGCGGCTAATATGGCCAGCCCACTGCCACTTAAGCTTGCTAATCCGGTGAGCAATGTCGATGACTTTGGTTCTCTGCCGGATCACCTCATTTCGGATTCGATCTCAGAGAGAGACGCCGAGCATTGCTCGTTCCATAGCCCGCAGGGCTACCTTTAACTTGTGGACAAGCCGTACCCTAAGTGTCCACGTTTCGGCTCCGTATGTTATGACGGGTAGGACGCACTGATTGAAGACTTTCGTCTTTAAGCACTGTGGTATCGACGATCTATCTGCTTCTTATTACTAAAAATTTATCTGACAGTCAGTAGGCTGACAAAAAATGGCTTGTAAAAATATCGGCACCCATGACCCCACGCACAGGCCTGAGAAAGGTCACTTATTTTGGTCGCCCTACCCCGTCGGTAGTGAGAGGGTGTAATTCCATTAATACCCGCGTCGAGGTATAATAGGCACCACGAGTATAGTAAGATCTTATTTATTTTTCATCCTATTGAAATATCGACCGGTTCCACCGAAGTGAGAAGTAGAAACTCGCTTCGCCGAGTGAGTGAGGGCGCTGGAGACCTAATCAAGAGTAAATGAGAGTTAAAAGTATTGTTTCATGGCGCTTGAAACAGTGCCAAATATCGCAAACTCAAAATTAAGGTACGTGGTATAAATCCCGCAAATAACTATTATAATGGGAGTAAAATATTAAAGGCAGTGCATTTGTTTCTACTGGTAAAAATATCGGCACCCATGACTCCACGCACAGGCCTGAGAAAGGTCACTTATTTTGGTCGCCCTACCCCGTCCGCAGTGAGAATTTGTATTCCATTAATACCCGTGGCGAGGTATAATAGGCACCACGAGTATAATAAGATCTTATTTATTTTTCATACCGGTTCCACCGAAGTGATACCACAACCTCCCAGAAAACCGGCGTGAAGCAGCAACTCGCTTCGCCGAGTGAGTGAGGGTGCTTGAGGCCTAATCAAGAATAGAGGGAGTTAAAAGTATATTGACTCGACCGGAGTGATACCACGGCTTCACAGAAAACCGGCGTGAAGCAGCACTGTGCTGTATTTTGCTACGTGAGTAAGGGTACCGGATGCCCAATCCGGGGGATAGGGGGGGTTTAAAGGTTGGCAGCGCACTTGTGACTCCACTGGTGTCGCGGGTGTACATGGGCGGCGGCAATTGCTTACCATCAGGTGATCCGTCTGTTCGTCTGCCTACCTATTACATAAAAAATAAATTGTTCCATGGCGCTTGCAACAGTGCCGAAATATTGGAAACTCAAAAATAAGGTACATGGTAGAAATCCTATTCTAATGGAAGTTAAAAGGGTATGTTAAAGGTAGTGAATTTGTTTTCACTGGTGTTGCCATTACCATCAGGTGATCTACCTGCTTCTTATTATTACTTAAAAATACGACTGACTAAAAATGGCTTGTAAAAATATCGGCACCCATGACCCCACGCACAGGTCTGTGAAATGTCACTTATTTTGATCGCCCTACGCGGCGTCGGTAGTGAGAGTTTGTAATTCGATTAAGGTGACCGGAAGGGCACGCAAAAAATTGATTCACGCCAAAAGTGGCCGCTTTTGGCGGTAATTCAAATTTAGATTACAAAAGCAGACTCAAAAATTAAGTATAAGTATTTAATAAATAGTATAAGTGTTTGCCGAGAGTTTGTAACCCCAAAATTGCTTAAAATGTATCCGGCTAAGTAGCTAAAAATTAGCATCGATTGGCGTCGCTAGTGTGCCCTACCCGTCACCTTAACACCCGCGGCGAGGTATAATAGGCACCACGAGTGTAATAAGAGCTTATTTATTTTGCATCCTATTGAAATATCGACCTAACTTAACAAAGGCAACGCTGGCGAAATTACTCATTACTGTACCTTTATGTAAAGAAAACATCTTTATTTCTTTATATGCCCCAATAGAACTCTGTTTGAAATAGTTTCCAAGTGTCTTTATAATTATGACTTCTCGTAATATAATTTGTACGGTTTGCACACCTTTTTAAGATAGACGATTGGAATGAAAGTCTCTGATAGAAGTGATAATAAATATATCCTCCAACCGATTACGGTTACGGCGGCCAATATCAAAGATCAGCCACGTACGCAGGATAAATTACAGTGCTCAAGTGTATGCACAAACACAAGTGCACTATCTATTCCCTTACCCTCATATTCCGATGGGACGCTACTGTGACACGACGATGCAAATAGATTGAAATAGAAAAATCCAAAGGTACATGTTCGAATTTGAACCCATGACCTCCACGTTCTTATTTATTAACTGAACTACCAACGCTTAATTTTTGTTCAGGCCTATAAAATGCCTGATGTAAAACGAAAGCAAAGTTACGCCGACGGGATCTGTCTCAGTACAGAGAAGAATTGACAGATTCATGCGCCTACAGCTTCCGAGTGACTAGCATATAATTAAATTTTAATCATTAATTTACTAAACATTGCAATATTCATCATCATTATTTGGTAATAATTTATTTCAAGTTAATTACTCATATATTGTTAGTAACATCTTATTCCTAGGTATTATTGATCTGTTTCCAACAAGTAGCCACAGTCCACTCGGTCTGCAATCATCTTCAGGAGGGAATTGGAGCTAGCCCTGACCCTGCGCACGAGGGACGCAGCGCGCTTTCGCATCGTGGCATATCGTGATTATACGTTATCATCATCATTCGAGCGTTTTATTCATGACTTCAAGCAAGATGGAGGACTACTATAAATAATCCAAACAATCCGATAAAACTGGGCTTGAAAAATTGTTCTCGTGCAAAGTCTTTCAAACTACAAATTAAGACGTGGACTTTTACAACTTTCAAATCTGTCTGTTGTCCTTCGTTTGCCCGCGACAGTACAGCTAGCAAAATAAGCATGATTGATGGTTAGCCATTTTAACCCGAGAATGCGTATATACTTATGTATAACCTCATTGAAATATGAACCTTATTGTTCGGCCTTAAGAGTCGAGGTGTTTGCATTTCATAGCAGGCGCTGTACGAAGACATATGAGTATCGAAATCTAACCCCTTAAAAACTGCCAAGTGCGTACAGCTGTACCACGTTTATAAGTTTCATCGACAAGATTCGTCTACGCAGAAGAGTAAGTTAAATCCGATTGATTACGATTGCGACAGCAGTTGAAATTCAGACTTTATTGAAATACGTTAGGATTAAATACAATAGATAGATAGATAGGTAGATACTCTTTATTGCACAACATACAAAACTTAAAAGCTAGGTAAACAGAGATACAATATACAATTTAGGCGGTCTTATCGCTGGGAGCGATCAATAAACAAATAACAATAAACAACAATAAATAACAATAAATCCAGAGAGGAATTTATTTTTTATTTTAAACTTTATTGCACAAAAAGTTTATACAATAGGCGAACTTAATGCCAAGAGGCATTCTCTACCAGTCAACCTTTGGGTCATATAGAAAGGATAATGATGCGGCGAAAGAAGAATACGTGAACGTGGAGAACAAAACAAAAAAAACTATACTATACATAATATACATAAACACATATACCTACATATACATAGCAATACATATATATTATAAATATGACATAAATAGAAATAATACACATTTATAACGATAAGCAATTTAATCATAATAATTAAATGGAATAATAATAATTTAATGGCAAAGAATGCTATTTCTCTCTTAACTTGCTGGCGTCTTTATTCTCAGAGAGCTACAATTTGAGTGTCTTTAAGTCGAGTGTGAATCGGCTTCTTCTGGGTAAGCACGCTATATCTTAGACCTTATTGTCACCGTTCGTCAGGTGAGATGAGGTCAAGTGCAAACCCATTTAATATATAAAAAAAACCGAACTTGTACCAAACATGGCGCTGACGCATGAACCAATAGGAAATTGAAGATTTTGGCGCGCGTAAATGGAGCGTTGTGATTAGTTAAAATTTTGTCGCCATTGTCGAAAAGAAGACTTCTGCAGGTACATTGGTGTAACTTATAAAATTATCTTCCTTTCGCTTTATCATGATATCGGTGACAGCATGACAGAGTTATACCTGAGTCACGCGTTAGAAAGAAACTAACGTGAAAAATGTATAGATATTGACATATGTCACCCATATCACAGATATTCTCGTAGCTGCTAAAGCGAAAGGAGTATAGTAAAACTGTACCACACGCAATGTAGGGTTCCGTAGTTGTCCATGCATGATAGATATTTCTCCTTCTATGGACTTATCTTTTCCAAAGCAGTCGAAATGTATGTCTTGTGAGTTAAATACCGGTCAGCACTCTCAAACTCTGAGTCATGCCAGGAGCCCAATTCTCATGCTCGTGATATTTTGAAAACATGGCGAATATCACCTGAAAACTATAAAAAAACTATGTTTTAGTGATATATTTCGTATGAAAAGAAATGTCACGAGCACGAGAATTGGGCTCCTGGTCGTAGTGACAGCTGTAAATCTGTGTTCGGATACGCACACGCGAGATCCTCACGTTGACGCCAGCGCCCCCTACCATCGCCAGCACCCCGTACCGACGCCAGCGCCCCCTACCGACGCCGGACTACCCTGAATTAAGTTCTCTGTCTATTTTAAACAATTTCGGGGTTACAACCTTTTGGCAAACAGTACTACTTTATTAAATAATCATGCACAAATATTAGGTCCGTTTTTTTTATTTTTTTTTAAAGTGGCCGCTTTTTGGGGGTACCTCCAAAAAGCGGCCACTTTTGGCGTGAATCAATTTTCGCGTACACAAACGGAGCCAACATTTGTGCATGGTTATTTAATAAATAGTATAAGTGTTTCCTGACAGGCTGTAACCCCGAAATTGTTTAAAATAGATCCTGTTTAGAAGCTAACAATTAAAATTGATTGGCGTTGCTAGTGTGCCCTACCCATCACCTTAAGGTGACGCATCGACAAAACTGGCGCCGCCAGTAGATTTGCATTAATTGTTGCGATTATGAGAAAAAAAAAGTAAAAAAAGAAAAGTATTTTAAAAACTTTTAGCAATTAGGTAAAAAAATTATGATTACTCGTAAGGCAAAAATTATGACGTAATTTTGTATCAAAAAATTTCCTTTATGGTTTCACCGTTGTATTTTTTAAAAATGTCCCATAATCTCCACAATTAAAATAAATCAGTTGGCGGCGCTAGTTTTGTCGATGCGTTACCTTAAACTTAATTCGGGGTCAAGTCGATGTATGGTTGTTCTCACGTGGTGACATTAAATTTGCCGACCCGTTTGGAACAGTGGTAGGTAGAGAACGCTGCCTCTGGTGCAAGCGTTGCGGGTTCGATCCCCGCACAGTACAAACATTTGTGTCTTTGATGTCTGTTTGCATTAGTCTGAGTGTTTTCTATGTATTATAAGTCCGTAGTTATAAAAGAATAATATTATTTGTACAACCTGTGCGGATAAAGAATGGGATCAGAAATGGCGGCGCATCTATTCACTTCTCGCTCGCACACTATTTGCGTCTATACTCGCACCCCACGAGTGTGAGTATAGACGCAAATAGTGTGCAAGCGAGAAGTGAATAGATGCGCCGCCATTTCTGATCCCATTCTTTATCCGCGCTGGTAGTATATAGTTGACATTTTTATAGCAACCTTTTGCTATTAATTCGTAAGTAAATAACACACTTATAAAATTCATCTCGTGTTTAGGCGGGACACGAACCCACATCTTCCATAATCCGGGTGGCTATTCTACCAATAAGATCACTGAACGCGTTACTAAGCCGACGAAATTTGTAAGTGCTTGATTCGACATGAGCTGTCGATAGGCTCATCAATATTGAGAGTATATTTCCAATATCCAGTGGAAGAAATTTTTATTACTTACAAATATTTAACCACCAGTTAAGATGAGACTGCTAAATCAATAGTTGATAATTTTTATAGCAATATTTTGCAATTTTCTTAAGTAATGTTATTTACTTAAGAAAATTGCAAAATATTGCTACTTAAAAATTTTTTTCTCGTATTCAGGCGGGACATGTTCGATGATAATGATGATGAGATGTGGGCTTGAGTCAATGTATGGGATGTTGTGAAATGATTTTTTATGAAATATTTGCCGACGCTACACCATCTAAAATAACATAAAAAATTTTACTGCCCTCACTAAACTTAATACAATTTGTCCGAACGTCGAATTCTTTACAAGTTTAGACCTTTCTCGTTCAACTTTTTCTACGGATGGACAGTTTTTCCCTTTGATCTCACGTTTATAAGGCCAACCCTTCGGCCTTTTATCAAGTTTCTCCCTACTATTTTTATTTAACCTCATAGCGTCCATTAGAAGGGCTTCTGTAGCACAGGTATTTTTATCTCACGTCGTGTTTTGGTCAGTTCCTCGATTTTCGCCAATATTGAAGAGGAATTCGCGAAGGTTTTCTTTGGATAAAAGGTATGCGTTTTAAGGGACATGATGTATTATGGTGGGTAGATGGTAGAGTTGAAAGAGTTTGTAAAGACAAAGGTGGTTAAAGCAAAGACGAATCGATGGTAGCTAACTTGATATTACGAACGTGCTATGTTGATATTAAATCGTGAGCTCGACAACCAGTTTGGATCAGTGGTAGTGAACGCTGCCTCTGGTGGATACATGTCTGTTTCTATTGGTCTGTGTGTTTTCTATGTATTGTTAGTATCTATTTACAAAAGAAAAGTATTAAAATGTATATATTTGTAATGGCCGTGTGGTGCCCGGCAGAGTAGAATAGGCCACCCTCTCTCTTACCGAGGTGTCGTAAAAGGCGACTAAGGTAAAGCTGCTGGCATGATCATCAGCACCCAGAGAAGGAAAACTCTGCATTTTTATCAAAACCCTCGCCAACCCATCTACCAAGCGTGGTGAGTATGGCAACTACCCCTCATGTGATTGAGGGAGGCACGTACCCCAGCAGTGGGGACTTAAATGGGCTGATGATGATTTGTAATTCCGCTGTTGGTTCTGATATCTGTAACACGGTTGCTTGAGATATCTATCTCGGAGTCAGATCAATGTGTGTGATGTTGTGAAATATTTATAAAACAAAAAACTATACTAACGATTATTTATTAAAAAGTCAATAGGGTTATAGAAAGCTGCCTATTGGATAAATAGTAGGTCAATGCATATTTAGCCAAGAAATTGTACTGGCGAGCAATTTTTTTCCAATTAAGTTAGTGAATAGTTTACCGTTATTGTTTTTTCTTCACAGTAATATCGAAGTACGCCTTTATTACTTTTAAGGTGACGGGTAGGGTACACTAGCGACGCCAATCGATTTTAATTTTTAGCTGCTATATCTATTTTAAACAATTTCGGAGTAACAACCTCTCGGCAAACACACTATTTATTAAGTAACCATGCAAAATGTTGGGTCCGTTTTTTGCGTGAATCGATTTTTCGCGTAGGTACACGTTGGACCCTTCATTTGCGCATGGTTATTTAATAAATAGTATAAGTGTTTGTCGAGAGGTAGGTACTTTAATTTAGGACCCATTTCTATTAAATTTCGATAGAATATTCATAAATTAATAAGGTGCACTTTAGTGCAATAATGTTGAATGTCAAGTTAAGACATAAAAAGTCTTATTAATAACCCTAGAAACGATAACCTCTTTTTTTAAAAAGCTATCATTGCTGTTTTCGAATTACGAACATTATTATGTTATGTCACTCGTATCAATGATTACCGCCAAAAGCGGCCACTTTTGGCGTCAATAAATTTTTCGCGTACAACAACGGACCCAACATTAAGTGCATGGTTATTTAATAAATAGTATAAGTGGTTGCCTAGAGGTTGTAACCACGAAATTGTTTAAAATAGATCCGATTTAGTAGCTAAAAATTAAAATCGATTGGCGTCGCTAGTGTGCCCTACCCGTCACCTTAAACGACTTTTAAGTATTTTTTTTTTGATTTAGGTAGTTTGTGATGTTTTTTAGTATTTACCAATATTTCAGTTCTTCTCATCTTAGCTTGTAGTCACGGTTGCCTCCAAAGATTGCTTTGGAGCCTTCGGCATGAATGGGCCGGCTCGAAGGGAGTGATACCACGGCCTCACAGAAAACCGGTGTGAAGCAGCATTGTGCTGTGTTCCGCTGCGTATGTGAGGGTACCGGAGGCCCGATCTAGGGGATAGGGAGTTTTAAGGTTGGCAGCGCACTTGTGACTCCACTGGTGTCGCGGGTGTCCATGGGCGGCGGCAATCGCTTACCATCAGGTGATCCGTTTGCTCGTCTGCCACCTATCACATAAAAAAAATAGGATTTACAATGAAGCGACTGCCGTCTGACCTTCATAACTCTTCTTTATCAGACCAATCATGGTTACACGTTTCAGAAACTGTCCGAAATGGGCAGGTTTCCTAGTGATGAGTTCCCTCACCGCCGAGCTAATGGTAGAAATGCGCACATTGATTTGCAAAATTTAGAGATTAATCATCATCATTATCAGCCCATTTAAGTCCCCACTGTTGGGGCACGGACTTCCCTCAATCACATGATGGGTAATTGCCATACTCACCACGCTTGGCAGAAGGGTTGGCGAGGGTTTTGATATAAATGCAGAGTTTTCCTTCTCTGATTGCTGATGATCATGCCAGCAGCTTTACCTTAGTCGCCTTTTACGACACCTCGGTAAGAGTGAGGGTGGCCTATTCTACTCTGCCGGGGACCACACGGCGATTAATGCTTGGATACAATAAGGAAAGAAATGTCCTTTTTTACTTCATCGTCATCGTCAGCCCATTTAAGTCCCCACTGCTGGGGCCTCCCTCAATCACATGAGGGGTAATTGTCATTCTCACCACGCTTGGCAGACGGGTTGGCGAGGGTTTTGATATAAATGCAGAGTTTTCCTTCTCTGGGTGCTGATGATCATACCAGCAGCCTTACCTTAGTCGCCTTTTACGTCACCTCGGTAAGAGTGAGGGCGGCCTATTCTACTCTGCCGGGGACCACACGGCTTCTTTACTTACCCTAGTCATAAGTTTTATATTTTTAATTTCTACTAACCCATGGGCCTAACGTAGTCCGAAATAAAGAAATTTGAATTGAATCGAATTGAATTAAATTGTCATTTTATTTAATTTCATCAAAATCATAGTGTATAAATTTTAACGTCAGAAAGACCTTGCTCCAAATTGTAAAATGAACCAATTCACCGTATCAACCGTTTCCCAACCAGGAAACCCTATCTAAACATACTCCCAAATCGCAATGTCGACATTTCGACACGCGTTCTGCTAAATCAGACGAGTAGTGCAACAGTAGCTCAGTTTCTATGTCACTTTGTATGAGTGGCTACAATTTGGTTACGAAATTGCAGGCTCAATTTATCAACTTGTATACTGTAACGATGGTGAACACACCACACACAATTTGCAAAATGCGATAGTAGGTAGTTGTTAAAGGGGCGCACTATAAAGCGACGGCTGCGCAAGAGGTCCCGGGTTCGTTCGACGGGTCGGGTTGAGAATTTGTACCTAAGTTTCCGCTAATGTTCATGCACACAAATGTTTGTCTCGTGCTGGGATCAAACCCATAACCCTTGCAGCTCACCTCTTAACCCTCAGAGGCAGCGTTTCTACCACTGATCCGAACGGGTCGTCAAAGTCATTTCGAAGTCCATTGCTAGATATAGGAACGGAATAGGTAGATTAACGAACATTTGGGGAGACCAAATTTTCGCTAATCTAATCGCAATCACTATTTGATTACTTATTCATAAGAAAAATAAACTATTATCTGTTCTTAGATAATTTTATTTGTTTTTTTTAAGCAATAAATTGATTTTCTTTTTTTCTTTTTTTAATCGATCTTTGACTACTCGCATCTACTTTATCTACTGCCAGCACTATTGTACAATTCCTATCTCTATCTGGCCTATAGCTTTCTACACTTCGTTTACCGAGACGCGATCTTCCCTCCAGATTTTCTGTACCCCAGCGGTTTTCGGCACTTCCCCACACTTATAGTTTATGCGCTGTTTTTGTCGGATCACTCCGTTTATAAATTACAGAAATTTCCAATTTAAGCGAAATCTGTACCTACCAGGCAGAGTAATACCACTAGCCACTCGCGAGATTTTGCGTCACATCTTAAAACACGAACGTATTCAATCCCTTAATCTGCGTGGAAATGGTGCTGAAATCCAATAATTTAAAACGATCTAACAAAAAAAGATTAGAGCTGCAACGACGATTCGATAAACTAAAATGTCGATACTACTGACTCTGTCTTTCGAAAAAGACCTACCAATGTATCAATGTATGAACCTATCAATGTATGATCAAATAACTTACTGTGCATATTCACCCATTCTCATGAAATGACAATCGCTTTCTTGTGGTTTTATGTAAGAATTGAACTGCAGAAAGTAAACTATACAGTTTCTCAGAGCATTTCCAATGATAAATGCGGAAAAGTTAAAGGAAATTATATCCGACCGCAGAGGATTAAGACAACTAGAGAGAATCCAGTCGGTGCCAATTTGAGCGGCACTAAGGTCATAAGGTTGGAAGTTGGTACTGAGGTGTTCCAACCCAGAGATGGGAACAGTATTCAATATGGAGCTGAACTTGTGCCTTATAAAGCTGTAACAGTGCATTTCTGACGCCACTTTATACTGTGCGTAGTAAAACTGTGAAATGAGCTACCAACTATGGTGATTCCGAACAGATACGACCGAGCCGGCAACGCATCTGTGATGCCTCATGCGTCCATGGGCGGCGGTAATCACATACCATCAGCTGAGCCATCTGCTCGTTTGTCCACCATAATTGAAAAAAAAATACCGATGAGCTTGCGTGAAATACTGCCTCGCTCTATTAAGCACATCTCGTGTTTTTTATGCTATTTTAGCTTTGTCTTCCAGATGATCGCGAAACTGGACATGGCTCGAAATATCGACACCAAGAATCTCGTTTAAAGGGCTTGAGATCAAGGGGACGGTAATATAATATTATAATAATTTGCTTAAAAGAAGACAAATCAACAACCCTTTGCAGTAGAAAAATCTGACAAAAATGTTATCAGTGTCGATAGGTGTCGAAATTTTTATCGATAACAATAATGCATCTCTACTAGAGATACGCAAATGAGCTCTAAATCCAAGTAAGTGGGGACAGATAAAATATTAAGGGAATACGGAAACGACACTTAGTGGTGATAGCGGAGTGTGAACGTTTTGATGGTGAAAACCCGATTCGTGGATAGGTTAGAAAAAGGTTAGCAGCGCACTTGTGAGTCCACTGGTTTTGCCGGTATCCATTGGCAACGGCAATCGCTAACCATCGTGATGGATTCGTCTGCTCTTCTGCCACCAAGGTATCACAATATTTAAAAATCCTCCATCTATAAACCTTTATACCTATACCAAGAGGATTATCGGGGATATACTTGCTCGGCACGATGAAATAGACCTATTTGCAGACAGTTTTGGTCAAATCTGCTACAAGTACCGTAATTTTTTGACATAATGAAATACTATTGACATTTTATTAAAAAAATCTAATTTAATTCTATTTTATTTATTTGATTTTACTGTTCTATTATGTATTTTTAATTTGCTTCTTTTGACTCAGATACTGACAATTTGGGCTATTTATATTGATATTACCTATCTGTCGCGCTTATTTTTATTTCTTTTTTTTTTAGTTGTAATTTAATTAATTGCGACTGACCGGATGGCGCAATTGGTAGTGACCCTGCCTCTTACGCCAAAGGTGTGGGTTCGATCCCCACCCTGGACAAACATTCGTGCGGTGAACACACTTGTGTTTGTTCGGTGTCTGGGTGTAATATAATATGTATTTTAAGTATATATTTGTGTTCCTCTGTTGTCTGATATCTGTAACACAAGTGCTTAAGCTACTTAGTACGGAATCAGGTCAACGTATGAGATGTTGTGAGAATTATTATATATATTTATATTATATTATTATTAATTAATTTGACAAGGATTGTATTCTTTTGCCTTTTTATTGTTAATTATCCGTGAGTGACTAATGAACATGTAATGTAATAATGTATCCTAACCTTATACTGCGTTTTGGATTCATTTCTGTTAGCTTGTTAGGTGTCTGAATAATAAATAAATAGATATACCTACTCAAACCAAGTTTGTTTTTTTAGTGAGTAGTATACATAGATAATTTGCTCCACATACATAATGGAAAGAAAAGATAAAAGATTCGTATTACTTATTTAAATAAGATTCATCTCTAGAAACAGTACATTACCATAGTTTTGCACAGAGCTGGCTCCGCAAACTTTACGAGTATGTTGCATTTCTGGCAAGAAACACACATACCGCAGCGGATTTAATACAAAAAGTATGTAAGTTTTTTATGGATAACATAGACTGTTATGACGTTATGGCTAAAATTTCAATAATAAAACGCTTAAAATAACTGCCTCAGGTGGGATTGCCAACAGAATACAGTATCTGTCCCAATTTGACAAAGTGCTCAATATTCAATTATTTGGTATAATAGGCTATTTGATACTATGAAAAATAAAGATTTAAGTATTTATGGTCATCTGCGTAGTTTATATCTTTAAAAAGGATTTAACAATAAAACACATAAAAAATATTGAACATTTTCAACAAAAAAGACAAAATAAAATTAATTTGTTTTGTGCTTGGAACTACGTGATCATAAACGGTTTTGACTTTCTTTACTGTGACGTCAGCCTTTTGTAAGCGAAACAAGTGACAGACTCGACGCCATTGTATTTTATGCGGGACGCTAATCATCTATCAAACTTATCGTGTGCTGTACAACTTCCTACTTGTTTACAAAAGGTTGACGTCACTCGAATGATTCGACGCCATATTGCTGAATGAAGCGTTTTTGACAGGTTAAATAATCCTTATATTTTATAAAAAAAAATATTAAAAAAAATATCTTTACGAAATATTCATAATAAATTAAAATAAATACTATTTTTAGGGTTCCTATATACCAATAAATAATATGAAAAGGTTTTTCAAAACAAGTCGTATAGCCTATTATGGTGACATTGTCTGCCTATGTGCGGTTAGTTTTCAACTTTTGTTCTAAAGGGAAGTTTTAGACTGCAATCTAAGCTATGTCCCTCTAGCTAGCCTGGGTTGTGTTCTACTTTATATAGTAAATACATAGAAAATATTATTCTATGAGTAAATAGCACTAGCTATGCTTACTATTTTTTGTGGAAGATAAGTAGAAGGAATACCGCCGGTCTGGTGTGCAATGGGCCAAATTAATTGAAGACCCGTTTGGACCCATTCAGTGGTAGTGAACTTCGCTTCTGGTGCAAGGGTTGCGGGTTCGATCCCGGTACAGGGCAACCAGTTTTGTGTATGAACATGCCTGTTTGTATTGTTTTTCTATGTAATAAGTATGTATTTACTAAAGAAAAGTACTATATGTATATATTTGTATTCCGCTGTTGGTTCTGCTATCCGTAACACAGGTGCTTGAGCTATCTATCTCGGAGTCAGATCAATGTATGTGATGTGTTGAAATATTATATAACGGAGGCTGGTCGAGCTCTTCGTTATCAAATAGGTTGTGCAAGATGGCAATATTGAAATTAGAGTTCACAGATCACAAAGCGAAGTCATTTCGGAAGTTTCAAGCGTCTATTGAACAAACTATCAACATGCAAGGCGAAAGAACACATAGAAAACGCGGCAGGTTCGGCATAGCGATGATTATTCTATATTCGTCTGTATTTGTTCACTGCGCGATCGCACAGTCCGTTCTGGTATCACCACCATCAAATCCCATCACATAATCAAAGCAAACACCAACTTTTACTAAGAAAACACACACCGAATACCTCTAGCGATTCCCGCGTGTCTCCAGGCCAAACGTCAAACTGACAGCTCGCTAAAATCAAAGTAAATGGCAATGGAATAACCAAAAAGTATCAATCATCGCTATGCTGAATCTGCCCAAGAAAGTTCCTAGACGTTCCCAAACATAATAGAGGGCGCCACTGTGCTGACGCTCCGACATACATATATAATATTTATACATAGCATTTTGTAAAGCTATCCACCTTTTCTCCTGACAAGCAGCCGGATAGAGGCTTACCAACTAAAACCCTTGCGACCCCCGCTTGTCACCTGAGAGGCTCCCCTCAGCAAAGCTAACGGAATAAACTTATTTATTCAATTGGCACATCAACTCAGGCGAGTTCTGTCCTGAGTGATGCCAATCCTCAGCCTCAAGTTCCCATGGGTCATCTAATACTTGACCTTGCTAGTGCGACCGGTCGACGTCCGGTCGGTCCAAATGTGCTTTCTTCACAGCTCAATCCGACATAACTATTGGTTGACAATAACGAGAATAAGGGCGGCGTAATTTTGTAAGTACCTACATGTACTTTCTATTTGTTGCTTAGCGTTTCGGCTGCGTTACAGCAATCGTGGTCACAAACAAAGAGTAGTATTATATACGTTACAAGCTTGTGCAAGCGTGGCGGACACGACGCGGAAATATAAAGAACTATTTGTCAATTTGACTTCTTTTCTGTCAGGTTATGTTATCGGAATTTTCTACGGAACGTCTCTTTAATCACTTGACATTGGCAGAGTTGTCTCGTAAGAGCAACAGCAAGCCATTAAAAAAAATGTTATCGGAGACTGTTGATTTATTTGCTTATGTCATTTAATGTAAACAAGGGGCCTATAAATGTTCGGTTGTCTGTATTTTGTGAACGGAAAAATTAATTAGATGAATGAGATGTCGCATGAGTTTTTTTTATTAAAAAGAAGTATATCCGTGACAAGAATTTAATTAAACACAATAGGTACTTACCAAAATGTTTTAATTTAATATAACACCCAGACACTGAATAAACCCAGATCCACATAAAGAATACTTGGTTCATCACACAAAAGTTTATCCGGAGCGGCAGTCAAACCGTTTTGGCGTTTCAAGCAGAGTTTCTATCAATTGCGCCATTACGCCAGTCTGACCATGAGAGAGCCACGCTTTGGAAACAATGAACCAGCTCGACCGGATTGACACCACTTGATGTGTTGTGGCAATCGCTTACCATCAGGTGATTCGTCTGCTCTTCTACCACCTATCACATAAAAAGGTATTTCTAGGGCGCGTGTAAAATATTAAATGCCGTGTGGTCCTCGGCAGAGTAGAATAGGCCACCCTCACTCTTACCGAGGTGTCGTAAAAGGCGACTAAGGTAAAGCTGCTGGCATGATCATCAGCACCCAGAGAAGGAAAACTCTGCATTTATATCAAAACCCTCGCCAACCCGTCTGCCAAGCGTGATGAGTATGGCAATTACCCTTTATGTGATTGAGGGAGACCCGTGCCCCAGCAGTGGGGACTTAAATGGGCTGATGATGATGATGTGTAAAATAAAAATAGCACACAAATAAGTGTAAGTACAGAAAGTCCTTTTAACACAAACAGATTTTATCAATGCCTACGCACGTTTCTCCGGTTCCTAAAACTACTAAAAAGGCATTTTATCGGCCCTCAGTCAATCCAAGCTCTAGATTCAATTTTTTCACAAAATGTAACGAGAAAAGGTTAGACATAGTCGATAAAAATGGTTAAGTGCGGGTTTCCCTTTTGAGCTGGTCGATCTATAATCTACTCAACCTTTAAATTTTTTTTTTTACAAATTTCGACCACTATTGCAGGATATTTATTATATATATTATTTGTGTGCATGAACATGTCTGTTTGTATTGGTCTGGGTGTTTTTTATGTGGATAAGAACAGGGAACTGGAAGACCCGGTGGGCTGAGGCCCAACATCATTGGCGAGACTAAAGCGCATCGACTTCGCTGGCTCGGCCACCTAGAAGAATGGGAGACGATCGTGCGGTAAAGCGAGCGTATCAGGGAGTCCTAATGGCAAAAGGCCAGTCGGCCGTCCGAGATACGATGAAAGGATGAGGTCGAAAAAGACCTGCGCGGACTCTCGGCAGATGACTGGCAGGAGGTGGCGCAGGATCGACCAAGATGAGGCTCTTATTATCGGAGGCCAAGACTCACTATGGGTCGCTGCGCCAACTCGAGGTGTAGGTTAGTTTTAAAGTAAATCAAGTGTAATTTTTCTACAAAATGTTCTCGACCACTATTGCAGGATATCTATTATATATATATTATTGTGTGCATGAACATGTCTGTTTGTATTGGCCTGGGTGTTTTATATGTATATATTTCCACCTTCTCTACTATCAAATGTCCTTTGCCTGAAGGTTGTCTAGTAGAAATCGCTTCCAGCGGTAAGATCGCCGAAATTGTACAATTAAGTCTCTGTAATGCCTAGTTTTTTTAAGTTGAGTTTTTTTTGGTGCAATAAAGTATATCTATCTATCTATATTTGTGATTCTGCTGTTGGTTCTGATATTCGTAACACCTGTTTCTCTCATTCAGAGACAGGTAGTTCAAGCACCTCCTTGAGCTACCTATCTTGGAATCAGATCAATGTATGTGGTGTTGTGAATTATGTGAAAATATTTATTTCATCATCAGTCCATTTAAGTCCCCCCTGCTGGGGCACGGGCCTCCCTCAATCACATGAGGAGTATTTGCCATCCTCACCACGCTTGGTAGACGGGTTGGCGAGGGTTTTGATATAAATGCAGAGTTTTCCTTCTCTGGGTGCCGATGATCATGCCAGCAGCTTTACCTTAGTCGCCTTTTACGACACCTCGGTAAGAGTGAGGGTGGCCTATTCTACTCTGCCGGGGACCACACGGCAATTATTATTTATTATGCGTAAAACGTCCGTTTGCGCTAGTACTAGCGCTCGTACCATTTGCTACGGGAAGTCCCCATCTGCTCGTACTGTTTGCTACAGTGCGATCCCCCGGCTCGTCGTATTATTGCTACGAGGAAGATTATCTTTGGTGCTCCCCTAGCTACGCCCATGAGTTCACCACGTGTTGGACTTGATATTTTGTACTACTCGTAGTTGCATACCTACGTACATACGAGTACTACCGTGGGAGAGACACGCTTTGGCATGAATAGGCTGGCTCGACTGGATACCATGGCCTCACAGAAAACCGGCGTGAAGCGGCACTGTGCTGTGTGAGTTAGGGTACCGGAGCTGGAGGCCCAATCTAGGGAAAAGGGGTTTAATGGTTGACAGCGCACTTGTGACTCCACTGGTGTCGCGGGTATCCAAGGTCGGCGGCAACCGCTTACCATCAGGTGATCCGTCTGCTCGTCTGTCACCTTTATCATAAAAAAATACTGAAGTATGTATTTTATTTCACAAGCTTTTCGGTTTATATTAGGATTAAATGAACATGTATATTCTCTTACATTAATTTTTATAATTGATTGTTTCAGGTACTTGTCTGCTGGTTTCTACTAAATGACTAGTAGCAGATCCGTCTTTAACCGCTGGTAGGAAGGATGAAGTGCAAAATATTTAACTAAAACGTTTCTCATATTCTACAGAGGTACCATAAATGGCAGTCAAACTGTTTGTCATTGCGTGTGTTGTCGTAATAAGTCAATAACAAATCGCTTTCGTGTCTTTTCCTGATAGGCCAAGGGATATAGGATAAAACTACAACATATTGGTGTAGCAAGTTTTAAACTATTTATTTATTTAGGTTCACTAACAGCACATCATACAAAAAAAAATATAACAGCCTTTTAGAATAAATTAGGTGTCGGCATGTTTGCCAATTACAGGCGAACACAGCATTGGTAAGTATAGAATGGACAACACGTAATTAATCAATCACTTAATATTTCATAAAAATAAAGTTTAAAAATTACAACCCGACTACCAAAAAACACGATCTTAGAAGTACGAAACAAGAAAATCGTCTCTGCTGAAATGATTATGCCGTATCGCGGCGATACGGCATAAGCAGACGGCTTTCAGCAAAGACTATTTAATATATTTTTAGGTTATGTAAATAAAATTACATATTTGAAATGTGCTAAAAAAGCTCTTTCATTTGATACCCCACACGGTATCGTCAAGCATATTTTTTAGTTCCTTACTCTAAGTCCGCTAGAGGGCGCTGTAATCAATTTAACGTGACGTCATGCTGCCTATAACCAGAAAATAACCAAGATGCTTCTAATGACACCTCATTTGTTTAAATATGATAACTTGTTTAGAAGTTATGAGGGACCAGATGAACAACCATACATACATACATACAGGTAAAAATCGTATTCCTCCTTTTTGCTTCGCCGTAGTCGGGTAAAAATAGAAATCTTACAATGGCTTTGCTTTACAATATCAGTTTGAGTTATTTCAGCAGTTTTCTTTTAAAACCTGTTAAGGAATCGTGGAAAATATCTATATCGGGTGTAATGTTGGTGATTGGTAATTTCAATATATTTCGAGCACTTTCTAGGTATTGGGCTATGCAGACCCAAGTTTGTTCTGAAAAATGGTGTACTATCGTTTAGGTTGAGTATATAATTGAATTTTAAAATTTTAGGTTGGCAAAAATCATGTTTACTAAAGTTTAGAAATATTAATTTCAAACCCTAAAACTTGGAAACAAAGTTCAATTCACCAAATGCAAATTCCATTTAGAGATTCGTATTATGTGTACTTAAAGTGACTTAGTGAGTTGTATCGTCAAACTTAACACAAAACTTAATAACGCCTGCACCATTCGCTGGCTATAATAAATCAGAAATTATTTGTAATTTTAGAACTGTCAAAAATTTGAGTCTCGTGTTAATTAAATTTCCATTATCTTCTGGAAGGGTTTTAACTCATGTCTTTTTAGCACTTTTGCGGTCACCACTTTTGAATATTCAACAGACCTATAAGTAGTTGATATTTTTTAAAGCCATATCCTAAATAGCATTGTAGACTCCTCTGACTTTTTATCAATGATCTCCTTTAAGATTCCGCATAGATACCCAAGACATCCAGTACAATTACTATCCCCCCTTTCCGAAAGACTGTCCAAGGTAGCAATTCTCCTGTTTCCAGATTTTGTAAACTCTATAACAACTTTAGCTCAGACTTGGATGTACTCGTATTTAATGTCACAGTCCGTAAATTTAGAAAACAAGTGATAACAGTAGCTAGATCATAAAGTTCTTCAACGATGTTAGTCTTTAGTACTTAATTTTATTTCTCTTTTTTTTTTAATTACAATAGATATTGGTTTTACAAAATTGTTAAACAATACTTTAGCATGCAGCCGCCGCAGCCGTGGCAGGCCCCCTACATGGTGGACCGACGATCTGGTGAAGATCGCGGGAATCCATTGGATGCGGGCGGTACCGGACCGATCTTAGTGGAGAACATTGGGGGAGGCCTATGTCCAGCAGTGGACGTCTATTGGCTGAAATGATGATATGGTATACACAAGTATACCAAATACAAAAATGTTTAACTTATATATTCCATCATACCTAATGGTAAGTTATTGCTGTCGCTCCAGTACCTACGCCAGATAACCCAATTTTTTTTTATGCCATAGGAGGTAGGCGAACAGACGGATCACCTGATGGTAAGCGATTGCCGCCGCCCATGGACACCCGCGACACCAGTGGAGTCACAAGTGCTCTGCTAACCTTCAAACCCTCCCTTCCCCCGGATTGGGCCTCCGATACCCTTACTCAGCGAAACAGCACAGTGCTGCTTCACGCCGGTATTTTGTGAGGCCGTGGTATCACACCGGTAAAGCCGGCCCATTCATACCGAAGCGTGCTCCCACGCTTGGAACTCCCGTTCCACTTAAATATTCCATCATAACTAATGGTTACTTATTGCTCTTGCTCATGGACATCCAATACGCCAGATAATCCAAACTAGAGTAAAATAGGGAAAATTTAAAACATTAAACTCCTGTCTCCTGGACAATTGTTGCTAGGCATTTAAATGGATCACGCACCATCGTTCCCTATATAATGTATGAGATTATTTCGTCTGACAGGTGGTTACGTAGCTGTAGGGACTTTAGGATTATTTTGAACTTTTTTTTTTCTATGATATAGGTGGCCGTGTGGTCTCCGGCAGAGTAGAATAGGCCACCCTCAATCTTACCGAGGTGTCGTAAAAGGCGACTAAGGTAAAGCTGCTGGCATGATCATCAGCACCCAGAGAAGGAAAACTCTGCATTTATATCAAAACCCTCGCCAACCCGTCTGCCAAGCGTGGTGAGTATGGCAATTACCCCTCATGTGATTGAGGGAGGCCCGTGCCCCAGCAGTGGGGACTTAAATGGGCTGATGATGATGATGATGAGGTGGCAGACGAGCAGACGGATCACCTGATGGTAGGCGATTACCGCCGCCCATAAACGCCTGCAACACCAGTGGTGTCACAAGTGCGCTGCTTACCTTTTAACCCCCCTTCCCCTGGATTGGGCCTCCGGTACCCTCACTCACACAGCGAAACACAGCGCATGCACTGCTTCACGCCGCTTTTCTGTGAGGACGTACTGTGTGAACTTATTATATTTATGATAAAGCATAAAGACGATTTTAATAATTCGCTAATTATTCAATCAGTCATCTCAAACGTTAAAAAATAAAGTTTAAAAACTAAAACCCGACTTCCAAAAAAACACGCTCTGCGTTTTTAACACATTTCAATTATGTACTTTTTTAAACTTAATTTTTATTTAACATATTTTTAGTTATGTAAATAAAATGACATATTTGAAATGTGCTAAAAAGCTCTTTCATTCGATACCCCACACGGTACCGTCAAGCAAATTTTTTTTTAGTTCCTTACTCTAAGTCCCCTAAAGGGTGCTGTAGTCAATTCAACGTGACGTCATATCGCCTATGACCAGAAGACAATCAAGATGCTTATTACGACACCTCATTTGTTCAAATATGATAACAAGTTTAGAAGTTATGAGGGAACACATGAACAACCATACATACATAACATACAGGTCAAAATCATAACCCTCCTTTTGCTTCGCCGTAGTCGGGTCATTATCCATATTTTTTTAATTTATAACATACACACAATATACAATTCTGTGCGTCCTGTGAAAAGTGGTACATGTCGACTTGTATTGAATTTGATTTTCTTCTTGCTACTTCATCACAAAAGAAAACTGTTATTCTGTCTGATCAGACGGAAAAAGGAGGATTTTTTGCATGTCTGATCAGACAGAAAATAGAGGATTTTTTTTTTTGATGAAGTAGCAAGAAGAAAATCAAATTCGATACAGGTCGAGTTGTATCACTTTTCACATGACGCAGAGATTTATACACATAACACATTACAATCGTAAATTAACAAAGTAAAAAAAAAGTACAGATTTGAACCAAATTGCAATCCAGAAACAATGTGTACTTAAAAACACTAACTGAATTAAGTTTGTCTTTTTGTTAACTGGACGACTTGACTATCGTTCGTCACATTATCCTAACATTAAACTAACGCTATTTCCTTTACACTTGTGTCAGTGCCTTTGACATATTCCCATAGAAAAAATATTGTACAGCGCCCCCCTGTCAATGTAACTAAAGTGCCTTCTGATCTTAGTCGGTCTGTAGTAATCTCGCTCACTGATCTGAATGAGCGGATCGATCTGAGTGAGCCGAATGATCCAAATGAGTTGAATGATCCGTGTGAGCCGAATGATCCGAATGAACGAAATGATCCGATTAATCACGGATCTATCTAAACAGAGAGTTCATTCTCCAAGTGATTCAAATGAAGCGTTTCACTGTTCTACATCTTTGCACTGATCCAAATGTGTTTTTTTTTGTTTTTTATGATATATGTGGCAGATGAGCTAACGGAACACCTGATGGTAAGCATTTACCGCCGCCAGTGGACACCTGAAACACCAGTGGTATCACAAGTGCGCTGATTACCTTTTAACCCCCTTCCCCTGGATTGGGTCTCCAGTACCCTCACTCACGCAGCGAAACACAGCGCATGCACTGCTTCACGCCGGTTTTTCCGGATTCCATGGCCTCCACTGCAGCATTTCCCTACACAAAAAATCTGTCTTTTGGCCCATATGTCCCGCCCATTGCCATTTGAGTTGCGCCACCCAAACATAGTAATAAGAATATAGTTCAAAATATTATTTTCTTCTGTTGTACTTACTGAGTAAAAGTCTATGCCACTAATGGAAAGAATAAAGTATATTCCTTTGATTTAACTTAGCGGTCGCTCGCGCTTTGTGTTAGCTTACAAACTCAACGTAATGCAAAATTCGTGTTCAAGTTAATTCAGTAGCATTCTTCGAAAACGTTGCACATCTTTTTAAAATGTTTGTTTTATGTTAAATTGTTTTGTATGAAGTGTTTTAAAGAGTAATTTTGAGATCGTGATTTCTCGGGAAGTTTTCGAGATATCGAAATAGTTATTTTATCATTGTTTGTCTTCGAGAAATGTTTCGTTGGCAAAGCTTATATTTATCATAATGTAACCCTATCCGTTTTCGTTATTTGGAAAATTTCCAACAGCCAATATCCTTGATACTTTTAAATTACTCAATTTCGCTCAGCCAGAAATCCCAAAGAGAGTTTTCGACAGAGAAAACAAACAATTTTAACGTCTGCTCCGTATAATATTCGTTCAATATCTTCCGTACCAAATGTTACTTTACAAAGAAGTAAGTTAACTTCCCTGGTGTACTTCATTGAGAAAATAGTTTAAGAGATGTGGAGGAAAAATCAGTAAAGAATGCACTTAAAAATTGATCGACAGTCTTTGGGTGGGAATTGAACTCACGATCTTTTGTTAACTGGGCAATGTCTTTACCAACTAAGCTATCGGACCTTGGTAAATCGACGAATTTTGTTAGTGCTTTTTTCTTCGCCGTGCGCCGACGATAGTGACATAAATAAAATACATTTTTAATTGCATTATTTACTTAAGAATAAATGCAAAAAAATTGCTAAACTCAAAAAAAATAAATTCTGCAGTTTTTTAGTAACCATCATCTACTTAAATCCAACCACTCTTGCCCGGCACCACAGTCACCTTATAACGGTCGAAATTATTCCATCACGAAATGGGGCACCAGTGTGATACGACCGAAGAGGAACCGGTCGCAGGACCAACGGATTAACATGCTTTCCGAGGCAAGCGGGTACAAGACCATCAACTTCCAGATTCCGGGCTGACACTAAGAATTTCTTACCGAAAATTTAGACACAAATTTTTGGCCCGACCCAGGGATCGAACCCGTACCTCTTGAGCAGCCTTCGCTTTAAGGCGCGACCCACTACCCATTGCGCTATCGAGGCATATTGTAATGTTGAATACGGCACGGATAACGTTGCTTGAAGTACAGGTTCTTTTGATAACTTTTAGTCTGATATAAGTTATCAAAATAGCTAAGGGTGGATTCGGCCAATCTTTATCCAACGATAATGGTGTTGTCATTGTCACAGCTGTTATTGACTTTTGACATTACCTGCATAACCCTACTTAACAAAAATATTCCGGTGGCAAATCATGAATCACAAAACAATACTGTTTTCTACTCATTTACTCGTTAAAAAAGGTAAGGTATACCAGCTTTGGAAGAACACAATTGAGTTTATTACGAAAATGAAGTAACAAAGTAAATTAACCTGCGGATAGTTATCCTCTTATTTAATACCAATCATTATTTTATATTAAGTTTTTTTTTTAAGTTAAGTTAAAATTAACACATTTTTGTCAGCAATTTCAAAAGTTGTTATCTCAAACCTATCTAAGTGAGACTCCTATCTCCAGGAGTATTAGGTTGGCTGCTCGCCCGCCTGTGCTATATCTTAGGAAGTTTAAGGCCAAACTCTGGCTTGTTTATTTATATTATATTTTATCAACATACCGAGATGCTGCTCGAATACTGATTTTGATTTTCTATTTCACCTCCTCATCTTAGCGTGTGAAGTTGCGTCCAAAAATGTCGTTTCGGAGCCTAGGTTACGCTCAGGGTATCATGATCCAAGATACAAATGGCTTTATTTCAGCCAACGTTGGGCCCATGGGTTAGTAGAAATTAAAAATGTAAAACTTATGAGTAGGGTTAGTAAAAAAATCTTTCCTTACTGTATCATGTACTTTAGAGGCAGTCGCTTTGAACTCGACCCGGAATCCGGATTCGGAATTTCTGGTACTTTAGCGAATAATTAAATAAACGCTAATTAAACGGAATTAGCGAGTGAGTCACAAGGTGGACTGACGATCTGGTGTAGACTGCGGGAATCCATTGGATGCGGGCGTCGTCGCGATTTGTGTCGAGAATAGCGTCGAAGGAGGTCTATGTCTGTGGACGTCTTTTGGCTGAAATAATGATGATGATGATGAGTGCAATCATTAGACAGGGGAACCTGTACTTTTCAGATAGTTTCTGAAACGTGTAACCATGATTCATTTGGTCTGGTTCCCCTGTACGGGTCGCGAAGTTGAGACGGCAGTCGCTTTATTGTAATTAATTACCAGACTCTCTAAATCCTGAGTCATGGTCTAATCATACCCCGGGTTCAGAAGCGCCAGCTTTGGATGCAACCGAGAATTACATGATTTATTTCACTACATAAGAATGTAGTAGAAGTCGTTCGATCGTTGATGGCGGTCTAATACTGTGAATTTTTCGCGGAACTTTCTACCACGTACCTCAGTTCTGTGGAACGGTATGCCTGGAGGAGTATTTCCCGACGGCTACGACTTATGGACCATTATTAAAAAAAACTTACTAGATCTAGTCCAAACCAATTTTCATTGTTAGTTTTCATGATTATGTACATCATATATTTTTTTTAGTTTTGTAATTCATTTATTATAGAAGTTAGAGGGGGGGACGGGGGACGGGACACAATTTACCACTTTGGGAGCGTCTCTTGTGCAAAGTATTGTGTTTAAAAAAAATGATGTTTAAAACCTCAACATAATTTTTAAATACCTATCCATAGATACTCCATACGTAAAGGTTTGAAGAAAAAAAAAATTGAGTTTCAGTTTCAAGTATTGACACCCCCCCATTTTTTTTTTCAATGTTTGTATAAAAATCGTAATGCGGTTAACAAAATACGCCTATTTACCAAGTTTCAATTATAGTTTCGGAGAAAAGTGGCTGAGGCATACGAACGGACGGACAGACGGACAGACATGACGAATCTATAAGGTTTCCGTTGTTTGCCATTTGGCTACGGAACCCTAGAAAAGAAAAAAATTTGTTTTAAAGTAAACAAA
Organism: Marasmia exigua; assembly: GCA_019059595.1. Taxonomy (NCBI): domain Eukaryota; kingdom Metazoa; phylum Arthropoda; class Insecta; order Lepidoptera; family Crambidae; genus Marasmia; species Marasmia exigua. The sequence goes on along the minus strand of CM032480.1, from coordinate 12,593,930 downwards.
GTGTTTGATAAACATTTTGATATCGGATTTTATTATTGAATACTGATTATAATGGTATTGTTCATGCTATGTGAAAAATATATTATTTAATTTTACTTACAAAGTATTTCATTCCATTCGATAGGTACTGAGTTTCCAGATACATTATTGGCTTCAAATACCTACTAATGTAACTGAATTAAATTTGAATTAATTATATAAGTACTATATGTAACGTTCTTGTATTTTCTTCTTTTTTGTGTTATAGGTGGCAGACGGATCACCTAATGGTAATGGCAACGCCAGTGGAGTCACAAGTGCTCTGCCATCCTTTACCCCCCTTTCACCCGGATGGGGCCTCTGGTGCCCTCGGTTTTCTGTGAGGCCTTGATATTACTCCTTTATCCTGACCCTAAATAGGTATTACTATTTTTTTTTACGCCGTGTGGTCCGCGGCAGAGTAGAATAGGCCACCCTCACTCTTACCGAGGTGTCGTAAGAGGCGACTAAGGTAAAGCTGCTGGCATGATCATCAGCACCCAGAGAAGGAAAACTCTGCATTTATATCAAAACCCTCGCCAATCCGTCTGTCAAGCGTGGTTTATTACCCCTCATTAGATGGAGGGAGGCCCGTGCCCCAGCAGTGGGGACTTAAATGGGCTGACGATTTGACCTGATGGTAAGCGATTACCGCCGCCCATGGACACCTGCAAAACCAGTTGTGTCACAAGTGCACTGCTTACCTTTTAACCCCCCTTCCCCTGGATTGGGCCTCCGGTACCCCCAACACAGCGCATGCGCAGTGCATTCCCGCCGGTTTTCTGTGAAGACGTGGTATTACTCCGGTCGAGCCGGCCCATTCATGCCTAAGCGTAGCTCTCCCACTGTTAAGACTATTACTAAACTATGTTTTATTTCATTATTTTCGAGACGACTGACACATTAAAAAAAGCAGGTGTGTTTCGGAGTGAAGAACACTAACGGCCCGATTTCATTACTAAGATTTTCCATAGTTCGAATAATTGAACGAAGAAGTATTACGATTGGTAGAAATGGTAAGATCTTTAATTAAAACTACAGAGCTCACTTCACGAATTCATAGATTAAAAGTACAACCCGTGCGGATAAAGAATGGGATCAGAAATGGCGGCGCATCTATTCACTTCTCGCTCGCACATATATATAATAGTAAGTTAATATATAAACTTGTGACCAAGGAAGAAGAAAAGGAACAAGTAAGTGGTCAACAAGGTCCAAGCTCAGCATGTGCTGCAGCGGTTTGCCGCCGCTGCCGCGCTGGTTTTCAGTTTGGACCTTGAGTGACTGGGAAAATCAATTTTGATTGTGACAGATAACAAGGAATGTGAGAAATAATTAAAGATAACAAAAAGAAAAGATAAAAAGAACGAGAATACAAAAAAACAGTAGTAATTTTCTATACATATAATACAGTGATACTAATACTAACACATATTTGCGTCTATACTCGCACTCGTGAGGTGCGAATATAGACGCAAATAGTGTGCGAGCGAGAAGTGAATAGATGCGCCGCCATTTCTGATCCCATTCTTTATCCGCACAGGTTGTAAAGTGTTTAATTAACTGGAGGGGTTGTAGGTACTCTATGTTTTCCCTAAAAAGCACAAACTCGAGGCACATCCATCAACGTTTTAGATTCATGAGTTACGTTAAAATTAGGCAACTGTAATAACTAACTTCATCAAATCTATATCCAACGATAAATCTATGGTACCTATTGCGCAGTTATACAGAGTGTATCTGTTTTCATACAAAGTCGGTCACGTGACTTGGTCATTTTGTATGGAGAGTCGAAAATTTTTTCGATGAATTTCGAAAAGTCGTTAAACAAACGTTGTTAAGATTGGTTGGTAGAACACGTGGTTAAAGGAATGTAAATGTTCACAGATACACCCTGTACGCAATGTTAAATAAAAATCTGTTCTACCAATTACTCATATAACAGCCAACACCTTTTTTTTTGGTTTCGCAGGGGGAACGCCACCGGCTCAAGAGATGAGCCGACTTCCTTATGCATACCAGACCACCGGGGGGTGGCCGGGTTATGTGGGGCTCTCCTTTGGCGGGGGGCTTCTCCCAAAGAGAAGCCAGGCAAAGGCATACCCACTAAACCCCCTGCGGTTCTCCCTCATCGCCCATATTGGGGAATATCATGGTGATACAGCCAAAGCCTCCCTCCACGATATTCCCCGGGCGGATGTCCGCCTATACGGCGGACTAAGCGGTTCGTCCCCCGGACGTGCCGGGAGAGGGGATAGGGACAGCCGAGAGAACTGAGCCGTCCCTATCGGGCAGCAAAGGGAGCCTGTGCAATGCTAGTGCTGGTGCCCCCGTACCACGCACCAGCGGGCTCCCTTCGCGGAGAGGGGGGAGACGCGCATCTACTCGGCGTCTCCTCCCCCTCCTCACCCTTAACAGCCAACACCTATTTCAATGGTAAATCGTTATACCGGCAATTTTGACAGAATAACTAAATCTAAATGGTGCTGTCACTGTCACAGTTGTTTTCGACATTACCTGATAGCCCTCCTTCATAAAAATATCCCGGTATCATTATGATGAACCACAAAACAATAAATATTGTTTCTGGTCGGTTTATAATGTTATTCGTTCATTCACTTGTGAGATAATAAATAAAAAAAATAAAAATTGTTTATTGTAACTGTATTTTGATCCATTAGTAACATGTAACTAACAAAAAGACTTATTTATATTAGTATCACTGTATTATATGTATAGAAAATTACTACTGCTTTTTTGTATCCTCGTTCTTTTTGTCATTTCTTTTTGTTATCTTTAATTATTTCTCACATTCCTTGTTATCTGTCACAATCAAAATTGATTTCGCCAGTCACTCAAGGTCCAAACTGAAAACCAGCGCGGCAGCGGCGGCAAACCGCTGCAGCACATGCTGAGCTTGGACCTTGTTGACCACTTCACTTGTTCCTTTTCTTCTTCCTTGGTCACTAGTTTATATATTAACTTACTTTTATTTATTTTTTTGTTTTTGTTTAATATTTTTTCTTAAGTATTACTGTGCAATCTCCTTATGCTTATGTTATGTTTCCTGTCTATGTAAATCTTTTATGTGGTCAATAAATGTTTACTTACTTACTAGTAGGAACACATAGACAATAAAATAAAATAAAAACTAAAAAGAGAGAGGTTGCTAAAAGTTACTACAGAAACTGGTTTTAGTGGTCACTCTCCGCACCAGGCACTTCCAATAGCCGTGAGGTGTATTTATCCGCGAGAGTCATCAGGATAGTGTCCCTGATTCTGCGGACTAGCGACTCGGCCTTTTTGCAGATAATGGTCTTAAACCCATCAATCTGGTACTCTGCGAACATTCCCGACGCACTACAAAAGTGAGGCAGCCGCAACATCATCCTGAAGATATTATTGTACTGGACACTCAGTGTGTCTAGGGATATTTTAGAATACGTGGCCCATTGACTTCTAGTGTACAGATATGGTATAGCTACACCGGATTTGGACGAACACAATTGAATTTATTACGAAAATATAGTAACGCAGCAAATTAACCTGCGGATAGTTATTCTCATAATATATGTAATTGTCATGTTGGTCGAAACGCCTCTTAGGCTCTTTCGTCCTCTTTAAAAGTTTTTAAGTTGAAGCCAACCGTTTCTTTCAGTCGGGTTTTGCGTGCTGGAGTAAGGAATTTTTAATACTTATTTGTCTTTACACCTTCGGAATGGAGGAAAAGAGTAGATTCAAAGTTCTTTTTATCTACAGGGGGAGGCGTCGGGAAACTAAGTTGACTTAAGTAATGGAGTTTATCGACTTTTATAACAGCTGTTCAACTTTTAACAACTGTTCTTTTTTAACAATAAGTATTTCATATAATAACGTCAAGCAATCTAATAACTCTTGTTAAACATCGGTGAACTCCACCCTTAGGGCTATTTTTTAAACTACAGATAAATGTAGAATGTAATCCAATTAATAATAAGGATTAATCTATGTCATACGATGATAGTAAACCATTTAAGTGAGTATCACTTCTTCTATTTGTAGAATGATATTCGAAAACGAATGTCCGCCGTGTGGTCCCCGGCAGAGTAGAATAGGCCACCCTCACTCTTACCGAGGTTTCGTAAAAGGCTACTAAGGTAAAGCTGCGGGCATGATCATCAGCACCCAGAGAAGGAAAACTCTGCATTTATATCCAAACTCTCGCCAACCCGTCTGCCAAGCGTGGTGAGTATGGCAATTACCCCTCATGTGATTGAGAGAGGCCCGTGCCCAAGCAGTGGGGACTTAAATGGGCTGACGATGATTCTAAAACGAATCAAGTACATTTTAGAACATTATGTAAAGCTTTACGTTTCGACTGCATTAAGACACTATTAGTCATATGATTAGTTATACTTTAGTCCTGTAACTAAGACAGCACTTAGAATTAGCAACTGCGCTAGACTTCTGTAGTATGTGCCTTGTTGGTTGTCCTAATAAATAAAATAAATAAGACAGCCGTGGTCACAAAAAGACTGGAGGCGCACGACGTCGTATGTACGTGCACTAATAAGTACACAAACTCATTCAAATATGAACCTTATTGTTCCGCCTTAAGAGTCCGATGTGTTTACATTTCATTGCATCCGACTATACAGCGTCAAGCAGTAAAGACTGGTTTTACACAGTGCAAGCTGCTGCCTAGACAGTAGATCGTTACTTGGTTTGTCACGTGAGTTTCTTTCTAGCACGCTCGTACGGTGACAACCAAACAGTGCGAGTTAATGCAGTGCAGCTTGTGAGCAGGCTGATTCGTATTAGTGTTGCAGAACTATCGATAGTTTCCCTGTCGATAGTTGACCTCAAAAATTATTCAGACTATCGATAGGACTATCGATAGTATTGCTATTTGTAAAAACTATCGATACTATCGATGTATCTATAGAAAAAATTGATCCATACGATTGATAACGCCAATGCTATCAATACTATCAATTGTTTGATGCCCGATACTATCGAAAGTATCGACGGTATTGTGTTTCCTAACTGAATTAATCAAACACTATCGATAGTGTCGATAGATTTGTACTATCGATAGTCAGCTATGTTTTGATAGTATTGCTGCCTGATTAAATGTGTCCGATGTGTATTACTTTCGATAGCATCGGACATTAAACAATCAATAGTATCGATAGTATTAGCGATATCAATAGTATTGATATAATTTTACTGTTGATACTATAGATAGTATCGATACTATTGACAACCAGCCAAACTATAGATACATTATCGATACCATTGATTTTAATATTACTATCGATAGTGGACTATCGATAAGCTACACGAATTCGTATGTTAGCTCGAAGTACGTAAGCCACTCTTTAGTATAAGTCCCGGTTAAAAGGCTAAGGTAATTAAGGACTTTCTGATGACCTATGTGTGTACGAGAGCATTAACATTGCAAAATCACTGTGAAAGAAGCGACATCGTTTTATAAAGATTAAAGAAAAAAACCTGCTAACACGAGCTGTCGCAAAAAACTCCTCATGAACTTATCTGCGAAAAACGGTAGGTACAGTCGGCGAAAGCATTCCATCGTATCATTAATCACCCACAGTATAAACGTACGCCATAATTCTAACTGTACACGCTCCGTTGAAATATTATATTTGGTTAAGTGCGGGCAAGTTCCTGTTACCCAGGGTGTATGTCAAAATACGGGGCATGTTGGTGAATTATTCTTTACGAAAGTAGTTAGAATTTGGTGTAGTGTTGTGGTCGGTCATTGCCCTAAGGCTTAGGAGGGGATTTAAAGTAGATTATATGTGTTGAGATGGAGTGTGTGCTGGGACTGGGGCAGGTTTATCCAATGAAGAATTTTTTTTCATCAGCCTATAAACTGTCCCACTGCAGGGCAAAGGCCTCCAACATAGAAATCAAGTTATCGCTACTATGATGAAATTAGGCTTAATCAACACGCTTGCCAAATGCGGATTGGTGATCAAAAACCCGAGCGATGTCTGAAAAATTCGAAACATACTTTTCGCTCGACCCGGGAATCGAACCCTGAGATCAAGGCCCGGTACTTAAACCACTAGACGAACAGGGGAAGAATATTATTAAACGTTTAAAAATCTCTTATTTATTTCGTAAATACAAAATTTTTATCATCGTCATCATCGTCAGCCCATTAAAGTCCCCACTGCTAGGACACGGGCCTCTCTCAATCACATGAGGGGTAATTGCCATACTTGGCAGACGGGTTGGCGAGGGTTTAGATATCAATGCAGAGTATTCCTTCTCTGGGTACTGATGATCATGCCAGCAGCTTTACCTTTATCGCCTTTTACGACACCTCGGTAAGAGTGAGGGTGGCCTATTCTACTCTACCGGGACCACACAGCAAAATTTTATAGGTATATGTAAACGATCGTCTTCCAAGCGTGAGATGTGAGAGAGTGCGTGGCGGCGTCCGCGGCTGCTGGTTTGTGCGTCATCCGCTCCCCGCTCCACTCCTGGGCGCCGTTGAAGAGGTGGTTAGTTGTCCACAGGATGGCGTTAAAAATATGCCATTGAGTGTTTTTGTTAGACTTTTCCATAAGTCACAATAGGGTATTTGACTAAGCTCGAGATTTTACAAAATATAAATATTTTATCAAACTATAGGTAAATATGTGCCAATAGTAAAAATTCTCAATTAAAAATATAACGTCTAGCTGGTTAATGGTCATTTAAAGATTAATGGGCAAGTCCAATTTAAAAGTTTGAAATTATTAAAAAATAATTATACCATTGAATAACCCATACAATTTAGCACCAACTATTATAATAGAACCATTAACATAAACTGAAACATTTAAAATTCAAATGAAATGCATACAAAATACTATCGTGTGACGTCACATCTCAGTAGCCATTTGTATGGAGCGTTTTGGGTTTGCCCAAAATAATGTGATTTTAAAGTTGTCAGGTAGTTTAAATGAGAATCAAGTCATTCTTTCAACGATGTTTCTATCATTGAGAGGTCTTTTGATTACAAAAATAGATAAAAAATAGCCAAATACCGTATTGTGTTTACAAGATCGATAGATAGAGACACTTTTTTTTTTTCATTATGAACTATAGGCTAACGCTTGACCACAATCTCACCTGATGGAAAGTGACGGTGAGGTCTAGGATGTAACGCGTTTGTCTAGAAGGTGCCTGTTCACTCTTGCCTTAAAGATGTCCAGATTGTTTATTGCACAAAATTTACAGATCTTAGTCTATGTTATTATACTAACACAATGTAGGCGGTCTTATCGCTAATAGCGATCTCTTCCAGACAACCTTAGGGTAGAGAAAAAGTATAGCGAATTAAAAAAAGGGGTCAGGCAGTGCAAGTCAGAAAAAGAAAAAAAAGGACATTGATATTGATACAAGATGTGCTACAAAGTTATTTAAGAGTCTTTGAAAACCAAATAAGTAACACTGTCATCTTTGTCGAGTGATTTGTTTTTTTTTTTATGATGTAGGTAGCAGACGAGACGGATCACCTGATGGTAAGCGATTACCGCCGCCCATGAACGCCTGCAACAGTGGTGTCACAAGTGCGCTGCTTACCTTTTAACCCCCCTTCCCCTGGATTGGACCTCCGGTACCCTCACTCACGCGGCGAAACACAGCACAGATTTGTCACGGAAATAACTTTTTTGTACTCTTCTAATGGAGTACAAGAAACTGCTCTAGTAGTAGTGCCCTAAAGAATATTTTAGTACTCATCCTAAATATTGCCTTTTAGTTAGGAGTAGCATAGCTGAATCCAAAAACGATAAAACATGTGGTTTATGAATGACTGTAACGGTTGACTCACATAATTATCAATATTATTCACACGTACCATTTAAATGGTAAATAATCCTTATGAAAACGTTAAATAGAATACATATTTTTGATATTGGTCTTTGGATGACGTTGGCCTTTGTCTGAATACTGACCACTCGTGTGACGCCATCACGACCACTATGCTTTTCAACTGTTCTACCCATGAGCCAACGACTGGGAGGCAAATTGTCCTCCTAGATTAAAACTAATCCTTACATAACATATTTGGCTGTGGTATCAGATACCTCCATTAGGGTGTAACTATTAAATTATCTATATCTTAAAACCATTTACTCACCGGATTAGCAAGCTTAAGTGGCAGTGGGCTGGCCATATTAGCCGCAGAACCGACAACCGATGGGGTAAACGAGTTCTGGAGTGGAGACCGCGTCTTGGCAAACGTAATGTAGGGCGCCCTCTGGCTAGGTGGGAGGACGATCTGCGCAGGATGGCTGGCAAGAGCTGGATGCGAGAAGCCATAGATAGATCACAGTGGCGAACAATTGGAGAGGCCTACGTCCAGCAGTGGACTGCGATAGGCTGATGATGATGATGATAAACCATTTACACCAGAAACACTAACAATCGTGGAATCATTTGCCACCTAGCTAGATATTAAATGTATATTAGATTCTGTATAAATAGTATAATCTAATCAGGCGAAGCTGTATGTATAAATAGTATAATCTAATCAGGCGCAGCTGTATAGGCTACCTTCGATGTACTGCAAAAATCATGACGTTCACGAGTCTGATCTTTATTCAAAGTGCCTATCCAACGAAGAACTCTAACAGAAGTAAATTTAAGTAACACATCTCGGTAAGTGCAGATTATATATTCTAAAGCTTCTAATATCAATGCTTTTTATTTCCTTCTTTCAAATATAAATGTACGTAAGTGGTCAAATTCAGCTGAATCGAATTCTGTCAAAGAGCTATTGTTGGTATAGGAAAAGGTCATGAGGAAACCTGCATACGTTTGTTGAATTATATGCAAATAATCTGTGAAAAAGTTCTGATAGCGCCATCTTGTGGTTGGTTTAACAAACTGTCATATACGTGTATTTTATGTGTCAAATAAATCAGTTCCGTTCGAATCTCGATACCGGCATTTTCATTTTAGGTTATGGGCCCAGAATTACGTTGTTTCTCGCGAAAAATACTTGCAAGTTTGTGCCGATTAGTTATTCGCAGACTGAGAATACACTGTGCTATTGAACTGTTGGGTTGTGAACCGTATTTGTGAAAATTTTGTGCAAATTGTTAAAAATGGCGGCGAACTACATTGTTAGCGTGCCTAAGTTAAAAGGTCGCGAAAACTACAGTGAGTGGGCGTTTGCGGCCGAGAATTTTCTTATATTGGAAGGAACTTTTGATTGCGTCAAAGTTACAAAGCCAGAAGAAGCCGCAGCAGACGCGAAGACCAAGGCAAAGTTGATCTTAACGATCGACGCGTCGCTATATGTTCACATCAAAGATTCGAAGAGTACTAAAGAGTTATGGGAAAAACTGAAGCATTTGTTTGACGATTCTGGCTTTACAAGAAGGATAAGCTTATTGCGAACGCTTATTTCTATTCGCCTGGAAAATTGTTCATCCATGACATCGTACGTCACGCAGATAATTGAGACTAGCCAGAAATTGAGTGGATCGGGCTTTAATATCAATGACGAATGGGTCGGATCGCTACTTTTAGCAGGATTATCCGAAAAATATTCGCCGATGATAATGGCCATCGAACATTCCGGAATTTCAATTACGGCGGACGCCATTAAAACAAAACTGATGGACTTAGAGGAAGACAGTGGCGACACCAGCGGAGCATTTGCGAGTTTCCGTAAACATAACAAGTTTGGTAGTACTGGCGGAAAGGGCGGAACCAAAGACAATACGTCAACGTCAAACTCAAATAGTATGTCAAAGTTGAAACCAAAGGTTATAAAATGTTATAAATGCAAGCAAACGGGACATTATCGAAATCAATGCACCAGTGACAAAGACTCAGTGAAATCGTGTGAACGTAAACAAACCCATGCGTTCAGTGCCGTTTTTCTAAATGGAAGTTTCTCCAAAAACGAATGGTACATAGACTCTGGTGCAAGTGCTCATTTAACCGCCAACAAGCACTGGATTAAGAATATTTCTGTCGAGCATCCGATCAAAGAAATTGTGGTCGCGAACAAGGAAAAAGTCCCGGTAGTATGCTCGGGCGATGTTATGATTACGACTTTGACTGACAACTGTGAGTATGAAGTAGTTGTTGAAGGAGTTTTGTGTGTGCCAAGTCTGACCACCAATCTTATTTCAGTGAGTCAGCTGATAGCCAAAGGAAATAGAGTACAATTCACCAGCAGTGGCTGTGAAATCTATAATAAGAATGGTGAATTAGTTGGTACGGCTTCATTGTTGAATGGTGTTTACAAACTGAAATTACCTGAAGCATTGATGGCAGCAGCAGTGGACTCATGTGATATTTGGCATCGCAGACTTGGGCATGTCAATAGCAACTACCTAAATAGAATGCAGGATGCCGTGGAAGGGCTTACACTGGACAGAAAGGCAGATGCTTCGAAGTCATCGTGCATAGTGTGCTGCGAAGGTAAACAGAGTCGATTACCTTTTCCACAGAATGGCAATAGAAGTAAAGAGCTACTGCACACCATACATTCAGACGTGTGTGGTCCATTTAGCAAGAATTCAATTGGAGGTTCCAGATATTACATATTGTTTGTGGATGATTATAGCCGCATGGTATACATTTACTTCATGAAGAGCAAAAGCGAAGCTTATAGTTGTTTTAAAACATATAAAGCACTGGTAGAAAACCAGCTGAATAAGAAAATAAAGATATTGCGAACCGACAATGGCAAAGAATTTTGCAACAAAGAATTTGATGATTATCTCAAGACTTCAGGAATAATTCATCAAAAGAGTAATGTTTAGTCACCTGAACAGAATGGTTTAGCGGAACGTTGTAACCGAACGGTGGTGGAAAAGGCAAGATGTCTCCTATTTGATGCTGACCTTCAAGAACAATTCTGGGCTGAAGCAAGTAATACTGCAGTCTATTTACAAAACAGGACAGTGGCATCAGCTCTTGATGGGAAAACACCTTTTGAAATATGGACAGGGAGAAAGCCTAACATAAGCCATTTGCGAGTTTTTGGGAGTGTAGTCATGGCACATGTCCCAAAAGAGAAACGGCTGAAATGGGACAAGAAAGCAGAGAGAGGCATTTTAGTTGGTTACCCAGATGAAGTGAAAGGGTACAGAATTTATAACCCTAAAACTAAGAATATTACCACCAGCCGTGATGTTATCATCATAGAGAAACCACCAGCAGTAGAAGTTGCAGTTCAGGGTGATGAAAAAACAACAACCATCATGGAAGAGAAGGAAGATTCAGTGGGGGATATGTCGGATAGTTCCAGAAGTGAATATTTTACGGATGATAGTGATCAGACATATGTTCCAGATGATGAATCTTCTGCCAGTAGTGTTGAAAGTGTAGTGAGTGCTGATGAAGGGTACGTTTTACGTAGGGAGAGACGGCAACCAGACAGATATGGCTTTTCTAACACTTGTATTGGTAGTAGTGCAGTAGATACTGGTGAACTTTCAATTCAGGAAGCTTTAGAAGGTCCTGAAAAAGAACAATGGTTAGAGGCAGTGCGTGATGAATTGCAATGTTTTGACGATAATTGTGCATGGGAAGTTGTTGATTTACCTAAAGATAAAACTATAGTGCAATGTAAATGGGTTTTACGCAGGAAGTATGACAGTGAAAACAAGGTTAGGTATCGTGCTAGACTAGTAGCTAAAGGTTTCTCCCAGAAATATGGTGTGGATTACACGGAAACATTTTCACCCGTTGTCAGACACACGACCTTACGTCTTTTGTTTTCATTGTCAGTACAACTTGGACTTGATGTAACACATCTTGACGTCAAAACTGCGTTTCTTAATGGTGACCTAGAGGAAACCATCTATATGCAAAAGCCTGATTGTTATGATGTTTCTGGTGGCTCTGACAAAGTATTAAAACTTAAGAAGGCCATTTATGGCCTAAAACAGGCTTCGAGGGCCTGGAATAAAAAAGTAGATCAATCTTTGCTTGAGAATGGTTATTGTAAATCTAAGTTAGAACCTTGTATGTACACAAAAATGAATGGTAAATTCAAGACCATTGTGACATTATATGTCGATGATTTTTTCATATTTTCTAATTGTAAACTAGAAACTGAAAACCTTAAGAATGTATTGTCTAGTCAGTTCAAGATTAAAGACTTAGGTAGAGTAAAACAATGTTTAGGAATGAATATTAAGTTTAATAAATTAGAGAAGTCTGTAACTTTGAGTCAGGAAAGTTATATAAATAATTTGTTACAAAAGTTTAACATGACAGATTGTAAAACTGTTGATACTCCAATGGAGACTAAATTAAATGTTGTAAGTGATAAAAATGTAAATAATCAAGTGCCTTATCAACAGCTTATAGGGAGCTTCATGTATCTATCTGTGTTGACTAGGCCAGATATAACTTTTGCTGTAAGTTACTTGAGTCAATTCAATAATTGTCATACTGATGAACATTGGGCATATGCTAAGAGGATTTTAAAGTATTTGAAAAAGACTATAAATTTTGGTATAAAGTATTGTGCAGATGGAAATACAGAAATAAAAGGTTTTGTTGATGCCGATTGGGCAAATGATTCTGTGGATAGGCGGTCTTATACAGGATTTTGTTTTGTGCTTGCTAATGGTATAATATCCTGGGAATGCAAAAAGCAGAGGACAGTTGCACTGTCGAGCTGTGAAGCCGAATACATGGCCATATCAGAAGCCTGCAAAGAGGCCATTTATTTGAAAGCATTACAATTTGAAATTACAAACAATATGTATACTTTGACTTTGTTCAATGACAATCAGAGTGCACAGAGGCTGTCGACAAATCCTGTGTTTCACAAGAAAACTAAACATATTGATGTAAAGTATCATTTTACAAGAGAGTGTGTTTCCAATAGAGTAGTAAAGCTAATGTATTTGCCAACAGCCAGTATGCCAGCTGATTTACTCACAAAAAGTTTATGTTCTAAAAAGCATTATAATTTTATGGATTTATTAGGCATAGTCCCAGTGTAACTAAGTTAAATTTAGATTATTTGATATAGTGGGGGTGTTGAATTATATGCAAATAATCTGTGAAAAAGTACTGATAGCGCCATCTTGTGGTTGGTTTAACAAACTGTCATATACGTGTATTTTATGTGTCAAATAAATCAGTTCCGTTCGAATCTCGATACCGGCATTTTCATTTTAACGTTGAAGAAGAAATTCTAGCGCGTGTAAAGCCTTCGGACTCGCATTGGTTAATATGATAAGACTGATGCCTTTAATATATTACATTCCACGTGAGGAAATATTAACTTTAAGTTCTTTCTAGCTTACTGTTCTGCATGCATAGATTTTTGACGACCCGATTGGAACAGTGGTAGTGAACGCTGCCTCTGATACAAGGGTTGCGGGTTCGATCCCCGCACAGTACAAACATTTGTGTGTATGTACATGTTTGTTTGTATTAGTCTGGGTGTTTGCTATGTATTATAAGTATGTATTTACATAAGAAAATTATTATATGTATATATTTGTAATTCCACTGTTGATTCTGATATCCGTAACACAGGTGCTTAAGCTACCTATCTCGGAGTCAGATCAATGTATGTGATGCTGTGAAATATTTATATTTATAAATTTAGACGAGCTCATAATGAGCCAAAATTCGTGCATTGACCGACTTGTGAGCCTCGAACGAGTGTCTAGCTAAAAAGCTCGTCCGAACTCTACCTATTATCGGTTTTTAATAAACACCAAAGGAATTACATGAGAGTGATTATTATAGGCTCCTTCTACATGCACACGTGACACCCAAAAGAGCGCCTCGGCGTGCACTCAGTTCGAGCTCGGCTCGGTCCTTCAGATTTAAAGAGAACTTTATGCTTTAATGAATATTTTAGAAAGTGTAAATGTTTGCTTTAACAAAAGCCGTTAAAGGTGACGGGTAGGGCACACTAGCGACGCCAATCGATTTTAATTTTGAGTTACTAAACCGGATCTATTTTAAACAATTTCGGGATCACTATCTCTCGGCAAACACTTATACTATTTATTAAATAACTATGCATAAATTTTGGGTCCGTTTTTGTACGCGAAAAATGGATTCACGCTAAAAGTGACCGCTTTTGGCGTGAATCAATTTTTCGCGTACGCGTTGGGCCCAACATTTGTACTTGGTTATTTATTAAATAGTATAAGTGTTTGCCGAGAGAGTGTAATCTCGAAATTATTTAAAATGGATCCTGTTTAGTAGCTTAAAATTAAAATCGATTGGCAGTCGCTAGTGTGCCCTACCCGTAACCTTAATGACATTTCTAGAACTGATAGGCGAAGATATGTATGTATATATACAGATATACAAGTATGTAACATAGAATTTCTAATATGTACCTAATTCTGAGAACACTATATTATCCTATTTAATCCATTTCTGATTGATCCAATAATACCTACCTCAAACACTGAGACAGCGTGGGATAATGAGCTCAAAGTCTTATCGGATAAAGACTGATTTGGCACATCGAGAACAAGTTCTTACTGTAACGTAGTTTAGACGTCTCTAGACGTTTTATTGATATCTTGTGATTGGTAGTAAATTGTTATGGATTTGGTTCGTAATAGGATTTTGAAGATCGAGCTAGTGGTGTGCGGTTGTCGATGAAATTATCGATGATCAGAGATCTTACAGTATGCACAAAATATTATTAAAAAAATATTAGATATAACAATAGTTTCAAAAAATATAGACAATGTAGGCGACCAGCCTCTTATCTTCTTATCGTTATTTAACAGACAAGCTTGAAATAAAAAACAGCAATGTACGGTAAGCCACATATCAATGTATACACATCTGTCAATTTAATTCAGTCGATTCTCACTCTAATGTCAAACACTGTTGGTTCAATATCAATTGAGGAAATTTGACAGACTGTGGTTACCTGGTGTGTGGCTGTCTGTTACAGTTCAAGACAGTATATGTATAGTCTGAATATGGTTTTGAGTGATCTAAAATTATAAATGATATTAATAAATAATGTTTAAGCCTGTTAACATCAAAGTACAAGACAGTCAAAGGTAGAGGATTTATTAATAAACGGCCGACGTTGCATCAGCAACTTCTCATGATCTCGCAGATGTTCATGGGTGACGATGATCACTTATGATAGGTGTACTCGCTTGGTCGTTGGTCGCATTTAAGTGTAAAAAATAACGTTCTGAACAACCAAACATAGTGTTATAAAACAACAATTCTGTCAGTTCGTCTCATTGAGTCAATGTGTGTATTTGTGAAGTGGCGAATAAGATGAATAAAATATGATCATCAGATGATAATATGATATCATGATGTTATCAGGTGAGATTGTGGTCAAGCGTTGACTTATAATTCATAAAAAAAGTAAAACGACGAAGGTTGAGAATCGAATAATTTTAATTACTACGATACACTCAATCTATCGATGAGTAATTAAAATTATTGTACATCACTAAACCGACAAACGAGTTTCCTACATACGAGTCATACGGTTTGATTACTTCGTTTATGTTTGTGATTATTTCTCTTTATGTTGGTTTGAGTATAGCCATAATAAAAAGTCATATAATAGAGATCAAAATCGGCTTCTAGGTAGATTTAGTATGATCATCATCAGCAACCCACACACGTCCACTGCTGGACATAGGTCTCCCCTAATGCACGCCACTGCTCCCGATTTTCGGCCACTCTCATCCAGCCCGCACCAGCCAGCCTTCGAATGTCATCATCCCATCTTGTCGCAGGGCGTCCTACACTACGCTTACCGAGGTTAGTATGATGTCTCTAATCAATTCGTTGCTCTAATTTACTATTGTGATAAGGTAGGAATCAAAAGCATCTTAATGGTACGATAGTAAAAGTAGTACTAACTTGTTACAGTAAAGAATACACAAGAATACGTTTTTGTCGTTACATTCACACCTCTATTATTAGGAACCTATAGAGTGGCAAAAGCCCTACTACCCTTTCCCTACATTTTACGATTAGAGCAACCATGGACCAATTGGGGCAGTGGTAATAAACTTTTCCTTCTGCGGGGAGGTTATGGTGTAGAAGGAGGCTGCTGAGCGAGAGAGGGAACAAGATCCGCTCTCTCTCCGACTCCTTGGGGTAGGAGTGGGTGCTAACACTGTTCCCCTCTGAGGAGATCTGCCCCTTCTGCCTGAGTTGACGTTGGCCACAAGCGGGGTTAAACGGACTGATGAGTCACCATAGGCTCCGCCAAAATCAACAGCGGCAAGTGTCGTTAGGTTCTTAATGAGTATACCTCTGGTCATCTTATCCAGAGTAAGTATCCCACACCCCGTGAGGTCCCCCAAACTGACAGCACGGTGCGTAAAGCATGTTCCCTGCGTGACTAAAAACAATAGGAATAAACTTCATCCCATATCCATGCTATTCAGCATGAAATCACTGAGATGTTCGGGAAGAAGTATATTTTAAACATGAAATGAAAGGCTTTCGATAAAAAATGTAGTTTTATATAATACCCAATGTCACCTTTTTAACAACCACATTTTCAAAGAAACAGTACATTAATTTATTAACATTGTACACAGACTTATAGCCTTTAATACACTTTAAATATGAAGTAGTATTCTTATACTGTCATTAAATAGGTAATATATTTAACAGATTTTACTATGATTTATTTTAATAGAGGAAAGTCACCAAATATGGAATTGTATCCTTATATGGAAAAGGTACACTAATTTTTCTAAAACAATGAAACGCAACATTCGACCATCTTCTGTTTCATCTGGTCTACTATCACACTCAAACCTATCGAGTCAGTTGCGCGAACACTTCACGTGTGGCAGGCGTGTTTTGTTTTGTTGCTTGAAGAAACTTTAAAGGTAAGTAATAAATGAGTATATTACCAGCTATTATGTGTGTATAACATAAGTGTTATACTATTACAGTATATCGGTATTATGTTTATTTCACCATTTTGTGATCTTTTGTCATTAAAATATTGAAGAGTTTGAACTAGTAGAAAAATCCAAATATGGACAGTCGTCGGTGTCCAATTATGGAATATTGAAGTTGATGGACTAAGTACTTCCTGACTCCGCTGATGCAGAATGTATGTTCTGTTTAAAACTTTTATCCTTTGATATAAGTGGAGAAAGCTAAATTAAATGCTTGATTTGGGGGCTCTGGGTATGTTATAATATTCATTAAATTATTGTTGATGTTGCTTATAATCTATATATGGGTACCTATTCCATATTTGGTTACTCACATGTAATTTTGGTTTTTGTGTTAGATTTTAATTTAATAATTAATACATTTCATTAAAGGTTGTTAATTAACCACAACATATAAATGTATGACTGATTAGTAAGAACATTGAACTGATTTAATTTATATCCCAAAAACAAAATGGTATTTCGTATTTGGTAAAAAGTCACCAAATACGAAATACCATTTTGTTTTTAACAATATTAGAGTAAAGACTCTAATATTGTTACTGAAACCTCCAAAATCACACTGCCATCACATTGAATAATATTGAGACTCAAATCTTAATTTAAATTTAGTTTAATAAATCACTATAACATTCCGAATGTCCGATTTCAGAATTTTGGTATTGTATTCGCGACTCTCTATTCACAACAAGTCGCTTACTATGACGCTTATAAGCGTAAAATAATATACCAACAATCACTATAATAGTTAAAACTGCACACCAAATCGATAAAGCAATTGTTTCTGAATCTAGAATAGCAGCTTTCACTGTAGTCGATTCGACTACAGTCAAAGCTACAGAATTATTTTCATTTTTACCACATTTTATCCCATGAACGTTGTCTTCATGGTAAACTTTATCAAGCGATGTGATGTTCAAAATTCTCGAAACCGAACGACTATTTCTCAAAATTTCTTCACATGCCATCGGATTACCACCCAAACTTAAAGAAGATAATTTAGGATTTGTCACTTCAATCTTCTCAATATCAATACCTGTTAAATTATTGTAATCTATTATTAAAGTTTTCAAAGCCAAACATTCGTGGAAAACCTCTAGATTCAAAAACTGTAACTTATTTTGAGATAAATTCAAAATTTCAATTTGATCCAAACCTCTGAAAGTACCAAAACGTATATTTTGTATTTCATTTGAAGATAAATCTAAAAGAAGTAAATGTTGCAAATTTTGAAAGGTCCCTGGATGTAAAATTTTTAGATGATTACCACTGATAGATAAAAGTTGTAATTTGCGTTGACTTAAGAAATGTGAATTGTTTACGTAAGCTATTTGGTTGTTACTTATATTGACACTTTGCAAGTGCTTAAAGTATGACATATTGATCATTTCCTTAATGTGATTCGATCCAAGTGTTAATTCAGCTAAATTGACCAACGCATTCGTGTATTCATTGTTAAAATGAGTTAAATAATTATGAGCCAAATTTAAAACTCTTATCCTGGAAATATTTTTAAATACTGGATCCATCACATTTGAAATTTTGTTATGAGATAAGTTTATGTAGTCGAGCTCTGAGTCGTTTGCAAATATGTTTGGGACACCAGTAAATTTATTATTCATTAAATAAATAGCTTTTAATTTATATAGCTTTGCATCAAAAGTTAAACTGCTAAGGTTGTTGTAAGAAATATCCAAGCTGTACATATTTTCCACACCTTTGAAGTTACTTGGGTGTATGTATTCAATTTCATTATAGGAAAGGTTTACCCGGGCTACTAAAGGTAAATCTACCAAAGCAGATTCGTTAATATTTTTCAAATGAAAATTGCTTAAATCTAAGTATCTTAATAATTTTGCAGGGCTAAATACTTTACCAACAACGGTTTCAGTTAAATTGTTATAATTTACATCGAGAAATTGGAGGTTATTCAAGGGTAAAGCATTCGGATCGATTCTCATTATGCAATTTTTAGAAATATCTAATCTTTTTATATTGTTATGATTTTGAAAAACTCTTTCTGGTACGAACATAATAACATTGTTATTAAGATAGGCTTCAGTAAGGTTACTGGTAAAAGCTTTCAAGAAATTCAAACTCTGTATTTGGTTATGGGAGAGATCTAAAACGATCAGTGAGCTCGAGTTAACGAAACTTGAATTCTCCACAGTTTTTATAACGTTGCAGGTCAAATTTAGAAGCTTTAGTTTTTTCATGTCAGAGAACGCGTAATTTTTTATTGCACTAATTTGCTGATGGGTGATATTCAATTCAGTTATATTAGAAAGCCCTCTAAATGTATCGCTTTTGATTTCACCTGTTATATTATTACTTTGAACGTTAAGCAACTGAAGATTATTATTACGGAATACCATTTGATCCAGTGTTGTGATATTGTTATGATAAAAGTCTATATAATTTAACACATGATTATTAACAAACATATCTTTTGCTATAAGTGAATGGATTTTATTATGACTCAAGTCTAAAACCATTAAATTGACCACGTGAGCGAAAGTGTTTTGATCAATTACAATAATTTCATTGTGTGACATGTTTAAATTATTGAGGGAAATAAGGCGAATGAATTCGTATCCATATAATTGTTTTATGCGATTATATGATATGTCAATAAACGTTAGTTCAGTCATAATGGCTAACGACATATTGATGCTAGGTATTCGATTGTTTCTCATTACTAGCCTTTTCAAGTTCTTCAAATTATTGAAACATGTATCTGACAAAATCTCGATATAATTATTTTGTAAGTACAGTTCCTCGAGGTATTGACACTGGGTAAACACGTTACTTT
The DNA here is from genome assembly GCA_019059595.1 of Marasmia exigua. Taxonomy (NCBI): domain Eukaryota; kingdom Metazoa; phylum Arthropoda; class Insecta; order Lepidoptera; family Crambidae; genus Marasmia; species Marasmia exigua. Next base: position 12,574,181 of record CM032480.1, on the reverse strand, counting down.
CTAGTGATCTGAGAGAATTATCTGATATGTCAAGTGTTATTAAAGCATTGGTTGACAAATCTTGAACTTGTAGAGTTTTGTTTTTCAAATAAAATATATCGTTTCCTGACAAGTTTAAATAAGCCATAGAAGTAAGTTCGGAGAAAGCGCCATCTTCAATAACTTGAATTTTGTTTCCAGGCATATCCACAAAAGTTGAGTATCTGTAGTATTTTAAGGCATTTTTTTCTAGGTACTGCCAATCGTTGTAATATGCTGCGAACTTTCGTACTCTAGAGTCGAAGTTAGTGCTGCTGAAGAATCCGTTTGTCAGACTGTCGACGGTAGAGTTCGAAACGATGAAAGTGACATTTGGGCTACCACTGCAACCTGGATTGTTGATAGACCCAGCATAAGTTAAGCATTTAACTATGTAGGTGCAACCAGAGTCTCCATATGTTATCTTACATGACGCTTCAACCGACGATAGACGATAAGGATTAAGACATATAGCTGCAAATAAAAAGGTATATATGAGAAGGTTGTTTGATGAAAATAATAGAGGTTAAGAACTATAAGTTCATCACCAGCCAGGCCGTTTGAATTGCAAAAAAATATAGACAATTGGGAATAAATTTAAAATCAAATAAAAAATACTTACTTCCCAAAAGTATCAACCAAAAATCCATGATAAATTTATATTCACAAGCTCACAAGACTTCTAGGAAGCACTTCAAGTTACATACTTTTGATATTTTTTGAACATATATTTAAAATATATGTAACTCAAGTTAATTAATAGACGGAGCCGGCACTGTTATTTAGAATGAAAATACGCAACTAAATGATGACAGTTCTTTGTTAATATTATTAATGATATGAACAAGAACTGGAGTGGAGTAGGATTTCACTTTTTTTAACTTGTGTGTATGAATAAGAAAGCGAGGGTAGCTCGGTGGATTAAAAAGGTCGCCAGTTTTGCTCAGAGACCAAAATAATTGATTTTTCCACATTCAAGTATGTATTACCACTACCTCAACGACGATGGAAAACATCGTGGGGAATCCTGCACATTTCGGAAAGAAGTAGTTTAGAAAGTCGTTACACTCGATCACATAAGTGTGATCTGCCTTAAGAGTAACTTTGTAGCAGTCGGCACTCATACTAGAAATAGAGGCTTGATGAATTGAGTCCTATAATAGGATACATTGCAGATTACTTTGATCTAGGTACTGACTAGAATATACTAACTTTCTAGAATGCTGAGCGAGAGAGGGAACAAGATCCGTTCTCTCTCCGACTCCTGGGGGTAGCAATGGGTGTTAACACTGTTCCCCTCTGAGGAGATCTTCCCCTTCTGCTTGAGTGGACGTTGGCCACAAGCGGGGTTAAACGGACTGATGAGTCACCGTAGCTCCCGCCAAAATCAACAGCGGCGAGTGTCGTTAGGTTTTTAATGAGTATTACCTCTGGTCATCTTATCCAGGTTAAGTCTCCCACTCCCCGTGAGGTCCTCCAAACTGACAGCACGGTGCGTAAAGCATGTTCCCTGCGTGACTAAAAACAATAGGAATAAACTTCAACCCATAACCATGCTATTCAGCATGAAATCACTGAGATGTTCGGGAAGAAGTTTATTTTTAAACATGAAATGAAAGGCTCGATAAAAAATGTAGTTTTATATAATACCTTATGTCACCTTTTTAACAATCACATTTTTAAGGAAATAGTACATTAATTTATTAATATTGTACACAGACTCATAGCCCTTTATACACTTTAAATATGAAGTAGTATTCTTATACTTCCATTAAAAAGGTAATATATTTAACAGATTTTACATGATTTATTTTAGTAGAGGAAAGTCACCAAATATTAATCACTATATGGAAAAGGTACACAAATTTTTCTAAAACAATGAAACGCAACATTCGACTATATTCTGTATCATTTTGTCTACTTACTATAACACTCAAACCATCGAGTCAGTTGCGCGAACACTTCACGTGTGACAGGCGTGTTTTGTTTTGTTGCGTGAAGAATCTTTAAAGGTAAATAATAAATGAGTATATTACCAGCTATTATGTGTGTATAACATAAGTGTTATACTATTACAGTATATCGGTATTATGTTTATTTCACCATTTTGTGATCTTTTGTCATTAAAATATTGTGACTTGTAAAAAATATTTAGAAGAGTTTGAACTAGTAAAAAATCCAAATATGGACAGTTTAATTATGGAATATTGAAGTTGATGGACTAAGTACCTCCTGATGAGTCAGAACATACATTCTGCATCAGCCGAGGCTGAAGCAGAATGTATGTTCTGTTTAAGACTTTTTCCCTTGGATAAAAGTGGATTAAATGCTTGATGTGTGGGCTCTGGGCTCATTATGATTGTGCTGGGCGGGTCCAGAGTTAGATACTTGGATATTACAAAAGCCTCAGTTTTGCAAGTAATTATGTAACTTTTATCATTTATCACAATATGTTATAATATTCATTAAATTGTTGTTGATGTTGCTTATAATCTATAAATGGGTACCTATTCCATATTTGGTTACTCATTTGTAATTTTGGTTTTTGTGTTAGATTTAATTTGATAATTAATATATTTCATTAAAGGCTGTTAATTAACTACTACAAATAAATGTATGGTAACTTGATTAGTAAGAACATTGAACTGATTTAATTTATATCCCAAAAACAAAATGGTATTTCGTATTTGGTAAAAGTCACCAAATACGAAATACCATTTTGTTTTTAACAATATTAGAGTAAAGACTCTAATATTGTTACTGAAACCTCCAAAATCACACTGCCATCACATTGAATAATATTGAGACTCAAATCTTAATTTAAATTTAGTTTAATAAATCACTATAACATTCCGAATGTCCGATTTCAGAATTTTGGTATTGTATTCGCGACTCTCTATTCACAACAAGTCGCTTACTATGACGCTTATAAGCGTAAAATAATATACCAACAATCACTATAATAGTTAAAACTGCACACCAAATCGATAAAGCAATTGTTTCTGAATCTAGAATAGCAGCTTTCACTGTAGTCGATTCGACTACAGTCAAAGCTACAGAATTATTTTCATTTTTACCACATTTTATCCCATGAACGTTGTCTTCATGGTAAACTTTATCAAGCGATGTGATGTTCAAAATTCTCGAAACCGAACGACTATTTCTCAAAATTTCTTCACATGCCATCGGATTACCACCCAAACTTAAAGAAGATAATTTAGGATTTGTCACTTCAATCTTCTCAATATCAATACCTGTTAAATTATTGTAATCTATTATTAAAGTTTTCAAAGCCAAACATTCGTGGAAAACCTCTAGATTCAAAAACTGTAACTTATTTTGAGATAAATTCAAAATTTCAATTTGATCCAAACCTCTGAAAGTACCAAAACGTATATTTTGTATTTCATTTGAAGATAAATCTAAAAGAAGTAAATGTTGCAAATTTTGAAAGGTCCCTGGATGTAAAATTTTTAGATGATTACCACTGATAGATAAAAGTTGTAATTTGCGTTGACTTAAGAAATGTGAATTGTTTACGTAAGCTATTTGGTTGTTACTTATATTGACACTTTGCAAGTGCTTAAAGTATGACATATTGATCATTTCCTTAATGTGATTCGATCCAAGTGTTAATTCAGCTAAATTGACCAACGCATTCGTGTATTCATTGTTAAAATGAGTTAAATAATTATGAGCCAAATTTAAAACTCTTATCCTGGAAATATTTTTAAATACTGGATCCATCACATTTGAAATTTTGTTATGAGATAAGTTTATGTAGTCGAGCTCTGAGTCGTTTGCAAATATGTTTGGGACACCAGTAAATTTATTATTCATTAAATAAATAGCTTTTAATTTATATAGCTTTGCATCAAAAGTTAAACTGCTAAGGTTGTTGTAAGAAATATCCAAGCTGTACATATTTTCCACACCTTTGAAGTTACTTGGGTGTATGTATTCAATTTCATTATAGGAAAGGTTTACCCGGGCTACTAAAGGTAAATCTACCAAAGCAGATTCGTTAATATTTTTCAAATGAAAATTGCTTAAATCTAAGTATCTTAATAATTTTGCAGGGCTAAATACTTTACCAACAACGGTTTCAGTTAAATTGTTATAATTTACATCGAAAAATTGGAGGTTATTCAAGGGTAAAGCATTCGGATCGATTCTCATTATGCAATTTTTAGAAATATCTAATCTTTTTATATTGTTATGATTTTGAAAAACTCTTTCTGGTACGAACATAATAACATTGTTATTAAGATAGGCTTCAGTAAGGTTACTGGTAAAAGCTTTCAAGAAATTCAAACTCTGTATTTGGTTATGGGAGAGATCTAAAACGATCAGTGAGCTCGAGTTAACGAAACTTGAATTCTCCACAGTTTTTATAACGTTGCAGGTCAAATTTAGAAGCTTTAGTTTTTTCATGTCAGAGAACGCGTAATTTTTTATTGCACTAATTTGCTGATGGGTGATATTCAATTCAGTTATATTAGAAAGCCCTCTAAATGTATCGCTTTTGATTTCACCTGTTATATTATTACTTTGAACGTTAAGCAACTGAAGATTATTATTACGGAATACCATTTGATCCAGTGTTGTGATATTGTTATGATAAAAGTCTATATAACTTTAACACATGATTATTAACAAACATATCTTTTGCTATAAGTGAATGGATTTTATTATGACTCAAGTCTAAAACCATTAAATTGACCACGTGAGCGAAAGTGTTTTGATCAATTACAATAATTTCATTGTGTGACATGTTTAAATTATTGAGGGAAATAAGGCGAATGAATTCGTATCCATATAATTGTTTTATGCGATTATATGATATGTCAATAAACGTTAGTTCAGTCATAATGGCTAACGACATATTGATGCTAGGTATTCGATTGTTTCTCATTACTAGCCTTTTCAAGTTCTTCAAATTATTGAAACATGTATCTGACAAAATCTCGATATAATTATTTTGTAAGTACAGTTCCTCGAGGTATTGACACTGGGTAAACACGTTACTTTCTAGTGATCTGAGAGAATTATCTGATATGTCAAGTGTTATTAAAGCATTGGTTGACAAATCTTGAACTTGTAGAGTTTTGTTTTTCAAATAAAATATATCGTTTCCTGACAAGTTTAAATAAGCCATAGAAGTAAGTTCGGAGAAAGCGCCATCTTCAATAACTTGAATTTTGTTTCCAGGCATATCCACAAAAGTTGAGTATCTGTAGTATTTTAAGGCATTTTTTTCTAGGTACTGCCAATCGTTGTAATATGCTGCGAACTTTCGTACTCTAGAGTCGAAGTTAGTGCTGCTGAAGAATCCGTTTGTCAGACTGTCGACGGTAGAGTTCGAAACGATGAAAGTGACATTTGGGCTACCACTGCAACCTGGATTGTTGATAGACCCAGCATAAGTTAAGCATTTAACTATGTAGGTGCAACCAGAGTCTCCATATGTTATCTTACATGACGCTTCAACCGACGATAGACGATAAGGATTAAGACATATAGCTGCAAATAAAAAGGTATATATGAGAAGGTTGTTTGATGAAAATAATAGAGGTTAAGAACTATAAGTTCATCACCAGCCAGGCCGTTTGAATTGCAAAAAAATATAGACAATTGGGAATAAATTTAAAATCAAATAAAAAATACTTACTTCCCAAAAGTATCAACCAAAAATCCATGATAAATTTATATTCACAAGCTCACAAGACTTCTAGGAAGCACTTCAAGTTACATACTTTTGATATTTTTGAACATATATTTAAAATATATGTAACTCAAGTTAATTAATAGACGGAGCCGGCACTGTTATTTAGAATGAAAATACGCAACTAAATGATGACAGTTCTTTGTTAATATTATTAATGATATGAACAAGAACTGGAGTAGAGTAGGATTTCACTTTTTTTAACTTGTGTGTATGAATAAGAAAGCGAGGGTAGCTCGGTGGATTAAAAAGGTCGCCAGTTTTGCTCAGAGACCAAAATAATTGATTTTTCCACATTCAAGTATGTATTACCACTACCTCAACGACGATGGAAAACATCGTGGGGAATCCTGCACATTTCGGAAAGAAGTAGTTTAGAAAGTCGTTACACTCGATCACATAAGTGTGATCTGCCTTAAGAGTAACTTTGTAGCAGTCGGCACTCATACTAGAAATAGAGGCTTGATGAATTGAGTCCTATAATAGGATACATTGCAGATTACTTTGATCTAGGTACTGACTAGAATATACTAACTTTCTAGAATGCTGAGCGAGAGAGGGAACAAGATCCGTTCTCTCTCCGACTCCTGGGGGTAGCAATGGGTGTTAACACTGTTCCCCTCTGAGGAGATCTTCCCCTTCTGCTTGAGTGGACGTTGGCCACAAGCGGGGTTAAACGGACTGATGAGTCACCGTAGCTCCCGCCAAAATCAACAGCGGCGAGTGTCGTTAGGTTTTTAATGAGTATTCCTCTGGTCATCTTATCCAGGTTAAGTCTCCCACTCCCCGTGAGGTCCTCCAAACTGACAGCACGGTGCGTAAAGCATGTTCCCTGCGTGACTAAAAACAATAGGAATAAACTTCAACCCATAACCATGCTATTCAGCATGAAATCACTGAGATGTTCGGGAAGAAGTTTATTTTTAAACATGAAATGAAAGGCTTTTGATAAAAAATGTAGTTTTATATAATACCTTATGTCACCTTTTTAACAATCACATTTTTAAGGAAATTAGTACATTAATTTATTAATATTGCACACAGACTCATAGCCCTTTATACACTTTAAATATGAAGTAGTATTCTTATACTTCCATTAAAAAGGTAATATATTTAACAGATTTTACATGATTTATTTTAGTAGAGGAAAGTCACCAAATATGGAATTGTAATACTATATGGAATAGGTACACTAATTTTTCTAAAACAATGAAACGCAACATTCGACTATATTCTGTATCATTTTGTCTACTTACTATAACACTCAAACCATCGAGTCAGTTGCGCGAACACTTCACGTGTGACAGGCGTGTTTTGTTTTGTTGCGTGAAGAATCTTTAAAGGTAAATAATAAATGAGTATATTACCAGCTGTTATGTGTGTATAAACATAAGTGTTATACTATCACACTATATCGATATTATGTTTATTTCACCATTTTGTGATCTTTTGTCGTTAAAATATTCTGACTTGTAAAAAATATTTAGAAGAGTTTGAACTAGTAGAAAAATCCAAATATGGACAGTTTAATTATGGAATATTGAAGTTGATGGACTAAGTACCTTCTGATGAGTCAGAACATACATTCTACATCAGCCGAGGCTGAAGCAGAATGTATGTTCTGTTTAAGACTTTTTCCCTTGGATAAAAGTGGATTAAATGCTTGATGTGTGGGCTCTGGGCTCATTATGATTGTGCTGGGTGGGTCCAGAGTTAGATACTTGGATATTACAAAAGCCTCACTATTGCAAGTAATTATGTAACTTTTATCATTTATCACAATATGTTATAATATTCATTAAATTGTTGTTAATGTTGCTTATAATCTATAAATGGGTACCTTTTCCATATTTGGTTTTTTGGTTGGTCATTTGTAGTTTTGGTTTTTGTGTTAGATTTTAATTTGATAATTAATATATTTCATTAAAGGCTGTTAATTAACTACTACAAATAAATAACAGGGATCTACGTCAATTAATATTAAATTTAGTGGGCCTATTATATTTGTGAGCAATGATTTAGATGAAAAAATGGACGAAGCCATTAAAGGTCGATTTTGTTTCATTAGTGCCGATACGCCGTTTTGGACGTCGGTACGTGCGCCGGTTCCTAAAGAAGAAGTGGTATACGAGACGCCGTCCAGTTCGTCGCAAGAAAGTATATCGATATCGTCCTCGAGTGATTCGGAGTAAGCGCCGGTTTGGTGCGCCTCGAAGTCGAGGGTTTTTTTCTACTCCGAAAGTTTTGAAGTATTGCTATAATGGATGTTTTATGAAAACTAATAGCTGGTTTTTTGGTGATGACCATTATGACAATTTGTTTAAGAATATGAATTTGTTTAGTGTAGAGGGTTTAGGTAATAGGAATTTTAATACTTTTATACATAACCAATATGGTATGGTAATTTTGAATAAAGTGGTGTATCATATAGATAATATAGAACTGAATAGATATTATGATATTGGTAAGTTAGAAAAGGCAAATAATGAATACTCTGATTTGCGTGTAGACCCGCTATTTAACCAGGATTCTTTTGATGTTATGTTTTATATATCTGCTAATCATGCTTCTTTTGGTGTACCTGTTATTGATTCCCATTATGAAAATATTAAAAGAGTATCCTTGAAAAATGGTCGGTCATATAAATGGACTTATTATCCACGTTGTAAGAAACGTATTGAAACCAGTATATTGAATTCTAAAATTAGAGTCGACGAACTGGCAATGGCTATGTTCAGTCCAGATATTGTTAATAGTTCACATTCTGGTGTGAGTTATATAGGTTTTAATACCACTGGTTTGCCTATTAAGTCTAATCATAATTCTGTATATGAGTATGTAATTAATTATACGCTTAGATATAAGGCATATTTTACTTTTACTTCTTTGAATATAGATTCAAATCCATAAATTATCAGTCATACTGATTAGTAAAACATTAAAGTGATTTAATTTATATGAAGTTTTTTTTTATATCCCAAAAACAAAATGGTATTTCATATTTGGTGACTTTCCTCTAATATTGTTACTTAAACCTCCAAAATCACTATGCCTTCACATTGAATAATATTGAGACTCATATCTTAATTTAAATTTAGTTTAATAAATCACTATAACATTCCGAATGTCCGATTTCAGAATTTTGGTATTGTATTCTCGACTCTCTATTCACAACAAGTCGCTTACTATGACGCTTATAAGCGTAAAATAATATACCAACAATCACTATAACAGTTAAAACTGCACACCAAATCGATAAAGCAATTGTTTCTGAATCTAGAGTAGCAGCTTTCACTGTAGTCGATTCGACTACAGTCAAAGCTACAGAATTATTTTCATTTTTACCACATTTTATCCCATGAACGTTGTCTTCATGGTAAACTTTATCAAGCGATGTGATGTTCAAAATTCTCGAAACCGAACGATTATTTCTCAAAATTTCTTCACACGCCATCGGATTACCACCCAAACTCAAAGAAGATAATTTAGGATTTGTCACTTCAATCTTCTCAACATCAATACCTGTTAAATTATTGTAATCTATTATTAAAGTTTTCAAAGCCAAACATTCGTGGAAAACCTCTAGATTCAAAAACTGTAACTTATTTTGAGATAAATTCAAAATTTCAATTTGATCCAAACCTCTGAAAGTACCAAAACGTATATTTTGTATTTCATTTGAAGATAAATCTAAAAGAAGTAAATGTTGCAAATTTTGAAAGGTCCCTGGATGTAAAATTTTTAGATGATTACCACTGATAGATAAAAGTTGCAATGTGTGTTGACTTAAGAAATGTGAACTGTTTACGTAAGCTATTTGGTTGTTACTTATATTGACACTTTGCAAGTGCTTAAAGTATGTCATATTGATCATTTCCTTAATGTGATTCGATCCAAGTGTTAATTCAGCTAAATTGACCAACGCATTCGTGTATTCATTGTTAAAATGAGTTAAATAATTATGAGCCAAATTTAAAACTCTTATCCTGGAAATATTTTTAAATACTGGATCCATCACATTTGAAATTTTGTTATGAGATAAGTTTATGTAGTCGAGCTCTGAGTCTTTTGCAAATATGTTTGGGACACCAGTAAATTTATTTTTCATTAAATAAATAGCTTTTAATTTATATAGCTTTGCATCAAAAGTTAAACTGCTAAGGTTGTTGTAAGAAATATCCAAGCTATACATATTTTCCACACCTTTGAAGTTACTTGGGTGTATGTATTCAATTTCATTATAGGAAAGGTTTACCCGGGCTACTAAAGGTAAATCTACCAAAGCAGATTCGTTAATATTTTTCAAATGAAAATTGCTTAAATCTAAGTATCTTAATAATTTTGCAGGGCTAAATACTTTACCAACAACGGTTTCAGTTAAATTGTTATAATTCACATCGAAAAATTGGAGGTTATTCAAAGGTAAAGCATTCGGATCGATTCTCATTATGCAATTTTTAGAAATATCTAATCTTTTTATATTGTTATGATTTTGAAAAACTCTTTCTGGTACGAACAAAATGGCATTGTTATTAAGATAGGCTTCAGTAAGGTTACTGGTAAAAGCTTTCAAGAAATCCAAACTCTCTATTTGGTTATGGGAGAGATCTAAAACGATCAGTGAGCTTGAGTTGACGAAACTTGAATTCTCCACAGTTTTTATAACGTTGCAGGTTAAATTTAGAAGCTTTAGTTTTTTCATGTCAGAGAACGCGTAATTTTTTATTGCACTAATTTGCTGATGGGTGATATTCAATTCAGTTATATTAGAAAGCCCTCTAAATGTATCGCTTTTGATTTCACCTGTTATATTATTACTTTGAACGTTAAGCAACTGAAGATTATTATTACGGAATACCATTTGATCCAGTGTTGTGATATTGTTATGATAAAAGTCTATATAACTTAACACATGATTATTAACAAACATATCTTTTGCTATAAGTGAATGGATTTTATTATGACTTAAGTCTAAAACCATTAAATTGACCACCTGGGCGAAAGTGTTTTGATCAATTACAATAATTTCATTGTGTGACATGTTTAAATTATTGAGCGAAATAAGGCGAATGAATTCGTATCCATATAATTGTTTTATGCGATTGTATGATATGTCAATAAACGTTAGTTCAGTCATAATGGCTAACGACATATTGATGCTAGGTATACGATTGTTTCTTATTACTAGCTTTTTCAAGTTCTTCAAATTATTGAAACAGGTATCTGACAAAATCTCGATATAATTATTTTGTAAGTACAGTTCCTCGAGGTATTGACACTGGGTAAACACGTTACTTTCTAGTGATCTGAGAGAATTATCTGATATGTCAAGTGTTATTAAAGCATTGGTTGACAAATCTTGAACTTGTAGAGTTTTGTTTTTCAAATAAAATATATCGTTTCCTGACAAGTTTAAATAAGCCATAGAAGTAAGTTCGGAGAAAGCGCCATCTTCAATAACTTGAATTTTGTTTCCAGGCATATCCACAAAAGTTGAGTATCTGTAGTATTTTAAGGCATTTTTTTCTAGGTACTGCCAATCGTTGTAATATGCTGCGAACTTTCGTACTCTAGAGTCGAAGTTAGTGCTACTGAAGAATCCGTTTGTCAGACTGTCGACGGTAGAGTTCGAAACGATGAAAGTAACATTTGGGCTACCACTGCAACCTGGATTGTTGATAGAACCAGCATAAGTTAAGCATTTAACTATGTAGGTGCAACCAGAGTCTCCATATATTATCTTACATGACGCTTCAACCGACGATAGACGATAAGGATTAAGACATATAGCTGCAAACAAAAAGGTATATATGAGAAGGTTGTTTGATGAAAATAATAGAGGTTAAGAACTATAAGTTCATCACCAGCCAGGCCGCTTGAATTGCAAAAATATATAGACCATTGCGAGATATAATTTAAAATCAAATAAAAAATACTTACTTCCCAAAAGTATCAACCAAAAATCCATGATAAATTTATATTCACAAGCTCACAAGACTTCTTGGAAGCACTTTAAGTTACATACTTTTGATATTTTTTAAACATATATTTAAAATATATGTAACTAAAGTTAATTAATTGACGGAGCCGATCCTGTTATTAAGAACGAAAATACGCAACTAAATGATGATAGTTCTTTGTTAATAATATTAATGATATGAACAAGAACTGAAGTGGAGTAGGATTTCACTTTTTTTAACCTGTCTATATGAATAAGAAAGCGAGGGTAGCTAAAATTACTACGTTTCTTTTTTCAAATTATTTTGTTTTCCCCTTAGAAACGAGACTTAGGCATAGACCATGATTTAAGATTTGGGGATTCTGGTGATTACAATAAAGCGACTGTCATCAGACCTTCGCAGCTGGTTAACAGGGGAACAAGACCAACTGAATGACGGTTACACGTTCCAGAAACTATCCGAAACGACATAGTTTTCTCACGATGTTTTCCCTCACCGCCAAGCTAATGGCAGTTATACGCATATAGATTTTAAAAATCCAGTAGTGTATGCTCAGATTTGAACCTACATCTTTCCTTATAGAAGTCGCGTTCTTATTTACTAAAATACCACTCAACTCAACTTACCACTTTATTAGATACGCCGAATAAATAAATTGTAAATATCGACTCCATTCCTCTGTTCGTCAGAGGATGCTCTTATCACATTATATTATGAATAACTGGACCCATACAAAGGGCCATACAAATTATTTATCAATTCCTAATTTTAGTTTTTAATCCCCGACGTAAAAACAACGGGGTGTAATAAGTTTGACGTGTCTGTGTGTGTGTCTATGGCACCGTAGCTTCCGAACAATTGAACCGATTTTGATTGATTTGATGTCGATTAGTCTTAATTCGCAAGCCATGATGTAGAGAGCTAGAAGTATGTACATACGTAGACGTAGAAGCACTTATGAGCTGTTATATAGGTAAGTAATTATGGTAAGTGTGACTTCAAACTGGACCGACCCGATGGTATTTTTCGGTATTGACCTTACACTGTAAGCCAAAGGCATGTGTTTGATTCCTACTCAGTACGAACATTCATGTGATAAACGTTTGGTGCTTGTTCTTTTTCTGTGTGCAAATAACACACGGCGAATAAAATACTAAAATACACATTGTGTATTTAAGTATCATCATCATCATCATCATCATCATCATCATCATCATCAGCAACCCACACTCGTCCACTGCTGGACATAGGTCTCCCCTAATGCACGCCACTGCTCCCGATTTTTAGGCACTCTCATCCAGCCCACACCAGCCAGCCTTCGAATGTCATCATCCCATCTTGTCGCAGGGCGTCCTACACTACGCTTACCGAGTCGCGGTCTCCACTCAGGGACTTTACGGCTCCAACGGCTGTCAGTTCTGCGGCTAATATGACCAGCCCACTGCCACTTCAGTTTGCTAATTCGGTGGGCTATGTCGATGACTCTGGTTCTCTGTCGGATTACATCATTTCTGATGCGGTCCTTCAGAGAAACTCCGAGCATAGCCCTTTCCATAGCTCTTTGAGAGACTTTGAACCGGTGGACTAGTCCAGCCGAGAGTGTCCACGTCTCGGCACCGTAAGTCATGACCGGAAGGACGCACTGGTAGAAGACATCCGACTTAAGACTTTGAGGGATGGGTGACGAGAAGACTTGACGAAGTTTACCAAATGCTGCCCAGCCTAGCTGAATTCTTCTATTGGCTTCTCTCTCGAAGTTATTTCTGTTTAATTGAAGCGTTTGTCCTAGATAGACATATTCCTAAACAACTTTGAGAGGTACTCCATTAAAGGTCTTAGATCAAAAGGCCAGCCGATTGCGAATCGGGCGCCCTGTCACGTTTCCTTTGACTTAGTATTTAAGTATAACCATTAGTTATTCTTTGTTGTTTGATATCCTTATCAAAAGTATAGAATCAGGAAGGTAAATGTCTGAGATTTTATATAAAAACTTCAAAGAGCCAGTGGAAACTGAAAAGTATGGGGACGACTTAAGGAGTAGCCACACTGGTGGATCGCGAGCGTTTTCAAAGCGGAGCGACGACGCAGTGAACAGGTCGCGGATACGCAGCGTTCACGCCGCAGATGCGGGAGAGCCACGCTTAGGCATGAATGGGCCGGCTCGACCGGAGTGATACCACTGCCTCACAGAAGACCGGCGTAAGGCAGCGCCTGCGCTGTGTTTCGCCGTGTGAGTGAGGTTACCGGAGGCCCAATGTAACGGACACCTGTGACTCCACTGGTGTTGCGGGTGTCCATGGGCGGCGGAGTTGCTTACCATCAGGTGACCCGCATGCTCGTCTGCCAACTCTCTTATAAAAAAAAAAATTCGCAACGGATGCGCGGGTGTGTTTCTGCGTGACCTACAAAAAAACAGATTACCTACTCTCCACGCCAAATCTGTCGCGCATCCGCGGCGTGAACGCAGCGCATCCGCTACGTGGTCGCTGCGTCATCGCTCCGCTTTGAAAACGCTTGCGATCCGCCAGTGTGGCAACTGCCTTAGTAATTTTATGCGAACAATGTTTCTACACTTCAATTTTACTACATACAACGTAGTACGGACAGCTAAGGAGTAGAAAGAACTCCCTGCTGAGGTCGGTTTTCGACTGGGATTTCGGATCTCCAAACTCAACTCAGACGACATACTTAACAAATATACTTAGTTATTCTATTATCTATTTATATTGCAAATTCAAAATGAAATTGTAAAAGAGGAAATAACTTCACTACATCAGATTTGTAACGGAAATAGTTATCAACATTCGCAATGATAACACAGAACAGAAATACAAATTTATGACGTACTCACCTACTAAATGCGGGCATTAAACTGTTATTTATAAATACTCTGAACTTTCAAATTTATGTGCATATTTCTGCAACTACAGACAGACGAGCAGACGGATCACCTGATGGTAAGCGATTGCCGCCGCCCACCAACACCAGTGGAGTCACAAGTGCGCTACTAACCTTTAAGCCCCCCTTTCCTCCGGATTGGGCCTCCAGTACCCTCACTTACGCAGTGACACACAGCACAGGGCTGCTACACGCCACTCCGGTCGAGCCGACCCATTCATGCCGAAGCGTGGCTATCCCACGGTCAAAAAATGTTGGTTTTCTAAATTGACCAGACCAGAGGGCCTTATTTAAAGCAAACATTACGACCGAATCGGAGTTTCCCTCTCTTTCACACGGCTCGACCGAAGTAACACCACGGCCATACAAAAAAGCACTGTGCTGTGTTTTGCTGCATGAATGAGGGTACTGGAGGCCCAATCTAAGGGGAAAGGGCGGTTTAACCGTTGGCAGCGGACTTGTAAATCTATCTACTGGTGTCCATGGACGGCGGCAATCGCTAACCATCAGGTGATCCGTCTGCTCATGTGCCACCTATCACAAAAAGAAAACAAATTTTTGAAGGTTATCGCTTCTGGGTAAGTTGAGAGTCGCATCCGACTATCGTTCACTCACGGAACCTCAGTATAAGAAATGTCCCATTTTGAGTTTAGCCCTCAATATTGATTTCTATTATTATACTTATTATATCGCTCATTGCGATAGAACTGCCTTTTATAAACAGTCGTGTTTTCCGTTCGTTTGCCACCTATCACAAGAAGTCTTGAATATCTAGTTCTTATTACTGCCTTGGTTCTGAGTGAGTGAGTGAGTGATTTGTAGGTCGTCGCGTCATTCCCCGATTGGGTCTCAGGTATCCTCATTCTATTGGCAGAGCCCCCTGCAAACTGCTGAACGTAGGCGACCCCCAAAAAGCGCCAACCAACCCAGTCCGGAGCAGCCTGCATTTAACACGATATTTATTATGTGATACAACATTGTGTACTCACATCTTTTACAGTCCGCTCGTGACCACGGCTGCTGTAACGTAGCCGAAACGTCGAGAAAATTATTTGAGTACACAATGTTGTATCACATAATAAATATTGTGTTAATTCCCGTCTTGATTAATTATAGTTATAATACAACGCGAAAGTTTGCATTTAGCTCATACCAGCCATATTTCTCAAATCGTCAGTCCAACGCGCCGCAGGGCGCCCGACGTGGCGAAACCTCCACTATAGTACGTGGCGACTCCATCTTTCATCAGTTCGTCTATAGACATGACCGGCCCATCTCCACTTCAGCGTGCTGATACTGCGCTGCTTCTCGCCTTTCAATATAATAAAATTATAATAACTGCAGATTTACAAGACTAGCTAACTTGAGCTGTACCGCACCTTTCATGTTACTTCGACGGAAGAGGCAAACGAAGCTCTCAGGTGTCTCTTTATGCCAGTCTCATTTGTCGGTCATCGAAGCCTTTAGAGTCAAAGGAAACGTGACAGGGCGCCCGATTCGCAATCGGCTGGCCTTTTGATCTAAGACCTTTAATGGTTGCTTTGGATTTCTCTCAATGTTTGTTATTTTATCCGACGACTGGTTTGTACAGTGTTATAGCGCCGCTCGGTGCTGGGACTGCCTCGGTGGCGTAGTGGTTAGTGGGTCGCACTTTAAAGCGACGGCTGCGCATAAGGTCCCGGGTTCGATCCCCGGGTCAGGCCAAAAATTTGTACCTAAGTTTTCGGTAAGAAATCCTTAGTGTCAGGCCGGAGTCTGGAAGTTGGCGGTCTTGCACCCCCGTGCCTCGGAAAGCACGTTAATCCTGCGCCCGATCTCTCTCCGGTCGTGTCACCCTGGTGTCTCATCGGAATACGAGTGTAAGAGAATAGAGAGTGCACTTGTGTTTGCGCACACACTTGAGCACATAATATATCCTGCGTACGTGGCTGATCGTTTAGATTAGCCGCCGTAGCCGTAATCCCTTGGATGATACTATACTGCTGTGTAGTGACGCAAGGGTCTATTCCCGCATCAACATGACTGTATGTTGATGAATCAGATATTTGTGTTGGGTCTGGGTGTGATTTTTTTATGTGATAGGTGGCAGACAAGCAGACAGATCACCTGATGGCAAGCGATTGCCGCCGGCCATGGACACCCGCGACACCAGTGGAGTTACAAGTGCGCTGCCAAGCTTTAAAACCCCCTTTCACCTGGGTTGGGCCTCCGGTACCCTCACTCACGCAGCGTAACACGGCACAGTGCTGCTTCACGCCGGTTTTCTGTGGGGCTGAGGTATCACTCCAGTGGAGCCAGCCCATTCATGCGAAGCGTGGCTCTCCCATGATCAAGTCTGTAGCTTCATTGCTTCTGGTTTCATTTCCTTTGCCTAAAAGCTGTCTGGTTGAAATCGTTTCCAGCGATAAGACCGTCGAAATTGTACATTTGAGGTGACGGGTAGGGCACACTAGCGACGCCAATCGATTTTAATTTTTAGCTACTAAACTGGATCTATTTTAAACAATTTCGGGGTTACACTCTCTCAGCAGACACTTATAGTATATATTTAATACTTATAGTTAACTGTTTGGTCTGCTTTTGCACTCGAATTTTGAACTACCGCCAATAGTGGCTGCTTTTGGCGTGAATCAATTTTTCGCGTACAAAAACGGACACAACACACAGAAGCCGCGAGCGAACACGAAGTGTGGAGCAGATTCGCGGATAATAAAAAAACTGTCATTTAAAGTACATTTAATGTTAGAAATAGATTTTTTCTAGACTACTTACATAAAAGTCTGAAAAATCTTGTTAATTTTAATAAATAACTCAACAAATATTTCGCCATTTTTCTTTAATACTTAAATACATAGAAATTACTCTCTCTTTTTTTTTTGTTTGTCTCCTTTTATACTTGTAATGTTTTGTTTGATGTTTTAGTTTGTATTTGATTCTTTTTCTCTTTGTTTAAATATTATATAATTATACTTGTTGCGTCCTTTCTTATTTGTAAAATGTGGTGTGTCGTATTTTCAGTGAATAAATGTTTCTATCTATCTATCTACTCCCAGACACAAAACCAACACAAGCGTTCAACACACGTAATTTTTTACATCATAATTTATAATTAGGTATACCATTTTGTACATAGTTTTAGCAAAAAGAATATTCTTATTTATCCCGGTTGGGGATTGAACCCACGATCTTTGGCGTATGAGGTAGATTCACTACTAAATACGCCCTCGGGTCAATCTATTGTTACAAGTACCGATCAATATGACAACTATGACACAGTAGATAAATACTCTGAAGCAGTATCGACACTCCGCCATTTTCGACAGAAAGTTACCTACGGTATAGGGTTGTGCCTTATTTTAGTAAAATATTATTCTTACCTTTCCATGTAGCATGAAGATTATACAAATTAAGTACAAAATATTTACGCAAAGGTACACAAAATTATGGCTTAAGTTGCAAAAAGCTACGAAAAGATACACAAAGTTACACATTATTTTCATAACGTTTTGTTTTGTGACTTGGAAGCTACGTTAAGCGGTTGGTCCTACATCCGATCGCTCGGGCCAAGTCACAGTGATGTACAACCATATCAAAATCCCCTCTCTCCGACCCCTCAATATGTAACTGTGATCTTAACTCGTAAACTTCAGCAGATACGTCAATATTCCGAATATCACTATAAAAATCCGAAAATCTTTTGATAACATTTCATAATGTAACCTACTTATTTTCTATACCAAAATAAAGTAAGTGACACTCGAGCAAAACCGACAACCTTGAATTTAGTTCCTGCGATGTACTCCGATTGGACCTTAGAATCCGTGTAAAGAGTGTATCTGTGTGTGCGTTTGTTCGTAATATATTGTTTTAAACTTTCATGGTCACTAACGTTAGAATAGTTATTTACAGGATTTCTACCAAGCACCATGGTCACAGGGTAACTGAAGTTTTTAGTAAGATGTTTACTGGCAGACAAATTGGTCTACCCTCCTTCGCAGTCTTTTACTACGCGCACCTGCGGTACCACTGTTCACGAACTCCTCGACACACAACACTCACAGTATCGAATTCAGTTATAATCACTGGATTCCAGACATTTGACAATTTAAAGCGTTTGATATTTAAAATATCTGAAACTCAAAAATAAGGTACATGGTGGATTCGGCGGGTAGCGCTAAAACAAGCCGCATGGGCTAATGCAATTCAAAGGTTTTAAATTAGTGTCTAGTGGTTTTTAGTGTACAAATCTGGTGTTTATTTGTGCAATGAAAGTGATCCTAATAATAAGAATCGTTGGATTGTATCGTTTTTAAAACTGCTATTGTGTGTCGAGTGCGTTGTCTCGTGACAACTTGCTTGGACCTAACAGAATCTTAAAACTTGCGATTGCTTTTAGAGTGATATCCGCTGAATCCGTAGGTCGATAAAACGTAAAATACCGGCGTTCTATTGAGTGACTGTGACTTTGACTGACTTCGCCTGTTGACTACCTACTCATTCTCAATAAGTAACTTGACATTGGCGAATTATCTTCGGGTAGAGCCATAATACAAAAAAAAAGTACATGGTAGAAATCCCGTATATAACTATTCTAATGTTTGTTCGTAGTGTCCATACTGCTTTAGCGTATATATCTGTGGCTATGAGATCCATTCCCCAACATACAAGATTACACGACCTTTATAATACATCTACCACGTAATTCGATAGCTCAATACGTCAGCACGATGGACGGTGATGTATTAGATCATTCGCATGATCCTTTCATTACACGCGGACAGCTTTCGATTATCTCTAAGACAGAGTAGTCTTAGATTCTTCGGATTCATACAATAGTAGAGATAGAATTTTATTTATTTAATAGACACACTAAACAGAGATACCAAGAAAGAGATACCCGAAGTACCTAGGCGTTACTTTGGATAGAACGCTAACATTTAAGGCAAATTGTGGCATTATCAGAAAAAAGTGGCAGCACGCAACAACCTACTTCAGCGACAGACGTCCACCAAAAGGCCGTAATAGGACAGACCTGTGGGATCATCAGTATCCCTCTTTGTATCCACCAAGGGAAGCCCTCTGTCCAGGACATGGCTTGCCGTGACAGATCTGGAAGTCCCTCAACAGCTTACACACCCGGGCGTTAACGCCCGTCCAACCAGTCCAACGCGTACGCGAAAAATTGATTCACGCCAAAAGTGGCCGCTCTTGGCGTGAATCAATTTTTCGCGTACGCGTTGGACTGGTTGGACGGGCGTTAACGCCCGGGTGTGTAAGCTGTTGAGGGACTTCCAGATCTGTCACGGCAAGCCATGTCCTGGACAGAGGGCTTCCCTTGGTGGATACAAAGAGGGATACTGATGATCCCACAGGTCTGTCCTATTACGGCCTTTTGGTGGACGTCTGTCGCTGAAGTAGGTTGTTGCGTGCTGCCACTTTTTTCTGATAATGCCACAATTTGCCTTAAATGTTAGCGTTCTATCCAAAGTAACGCCTAGGTACTTCGGGTATCTCTTTCTTGGTATCTCTGTTTAGTGTGTCTATTAAATAAATAAAATTCTATCTCTACTATTGTATGAATCCGAAGAATCTAAGACTACTCTGTCTTAGAGATAATCGAAAGCTGTCCGCGTGTAATGAAAGGATCATGCGAATGATCTAATACATCACCGTCCATCGTGCTGACGTATTGAGCTATCGAATTACGTGGTAGATGTATTATAAAGGTCGTGTAATCTTGTATGTTGGGGAATGGATCTCATAGCCACAGATATATACGCTAAAGCAGTATGGACACTACGAACAAACATTAGAATAGTTATATACGGGATTTCTACCATGTACTTTTTTTTTTGTATTATGGCTCTACCCGAAGATAATTCGCCAATGTCAAGTTACTTATTGAGAATGAGTAGGTAGTCAACAGGCGAAGTCAGTCAAAGTCACAGTCACTCAATAGAACGCCGGTATTTTACGTTTTATCGACCTACGGATTCAGCGGATATCACTCTAAAAGCAATCGCAAGTTTTAAGATTCTGTTAGGTCCAAGCAAGTTGTCACGAGACAACGCACTCGACACACAATAGCAGTTTTAAAAACGATACAATCCAACGATTCTTATTATTAGGATCACTTTCATTGCACAAATAAACACCAGATTTGTACACTAAAAACCACTAGACACTAATTTAAAACCTTTGAATTGCATTAGCCCATGCGGCTTGTTTTAGCGCTACCCGCCGAATCCACCATGTACCTTATTTTTGAGTTTCAGATATTTTAAATATCAAACGCTTTAAATTGTCAAATGTCTGGAATCCAGTGATTATAACTGAATTCGATACTGTGAGTGTTGTGTGTCGAGGAGTTCGTGAACAGTGGTACCGCAGGTGCGCGTAGTAAAAGACTGCGAAGGAGGGTAGACCAATTTGTCTGCCAGTAAACATCTTACTAAAAACTTCAGTTACCCTGTGACCATGGTGCTTGGTAGAAATCCTGTAAATAACTATTCTAACGTTAGTGACCATGAAAGTTTAAAACAATATATTACGAACAAACGCACACACAGATACACTCTTTACACGGATTCTAAGGTCCAATCGGAGTACATCGCAGGAACTAAATTCAAGGTTGTCGGTTTTGCTCGAGTGTCACTTACTTTATTTTGGTATAGAAAATAAGTAGGTTACATTATGAAATGTTATCAAAAGATTTTCGGATTTTTATAGTGATATTCGGAATATTGACGTATCTGCTGAAGTTTACGAGTTAAGATCACAGTTACATATTGAGGGGTCGGAGAGAGGGGATTTTGATATGGTTGTACATCACTGTGACTTGGCCCGAGCGATCGGATGTAGGACCAACCGCTTAACGTAGCTTCCAAGTCACAAAACAAAACGTTATGAAAATAATGTGTAACTTTGTGTATCTTTTCGTAGCTTTTTGCAACTTAAGCCATAATTTTGTGTACCTTTGCGTAAATATTTTGTACTTAATTTGTATAATCTTCATGCTACATGGAAAGGTAAGAATAATATTTTACTAAAATAAGGCACAACCCTATACCGTAGGTAACTTTCTGTCGAAAATGGCGGAGTGTCGATACTGCTTCAGAGTATTTATCTACTGTGTCATAGTTGTCATATTGATCGGTACTTGTAACAATAGATTGACCCGAGGGCGTATTTAGTAGTGAATCTACCTCATACGCCAAAGATCGTGGGTTCAATCCCCAACCGGGATAAATAAGAATATTCTTTTTGCTAAAACTATGTACAAAATGGTATACCTAATTATAAATTATGATGTAAAAAATTACGTGTGTTGAACGCTTGTGTTGGTTTTGTGTCTGGGAGTAGATAGATAGATAGAAACATTTATTCACTGAAAATACGACACACCACATTTTACAAATAAGAAAGGACGCAACAAGTATAATTATATAATATTTAAACAAAGAGAAAAAGAATCAAATACAAACTAAAACATCAAACAAAACATTACAAGTATAAAAGGAGACAAACAAAAAAAAAAGAGAGAGTAATTTCTATGTATTTAAGTATTAAAGAAAAATGGCGAAATATTTGTTGAGTTATTTATTAAAATTAACAAGATTTTTCAGACTTTTATGTAAGTAGTCTAGAAAAAATCTATTTCTAACATTAAATGTACTTTAAATGACAGTTTTTTTATTATCCGCGAATCTGCTCCACACTTCGTGTTCGCTCGCGGCTTCTGTGTGTTGTGTCCGTTTTTGTACGCGAAAAATTGATTCACGCCAAAAGCAGCCACTATTGGCGGTAGTTCAAAATTCGAGTGCAAAAGCAGACCAAACAGTTAACTATAAGTATTAAATATATACTATAAGTGTCTGCTGAGAGAGTGTAACCCCGAAATTGTTTAAAATAGATCCAGTTTAGTAGCTAAAAATTAAAATCGATTGGCGTCGCTAGTGTGCCCTACCCGTCACCTCAAATGTACAATTTCGACGGTCTTATCGCTGGAAACGATTTCAACCAGACAGCTTTTAGGCAAAGGAAATGAAACCAGAAGCAATGAAGCTACAGACTTGATCATGGGAGAGCCACGCTTCGCATGAATGGGCTGGCTCCACTGGAGTGATACCTCAGCCCCACAGAAAACCGGCGTGAAGCAGCACTGTGCCGTGTTACGCTGCGTGAGTGAGGGTACCGGAGGCCCAACCCAGGTGAAAGGGGGTTTTAAAGCTTGGCAGCGCACTTGTAACTCCACTGGTGTCGCGGGTGTCCATGGCCGGCGGCAATCGCTTGCCATCAGGTGATCTGTCTGCTTGTCTGCCACCTATCACATAAAAAAATCACACCCAGACCCAACAAGAGCGGCCACTTTTGGCGTGAATCAATTTTCCGCGTACAAAAACGTCGCCTTAAGGTGACGGGTAGGGCACACTAACGACGCCAATCTATTTTAATGTTTAGCTACTAAACCGGATCTATTTTAAACAATTTCGGGGTAACAAGCTCTCGGCAAACACTTATACTATGTATTAAATAACCATGCACAAATGTTGGGTCCGTTTTTCTACTCGGAAAATTGATTCACGTCAAAAGTGGCCACTTTTGGTGTGAATAAATTTTTCGCGTACGCGTTGGACCCAACATTTGTGCATGGTTATTTACTGAACAGTATAAGTGTTTGCCTAGAGGTTGTAACCCCGAAATTGTTTAAAAAAGATCCGGTTTAGTAGCTAAAAATTAAAATCGATTGGCGTCGTTAGTGTGCCCCTACTCGTCACCTTAAGGTGACGTTTTTGTACGCGGAAAATTGATTCACGCCAAAGTGGCCGCTCTTGGCGTGAATTAAATTTTTCGCGTACGCGTAGGACTGGTTGGACGGGCGTTAACGCCCGGGTGTGTAAGCTGTTGAGGGACTTCCAGGTCTGACTAACTCTACTAATAAGTGTGAACTGAATACTACCCGAATATAACTCTACTAATAAGTATGTGTGTATGAAGTATTACACTACTGTGGTATCCATATAAATCCGAAACAAATATAGTACGGCATGGTGTTCTGTACTCAATCCATCGTATTGTTATTCATACTATAATATCTTTGTACCACTTAACATGCTATAAACATTTATGATTGTGATTAGATATTATTTTCAAGAATTGGGGTTAGACAAAGCGAATTAATGGTAACATATTTGCGAGTATTTATTTCGATGTTTTTTATGTGAAAGGTGGTAGACGAGCAGACGAATCACCTAATGGTAAGCGGTTGCCGCCGCCCATGGACACCCGCGACAGTGGAAACTCAAGTGCACTGCCAACCTGTAAACCCCTTTCCCCCTGATTTTTAAAATCCGGACCAATTTTGAAATAAATAACCAAATGTATTTCTAGATTGGTTCTATTTTTTTTTTGAAGATATGTATCTATGTATGTTTTGCTAAAATTGAGTTAACGTAAGGATTAAATAAATTTTCCATGAACATCGTTGGTGGGTTCTTTTTTTTTCTATACTGCAGTAAGTTTTGTCAATTAACACTGTTGAATACTTTTGTCACTTTTTTTTATTTGTGAACAAGAAATAATCTGTAAATAAATAAATATTTCACAACATCACATACTCCGAGATAGGTAGCTCAAGCGCCTGTGTTACGGATATCAGAATCAACAGTGGGATTACAAATGTATACATATAATCAAAGTCTTAAGTCGAAAGTCTTCCACCACCAGCCACCAGCGCGTCCTTCCGGTCATGACTTACGGTGCCGAGACGTGGACACTCACGGCTGGACTAGTCCACCGGTTCAAAGTCACTCAAAGAGCTATGGAAAGGGTTATGCTCGGAGTATCTCTGAAGGACCGCATCAGAAATGATGTAATCCGACAGAGAACCAGAGTCACCGACATAGCCCACCGAATTAGCAAACTGAAGTGGCAGTGGGCTGGTCATATTAGCCGCAGAACTGACAGCCGTTGGAGCCGTAAAGTCTTTGAGTGGAGACCGCGACTCGGTAAGCGTAGTGTAGGACGCCCTGCGACAAGATGGGATGATGACATTCGAAGGCTGGCTGGTGTGGGCTGGATGAGAGTGGCCGAAAATCGGGAGCAGTGGCGTGCATTAGGGGAGAACTATGTCCAGCAGTGGACGAGTGTGGGTTGCTGATGATGATGATGACATATAATACTTTTCTTTTGTAACTACATACTTATAATACATAGCAAACACCCAGACCAATACAAACAAATATATTCATGCACACAAATGTTTGTACTGTGCGGGGATCGAACCCGCAACCCTTGTATCAGAGGCAGCGTTCACTACCACTGTTCCAATCGGGTCGTCAATAAGTACCATTAGCTCCGCTCGTATCTAAAATCTTAAACAGGTAAACAAAATTATGCAAGCGTTCCTTCAGACAAGGCTTAGAAAGTGCGTAGATTACTAAATAATATAAACCAGCGATAAGCTAAAGAAAACAATTAAGTTTACAAACGGCTCTACAAAACCTTAAGGCGAGATAAAACGAAATAAATTCAAACACCAGCAAACGTAAGAATTGGGATTAGTGAAGAGAAAACACTATCGATAGTAAAAAAAAAACGATTTTGCTAAATCGGTTTGTCTTCCTCCTAGCTAATAAAAATAAATAAAAAAACCTTTATTGAAAATGTTACATCATTAAACAAAAATTAATCTAGTTAGTATCAGCCTATATACTTTCTCACTGCAGGGCAATGGCCTCCATCATAGAAATCAAGTCATCGTTATTATGATGGGATTAGGCTTAATCACCACAAACCCGAGCTATGTTCGAAAAATTCGAAAAATAAGGTACTTTTCACTCGACCTTGGAATCGAACCCAGGACCCCGAAATCACGGCCCGGTACTTAAACCACTAGACCAACAGGGCGACAGGGCTTTTTAATCTAGTTAAACTAAGTGAGAAAGTTTCATGCTGGTGCGTGAACTAAGAAAAAAATTCTTAAATTATGTTAAACTAAATAAAAAATTATTTTAAGGACTTCCAAAGGTTTGAGTTGCACTGCGAAATAATAAATTGATTGCAAGCCAGACTATTATTACTGTACTGTATGTTGCAAACTATCGATTTTTATGAAATAAGCCACATCACTAACCAGCCCTAGTTTTGGTCCAAATGATTATCATAAACCATTTTCATTACTAGATTTATAGTATTTTTATGTGATAGGTCGCAGACCATATATACCCTGTTGGTCTAGTGGTTTAAGTACCGGGCCGTGATCTCAGGGTCCTAGGTTCGATTCCCGGGTCCAGTGAAAAGTATGTTTCGATTTTTTCGGACATCGCTCGGGTTTGTGGTCACCAATCAGCATTTGGCAAGCGTGGTGATTAAGCCTAATCCCATCAAAGTGGAGGCACAAGTGTGAGGCCAACCTTTAAAGGCCCTATCCTTGGTTTTGGCCTCCGGAATTCATTCACGCAGCAAAGCACAGCACAGACGCTGTTTTACGCCGTTTACGGTCGTGGTATCATTCCGGTCGAGTCGACCTATTCATGCCAAAGGGTGGTATGTTAATCGATTTTTCATGTGAAAGTAACATCACTAACCGGGCCTAGTTCTGGCCCAAATTACTCTTAAGGGGCCAGCCGAGACGGCCGAGGTAGTTAAGGCGGCGAGCAACGAATTTATGACCAACCACTGACAGGGGAATGATTATTTCAAACAATTGCTCGGATTTTGGTGTACGGCACAAAGAAAAGATCTTGGAGGACTTGTATAAATTAAATTCCCGTCATTTTAAAAGCTTACGTCATGTTGATAATATTCACTATCGATCGTCATTTTATTCAGTGTCTTGGTGTAATTTGTAACTCTTCTTTGCTTTCCGTGATATTCGATAGATAGTAAGAGCCAGTAGGTAGCTGCTGCGGAGCTGGTGCGGAGTCCGGTCGAGTATGAGATATTGTCAGATTTATATAACTTTTAGTCTGCTACTAATTTTAGACTTAAGATATTATTAAGAAAAATACTAACAAATTATGTATGGGCCTTATTTGTACGAAATAAATTATTTTAAGTTCTGTCAGATTTTATATCAACAAACAAGCAAAAAGAACAGAAAAATTAAAATTGATTCAGTTGATTTTTTTTTTATTTTTTTTTACTTAAGTGTCTTGTAGAGTTCGGACATGTACAGTTAGATGCTTGGCTCTACAGACCGACCACGTTCAGAAGGCACTTCACTGACATTGAGAGGGAGGCGTTGTAAAACGTTTTTTCTATGTGAAAATCTCAAACCAGCAGATCGGAATGTACAATTATGACATGACATTTTTGACAGTACGAGTCTTGGCAACTTTTAACATGAAAATGATTTTGGTGGGGTAATGATTTCTATTAGGAGATTGGTATTAATTATTGAACAACAAACATTTACCTCATTACAAAACGTTTATTAGCCACAACAAAAACAGTACACCATGCATGAGTTAAAATGCAATTAATACGCAATTATATACTTTTTGCAACACTGTAACTCTAAACAAAAAAGGTAATTTTTAGTAGCTAGTTAGTTAATTAGACTTCATCATGCCACTTCAGCGGTTAGTGGTTTGGCGCTTGTACTTTGTCGGTAATGTAATTATAGTTTTTGCTGGGATTCCTAATGTTTGCCTGACCGAGTGGCAGCTATACAAGGCGTCTAAGCTGCCAAACTCGAGCAGGCCCCAACCTGAAGGGAGCCCTTGAACTTATGAAACCCCCGAAAAATAGCCCCTATAAATACCCCTGAGTTCGTAAAAGTCTATGACCGTTGGGGCCGCCTTATCTTCTATACTATTTATAAAAAGGTAAATCCTATAGGCAGCGGCGACTCTTATAAATAACCTAAAATTACGAAACGCTTGCGCGATGTAATCGACACCTAACGCCATCTATTGGTATAAAGTGGAACTAATACCCAGAAACGAAGTGAGGGCGTGCCACTAGTCTTATCTAATGACAAATATTTAAAATCAACCAAACAGTCATTTATTTGCAAATAAATACGTGTGTTAAAATGTGTTATGGAAATGGTACCGAAACATTGGTAAAATAAATCTTATTAACCTTGTTAAGGTGACGGGTAGAGCACACTAGCGACGCCAATAAATTTTAATTTTTAGCTACTAGACCGGATCTATTTAAACAATTTCGTCCGTTTTTGTACGCGAAAAATTGATTACCGCCAAAAGCGGCCAATTTTAGCGTGAATCAATTTTTCCCGTTTGTGCACGGACCCAACATTTGTGTATGGTTATTTAATAAATAGTATGTGGTTGCCGAGAGGTTGTAACCCCGAAATTGTTTAATAGATTCGGTTTAGTAGCTAAAAATTTAATCGTTTGGCGTCACTAGTGTGCCCTACTCGTCACCTTAATGTATTTTGTGAGCACGGCGCGCTTACAATAGTGACGAAATATATGAATTAAAAAAATACCTTTTATCATTTGTATGTACATAGTAGCAAAAAATAACAAATGTATAATGTATACCCGTTATTTTTTATCGTTTACATCCCGAAAATCTCATAATAGGTATCGTGAATGAAGTCCATTCAGCATGTTAGATCATCAAAATGCGCGAAAAAAACATAGCTGTTTCATACATTATATTATACATGTAATCAAACATAGATGTCGATACAAAAATATACTAAGAAATGAATGAATATTTTATTTATTTATTTTTATTTTATTTATTTTTGTTTTATTTTACAAGTTTTTGGAAAACTTACACCTAGATTTAGGGATACAGTCACAGAAAAAAAAACGTTGAGGGCCAATTACAAGTTTCCACTGATAATCACTAGGTTGTATAACATAAATGCAAGTGGGTACCTGATGTTAAGAAAGAAAAAAACAAAAAGTTACTAAATTACAAACAAAACGAACGACGTATTTGCCACTCCCAGAAGAAGAAACATTGAAATTGATCAAGTCATCTGACATTATCAGGAAAAAAAATTAAATAACATTTGAGAAAAAGTTGTCATTCAGTACACGTTTCAATTTCGAAACTGAAGTGTTGAACAAGTCAATGTCGACATTTAATTTTCCAAATTATTAAATAGTTGACATGTTCTAATGGAAAATGCGTTCCGCCTATAATTAGTTTTTGCGTACGGTAAAAAGAGCAAGCTGGTATATAATATAATTGTGATTCTACCACCAGAATTTCCCCTTCAAAGGACACGGTGACAAGACGTATCCTACCACATCAGAGCCCTTTAGGCAACTCTAAAACCTTAAAACTATTCGATAACACGAAGAAGATAAAATCGCTGTTGCCTATAACACCCAACCACCATCAGGTGCCATAAAAAACGCGTAACCATCCAGAAAAGCAGTTAAGATGCCTCCCCCGCAATAACGTTCAACATTTAGCAGTTGATTTTCTTAAGCCACTCGCACTCACTGATAATGGGCTCATGTAAGCTTAAGATCTGTTTTCGCGAAAAAATGGGCACTCTTTTTTATAATAAAACAAATAAAACAATTTCTATGGGCAATCGTCAAATTTGTTATATCTAGAATTTTTCGGAATGCACCTTTTCTTTTCCTCTGAGCTACCATCATCATCATCATCAGCCCATTTCAGTCCCCACTGCTGGGGCACGGGCCTCCCTCAGTCACATGAGGGGTAATTGCCATACTCACCACGCTTGGCAGAAGGGTTGGCGAGGGTTTTGATATAAATGCAGAGTTTTCCTTCTCTGGGTGCTGATGATCATGCCAGCAGCTTTACCTTAGTCCCCTTTTACGACACCTCGGTAAGAGTGAGGGTAGCCTATTCTCCTCTGCCGGGGACCACACGGCCAACGAGGGAGGGCTACCATCACTCTCTAAATTATTTTTTTATGCTAGAGGCGACGAACGAGCGAGCGAGACACCTGATGGAAAGTAATCAACGTCATTCATGCACTCGTGGATGTGCATTTACGGCGTCGATCAGAGAGATCGCTAATGTGTTGCCTTTTTATAAAAGAGTACATTCCTTATTATGAATAAACGCTTTTTAGCTAGACAGCTTTTTTTAGTTAGACTTTAAAATTTATTAATTACGACGATGCATAGTGGCCGGATAGCGCATATATATATATATATATATTTTACAAGATATTAGGCAGACGAGCGACGGTTCACCTAATGGTAAGCGATTACCGCCGCCCATGGAGACCTAAAACACCAGAGGAGTCACAAGTGCAGCGATAAGACCGCCTAAATTGTACATTGTATCTCTGTATACCTAGGTTTTAAGTTTTGTATGTTGTGCAATAAAGAGTATCTATCTATCTATCTAAGTGCGAGTTATATATATTTGTAATTTCTATATATCCGTAACACATGTACGTAAACTCCTTAGTACGTAAACAGGTCAATATATGAGATGTTGTATGAATTAATTGTTATTATTTGTTCGGTGTGTTTGTTCGGTGTCTGGGTGTAATATATGTATTTAAGTATATATTTGTGTTCCTCTGTTGTCTGATATCTATAACACAAGTGCTTAAGCTACTTAGTACGGAATCAGGTCAACGTATGAAATGTTGTGAGAATTATTATTATTATATAGGAATTATTAATTATTTTACTTTGTACCTCAAATCAAGTGATCTTTAACTCAAGATAATAACGATACACCGAAGACTCCTAATTAAAAATTAAAATCTACTTTCATCTACATACTACATACAATTCTCACAGGACGAGAGCACTCACACAGTCAAAGTGCGTCTAAAATCTTCCATGTTTCGCACACTTGTCACAAACTTATATCGTACGAATTTGAGCTCTCTTTCTATCTGAACAAGGTCCTTAAATGCACTCGTGGCCAGTTACAAAGTTTGAACAAGTTTTTTGCCTCGATTGACGTACCGCTTGAAGATGTTTGCTCGCTGACAATTTTACTTTCATGGGAGATCAAAGTTGGGTGTTTTATGCGAATTTCTACGAAGGTCGACCTCAGAGTAAATAGGTTTGAGTTTTGTAGTTCCACACTCGAAATGTGAACAGCCAGAGCGATTAAAGTCATGGCAGTTGTTGGAGGATTTATTTAAACTTTTGGACTTGACATCAATATAAATGCCGAGTATATGACGCACCTTCGATTCCCAGATGATATCGTATTCATGGCTGAGATCTTGGAAGACTTAGGCACAATTCTCGACGACCTCAGTAGAGTGGGTCTGAAAACCAAAACGGACAAGACTAAAATGATGTGTAATTCTCATATCGCACCCACAAGAATATGTTTGTTTGTATTGGTCAGGGTGTTTTCTATGTATAATAAGTGTATATTTACAAAAGAAAAGTTGAAGTGATGTTGTGAAATATTTATTAAATTTTATTTAATTTAAATAAACCCTCAAAGACTTTCCTACAATCAACTAAATATTGTGAGCCACAAAGGTGATAGACGTACAGAAAAAATAGTACGACTCTTTTATGCACCGTGCTTTTTTAACGTCCTATTCACTTTTAGTGGGCATTATACTGATGAAAACCAACATTTTTCCCAAAAGAAATCATGGTCTAATCTTCAAAAAAATCATCAGCGAGCATCAATCAGCTGATCACTTCTTTCTTGAGGAAAAACGTTTGTTGTCACCAGTATAATGTCCTCGATAAGAGAGTAAGACTGTATAAAAAGTAAAAGTATAGATATCACACACACACACACACACACACACACACACACACAAACACGCGCACACACACACACACACACACACACACACACACACACACTCACACACACACAAACATACACACACTGTGTACTGATTACATTTAATTATAATATTTTCTAAAACTTGCTATAGTAATAAGCCGCACACCTGGTAAATCAATCTGATATGATTCCCACGAGACAGGCTTCGCCTAGTGTGGGAGTCAATGTATTACTGTAAGCTGTTTTAAACTTTTGGTAAATAAAGAAATTTTATTTATTTTTTATATATAGTTTCACTAATCGTAGTTAGTCTTTGTGCATTTTTCTCCATCAAAAATATCGTTCTGATCCATAGATTAGCAACTTACTACGAATTAGGTTAATATAAATATGTTGCTTTTTTTCTGCACGATCTTCTCCCATTCTCTCGAGGTGGCCGAGCCTGCAACCAATGATGTTAGGCTCGCCATCCTGGTTTTCCAGCTCTCTGTTTGCTGCATTGCGTGCGCACTTGGAACGTCTTAATGGGCGATGGCCAATCGGCCGTCCAAGATACCGCTGGAAATATGAGGTTGATAAGGGTGTGCGAGGACTCTTGGCAGATGACTGGCAGGAAGTGGCGCAACACCGACCGAGATGGAGGCTCTTATTATCGGAGGCCAAGACTCACTATTGGTCGCTGCGCTAACTAGTTAGTTAGTTAAATATGTTTGTATTAATTTGATTATAAATTCAATTTTAAACATACGAAATCTTGTTAGTACGAAAGCCCTAGCCTAAATTTTATGTCCGTATATCCACTAAAACAGCTTGTACGTTTGGCGTCGGTCCAACGTGAAAAATTACTGGTAATTAACATAATGTGGCCAAACTGCAAACCGGAAAGAACTGAACTCATATTTTAGGGCATTTTGGAAACCATACCAAACGCTAACTTTTTCCTAAATACTATTATTAAGTATTACCATGAGCTATGGGCGCTAGTGAATAAAGAAATTGCACCTTAGAAACATGAAGTAATAGGTTCCTCTAAAATCTAAAAATACAAATTTTGTACGGTCGTAGAATCTTGTGCATAAATACCTAAAGAGCAAAAATCGCTTTCAGCCTTAGATCAAAATCAAATAGAGGAACATACGGTACGCGCTTACAATCATTCAACAAGGGCACGGGTCTCCTTCAATCACATGAGGGGTAATTGCCATACTCACCACGCTTGGCAGACGGGTTGGCGAGGGTTTTAATATAAATGCAGAGTTTTCCTTCTCTGGGTGCTGATGATCATGCCAGCAGCTTTACCTTAGTCGCCTTTTACGACACCTCGGTAAGAGTGAGGGTGGGCTATTCTATTCTGCCGGGCACCACACGGCCGATACAATTACGACACGATACGACACGCGCTTACAATAGTCAACAATTTTTTTTACTCCTAGATTTGTGATCTGAATAAACAGCACAGCCAGGGATTTTAGCGATAATTCTTTGAAAAAAAGTATTTCGATATCAACGAGGAACGCGGTCTGTCAGGTCGCAGTATGGACGCAGACTAAAGCCACCTAAAAGCAAACCAAGTACACTGTACTCACGTGCAATTTTTAGGATCGCACGCCGCTTGCTGATGCCGTATCTGCTTCTTTTTGGTTTAATCTAAACACGACACTATATTTTTGTTGTAGTTATATATTTTCGTATCTATAGTTATAGATTTTCGTTTTTGTTGTAGTTATTGAAACTGTAGATATTCATTCATTAACATTGAGATAATAATCCTGAACGTGCAGCGAAGATCAGGCGACAATTTCTTCATTGTTCCATGGACCGGAGTTCATAGTACCAGTCACACCCCAGGCTCCGATTGAAAAAAAAAACTTTTTACTTATTTATTATTATCTCAGTTTGACTTTAAAGGTGTTAGGTACTCTTTATTGTAAACGAGGCAACCGACTGCAAAAAACCTACCGCCCATTTATCTCATATGAAAATTTGTTCATAAAATATGAGTAGAACACGTTTGAAACATTTAAACAGTGAACAAAAAGTCAGCCTGTATAATAGTTAAATATGACATAACATTATTGCATTTTAGAGAAACAATTTTATCATTATTAAATGAGCATTAAAGTTAAAAGACAATTATTTACATGAATAACTTAAACCACGCGCCGCTAGTGGGCGAGTTTATAGGCCGGAGTTATTTGTCGAAAATACGAGTTTTATGAGGGGTAAAGCAGATTCCTAAACTTTATGCCCCCACTCGCCGAGTTAACTTCGTTTTACGGGCCAAAGTCCATTCCGGTTTCGGTGTAACCTGTCCTGCTTTTGGGACAGTGTGCTCATTTGATTTTATGTTGGAATCATTAAATTTTATATTTCCATAATGGGGAGGCTGCGGCGCTAATGTGTTTTGGTCACATTTGTCTGGTCAGGAGTTTAATTATAGTATTTATATAAAGTTTTATTATATCATCTTCAACACTAGTCCAAATATATTCTAACAATATGACCCTGCCTCGTACACCAAACGTCGTGGGTTCGATCTCACCGTAACACTTGTGTTTATGGTTCAATAAAATATTTGAGTATTATATTTGAAATACCTCTGTTTTCTTATAACCGTAATACAAGTTAATAACACACTTAAAAATTTAATCTCGTATTCAGGCGGGACACGGGTGTTGCAAAAGATTGCTATAATAAATATTAACTATCCGTAACACAAGTATGTAATCAGATCAATGTATTAGGTAGAAATGTATTTATCATTACTATTAACTTCCTTTACGTTATATTCTGTATTTTTTTTATGTGATAGGTGGAAGACGAACAGACGGATCACCTGATGGTAAGCAATTGCCGCCGCCCATGAACACCCGCGACACAAGTGGATTTATTTTGAAATAAATTTATTTGTTTAGTGTGATTTAAATTTAAGTTTTTTGATAAAATATTTTAAAAGCTATCTATGTATGTTTGAATGTACCATACACTATTTTTCACATTGTTTTAAATTCACGTAAGTAAAACAGTTTAATAACCATACAATTTTTTTCTCTACAAAAAACACTAGTGGTGTTTGAAATATTTTTTTTAATGGCTGCTATTGCGTTTGCTTATACCAAACACATTTTTTAAACTCTGCCAATGTCGAGTGTTTAACGAGACACGTTTTAAAAGAAAATTGACCGGTATGGATGAGATTGAATTCTTCAGGATATTATTTTAATTTGAGTTCTTACACCACCTAAAACAGAAAAGATACAACAAAACGTACAAACAAACACATAGACGGCACAAAATGTTAAGTGGGAGTTTCTTTTAAAGTGTATATGTAATAATAATAATAATAATAAATAAAAAAGTCAAGTCCAAAAGTCCGGGACATAATTGCCCGTGGTTATGGAACAACTGACAAACATAATAAATAATAAATATTACACAACATCACATACATTGATCTGACTCCGAGTTAAGTAGCTCAAGCACCTGTGTTACGCATATCAGAATCAACTGTGGGATTACAAATATATACATATTATAATGCTTTTCTTTTGTAAATACATACTTATAATACATAGCAAACACCCAGACCAATACAAACAAGCATGTTCATGCACACAAATGTTTGTACTGTGCGGGTATCGAACCCGCAACCCTTGTATCAGAGGCAGCGTGCACTACCACTGTTCCAATCGCGTCGTAATGTAAGTTATGGCCTGCAGTATGTCACAAGTCAGAAAAATTGACAGTTTTTCAATCGACATCCCTAACCACCACAGCATCATCGCCACTAGATTTAGAACCTATAGAACATATTTCATACTTCATTTATGAAAACCGTACAACATTATACCCACTCCGTTGAGCAAACAAAAGCATACTTACTTACGTACTTAGCATAACAAGCAACCCACCGTAACATAAAAGCTATTGGAGTGATAAATAAATGTTATTACACTATTCCATTGAGGCAGGCCCGGATTAAGGCTGCGGGAAGGCTTGGCTGTGTACCAGTTCTGTGACGTCACAGTTTTTGTTTCGAGAAGTTATTAGAATGTTTCGAGGAATAAAAAAATAGTTATCAAACTAGTTTCCGCCAGTTATTCTCTTTTAGGTGAATTACTTTGTTACCCTCGTTTGCTAACTTTGAGAAGGATGATATGCGTGCTAATAGACTGTCCAGTATAAATAAATAAAATTCATTTATGTCAGACACAGGTCTACATGGGTTAGCAATAATTTTACCCTTATTTACAATACGGGTTATATTTATTTATTTATGTACAAGTAAAGCGCTTTCAAATGATACCAAACACGGCATATTTATCATAACTTTATTTTTTTACTCTGTATGTTTTGTCCGCTAGAGGGCGCCACATTAGATTTTGTGTAACCTCATATTGCCTATAACCAGCGAACAATTAAGACGCTTATAATGATATGTCATTTGTCGAATGTTTAGTCTGATAAATAGTTTAGAAGTTACGTGGAAACAGATGAACATACATACATACATACATACATACATACATACATAGCCTGTCAAAATCATAACCCTCCTTATGCTTTGCCGTAGTCGCGTAAAAATAGGTACGGAAACAGATTATAGTCAATATTACAACCATGTAGTTAGTACAATATTAATTTAACGAGACAGTAACCTTTAAATAGCATACACAGCATGATTTATTAAATTATATACCTAAAGCTACTCTACTACACAAAGTTAAAATCCAAAGTAAAATTAAAAAAAAACATAAGCTATGATGTTTTTGATGTTACCAGCTCAGCCTTAACTAAGTTGGTAACAGTACTCTTGTACCGATAGTTTATTTTAGTATCTTTGACGAGATGGACGCGGGTCGAGTCCAGCATGATAGCACAGTCCGTGTCCAGTCTCCTCGCAAACCTCCTCAGGGGACTGTTGGAGTTGCCCTATGCACTATGGATGCACAAGGCCGTACAAAGTGGAGGAGTGGAAGTAGGAAAGCGGACCCTGGGCTCCGAAGCGTCAGCTTGCGACGCAACTGGGACAAAAAGCTAAGATGATGATGCTAACTTTGGGAACTGCACAAGAATCGACTTTTATAGCGATGTAAGTTCAATTCCAAGAAAGTGTCATTCTAAATGGGAGATATAGTTTAACTATGAATGGATTTTTTCAAATCTACCTATAGTCCGCGCCACGTAAGAAGTGCCGCGGCAAATCACGGAACTAAAATTTGAGATTCCTTATGTATATGAACATAAGGCTCTAATCTGAATATTGATGGCGATTTTACGGGACTTTTTTTGGTGGCGCGGACTCTATTTGCGTATTTTATCATTAGCTCGGCTGTGAGGGTACATCAGGGGGAAACCTACACGTTTCGGACAGTTTCTGAAGCCGAAATTGTATATTTAAGTACAGGACAGTTATTGAGGTTTTTTTATGAGAAAGGGAGGCAAACAAGCAAGCGAGTCACCTGATGTTAAGAGATCACCGCCGCCCATGGACTTTAGTCAAACCAGAGGGAGTGAAGATGCGTTGCGATTGAGAAAAAGATTTCCGCAGTAATGCAATGGCTAGTAAATCAGACTTGAAAGTTACGGCTGCGTTTGAAGGGGACTGAACCACCCTCTTTAACTCGGGCTAAAGTTTATTCCCAGATTATTTATGTGTCCCAGAGATCAAGCGTAGAATCGCTATGGCTAAAGGTGCGTTGACACGTCTCCAAAATATATGGAAAAGCCGCGGAATAAGCTGCATGACAAAAACAGGCCTAGTCAAAGCCTTAATATTTCCTATCTGCCTTTACGGGGTAGAAACATGGACAATACGAGAAAGAGAGAGACAGAGAATAGATGCATGTGAAATGTGGTGCTGGAGGCGTATCCTCCGAATACCTTGGACGGCTAAACGCACAAATTTTTCTGTTCTCTCCCAACTTGACATAAGAACCCGACTGTCGAGCGTATGTCTACAACGCATACATTCGGCCACATAATGCGAAGAGGGGATGATAGTTCTAAAAAACTGGTCATTGTTGGCAACACTGAAGGCAAAAGATCACAAAGCCGATCATCAACACGATCATCATCATCATCATCATTTCCTCCCCCAATGTTCTCCACACAGATCGGTCCTGTGCCGCCCGCATCCAATGGATTCCCGCGATCTTCACCAGATCGTCGGTCCACCTTGAAGGAGGCCTGCCACGGCTGCGACTTCCTGTACGTCGCCCCCACTCGAGGACCTTTTCGCCCCAACGGCCGTCTGTTCTTTTGGCTATGTGCCCATTGCCACTTAAGGCATGCAATCCTTTGGGCTATACCTTACTTCTCCAGCGGATCTCATCATTTCTGATACGATCACTCAGGGAGAATCCGAGCATAGCCCTCTCCATTTCTCTCTGGGTGACTTTGAGCCTCCTTAATCGGCACATTGTAAGCGGCCATGCTTCGGTTCCGTATGTCACCACTGGCAACACACACGCATTGAAGACTTTCGTATTGAGATACTGCGGTAGATCTGCCGAAAATATGCTGCGTAGCTTCCCGAACGCGACCCAGCCGAGTTGGATTCGTCGATCGACCTATTTCTGGAAGTTGTACTTACCAAGCTGGACTTTTTGTCCGAGGTAGATGTACTCGTCTACAACTTCCAGTGTAGAGCTTCCAACCTTTAAAAGAGTGGGTAAGACATGGGAATTAGACATAATTTCAACACGATGGTCTGACCAAATAGAAGGAGCTACATCCCTACCAAAGTTCTACGACGTGGTGAAGGCTACTTCCAATCGGAACCAATGGAGAAAGTTTGTTTGGTTGATGAGTCTCAGTGACCACGATCCTCAGTAATGAGGGACCGACTAGAGAGAGAGAGAAACTTTATTCCTGATTTTTAAATCTGTAAACTAATTGGCAGTGTCCGCCAGAGTCTGAAAGATTGGAGCCATTTGGCATTCGTACCTAAAATCCTGATCCCCGGTTAGTTGTGTCACATTGGTTTACTTACACGCTTTCCAATATTTCCAGATTCGTTCGTGTGAGGTTAGATGCTTGTCTCTAAATCTATTCATCGAATTAGAAACCTTAACCTATAGACATAAGGAGACAGGCAAATACCTTCGTTAAACTCCGCTGTTTTGTTATTTGAGTGGGGTTTAAAATTAGGACTAACAGCACTAAGAACGAGTGGCTAAGGCTGCGTTGCCACTGAAGCGGAGCGGGGCGGAGCGGAGCGGAGAAGTGTGGCGAAAAGTGGTGAGTGTTTCCACTGGAGCGAAGTGGAGCGGAGAGGGCTCTGGATATACTGCGACTATACACAATTTTCCGCGACGCACCACCCCGCTGTTCTCAGCTGTCCTCCGCTACGTGCCGCTCCTTACCGCTCCGCTTCTCTCCGCTCCGCTTCTCTCTGCTCCGCTCCTCTCCGCACCGCTCCGCCCTGCTCCGCTTCAATGGAAACGCAGCCTTAGGTAACGATATCTGGATTTAAGAGGTTGGTAGTTCAAACCCTAGTGGGCTGTAGGCTTTTTTAGGTTCGACCGCACTACAGAGTCGCATCGCGATGCACGCAAAATATATTTTTTATGAAATTGGATGGTACATATCGCATTCGAGAAGCGTGGCGCGCGCACGTCGTGTCGCTGCGCGGCACGGCAGATTTGGCTCTCGTCTCGACGCATCGTGTGGTTTACTTATATATTTAGGTACACCTCACGGTGCGTCTCACATCCTCATCGTGAAACAGAAATTCACTTGGTAACGCGCAAAGTCCGTTCCTCATTGTCCATTAATTTATTCCCGATGCCTCGACCGGAGCATAATTTTCTAATACGGGCCCGGAATTTCGAGGCAACGGAACACCCTATTTACGTTTAATGATTTATTTCGAAGTAAAATCGATAAATAAACATAGCCCGTTTATCCTAGGAATAGGGATGTCGCTTTAAAGAAAGAAGAATGAAAATATTTATTATCATAGATACAGTCAATTTTCAGTCAACACAGAACTTAGCCGCTGGTTTTCTGTGAGGCCGTGGTATCACTCCGGTCAAGCCGGCCCATTCATGCCGATGTATGGCTCTCCCATGAAAATGAGTGAAACCAATATCCAGACACGAAGTGAGAGGCGGGCCACTAGTCAATGCAGAAGTTCGTACACATGATCGAGTACCATTGAAGTGAGTGTGTGATATTGTATCAGTGAAAAGCAGTCGGCAACTTCAACGGAGGACAGAAAGTGCCCATACTGTACGTATGTAGTACTCATTATTTTACTATGTTAAAGTGGTTTGTTGTTGCGGCTCGGCTCTTGCATGGGGTCATTTTAGCGGTAAACGGTTACCGATTAGGTTTCGAAAATTGTATCGATATACTGACATCCCTACTGTGCGCAGAATTATGCAAATGAATTGCCCCTCTGCAAGCTTGCGAGCTTTTGCTAAATAAGGTGGTAATGATAACCACTTTGCGTAGGTAGAACGTGCTGAATTTCAAATTTGTCTATGGAAATTGCTTTTATTTTATCGATAGCTGTTTCGTAGCCACGAAACAGCTATCGATAAAATAAAAGCAATTTACAGCCGTAAGGTAGGGACTTCTATCAAGTTATAGTGGTTGTAATTATTGTACGCCCGCTGCCTACATCACGTGCTATAAATAGTCTACGCACACTTATTTATTTATTTATTGTTAGCTTGTACTGTCTCACTGGCAAAGGCCTCCCTACCCACCTTCCAACGTTTTCGGTCACGAGCCACAGTCGTCCAATGGGCATCGAATTCGTCCATCCAGCTTCTTACATGCTTAAGTTCAATCTCAGCATGGTTCACCATGAGACAGAGAATGAATATTATAAATGCGTGCGAGAGGGAAACGATACGGTATACTGCCTAACTCATAGATCAACAGACTCTTCGATATCAATTCGTTCGTCTATTTATTTGGGGTCTGAGATGAGATGAGACTGTTCTTTAAGGCGACGGGTAGGGCACACTATTGATTTAAATGGTTAGCTACTAAACCAGATCTATTTTAAACAATTTCGGAGCGGGAGTCTCTATGCAAACATTTATACTATTTATTTTATATGTTTTTGCACTTCAAATTTCGATTAACGTAGCCGTTTTTGGCGGCAATTCGAATTCCGAGGACAAGAGCAGACCCAAAAGTTAAGTAGAAATGTTAAATAAGTAGTATAAATATTTTCCGATAGGCTGCAGTTTCGGAATTGTTTAAAAGATATATTTAATAAGGTTTCGTTGCTAACAATATAAATCAATTAGCGTCGCTAGTGTGCCCTACCAGTCACCTTAAAAAAAATCGCTTATTAATTCTAATCCAATTCCACTTATTTGAACTTGCTAAAAAGCAAAAATCAAGCCCGAAATCTATTCCAATATTCGTATCAAAATCAACGTTTCAATATTAGTCCCTATTGTACGGACGCAGCCGTGTTTGCCTTTGAAGCGGCGAACTGAATGTGAAACTAATGATAGCCTTTCATATTTATTATTACTCGTAACATCGAATCTCACGTGACCTACATTCTTTGTAGGCTGATATTGCTGTATCGTAGCTCAAATATGTTGTTGATCCTATTAGTTTAAATAGGAATGGGATTATGTAGATTATACAACGTGTTTATGACGAATTTATATAACTTTAAGAGTATTACATATACATAAAAGCAAAGTAGGCGAGGTTGCGAAACAGATCTTGAAGTTGAAGTGGGAGTAGGCAGGTCATGGCGCCCGAAAACATGGCTCGTGGTGCAAGGCAGTTGTAGAGGGGAGACCTTGGGGCGAGAAACGCCCAAGAGGAAGACCCCAAATGCGTTGGTGCGACGACATCAAAAGGCTAGCAGGAACAAAGTGGATAGAAACTGCCCAAGATCGACAAAAACTGAAGGA
Organism: Marasmia exigua; assembly: GCA_019059595.1. Classification (NCBI taxonomy): domain Eukaryota; kingdom Metazoa; phylum Arthropoda; class Insecta; order Lepidoptera; family Crambidae; genus Marasmia; species Marasmia exigua. The sequence goes on along the minus strand of CM032480.1, from coordinate 12,532,992 downwards.
GGCCTACACCCTAGAGGTTGAAAATGGCTAAAGAAAAAGTTCAGGACTTAGGAAGTCTGGTAATTACAATGAAGCTACTTCCGTATGTAACATACTAACTTTTTTTTGTCGCAGTGGAAATGCAGCCAGCTCGCAGTGCAATGGGCTGACGTAGTCGCCTTTCAGCGGCGCCTTACGCACACCCGTCCGTTGGGAGACGGACGGGTAGTGTCGGGCTCTCCCATGACTGGGGTTTCACCTAATGTAACTAATGGGCAAGAGCTCCTGTAGGAAACCCCACACCCACACCTGCTGGCTGCAAGGCGAGGAGAAGAGGTGAACCCACAGGCTTCAAAAGATTGCCCCATCTAGTCGGCTCCACGGCTGGCTGCGCTGGATTGCGCAGACGGTCGGTGAACAAAAAGGCGGGGTTGCCAGTCCGGACCGGCCAAGCCAAAAGGGTCCCCCACGCGCAGGTGGGAATAGTGCTCTGCCCCTGTGAAAACGGGGGGTAGCGCACCAGAGTTTGGGGGGGACGTCAAAAAGTGTCCCGCCGGAGAACCGCCGCACCCAGACACAGCCTCCCCCAGGTCTAACAACAAACAGGCGCGTTCGGCGACCAGTTTCGCGAAGGTACCGGCCCGGCCCACGCCACAGCGCCCGAGACCGGGTGGCCAAGAAGCCAGACTCCTCTAGCAGCCCTATTGCGACTATGCCGCCAAAAGAAACACCGGTCGTCAGACCCTCGGTGAGACAAATGATGGCGCCGTAGCGAGGTGCGCTTCGGCGCGGTTGCAAGACGTGGCCGGTCCACCGGCTGTGCATCCGTCGGCCTTCGGGTAGCAAACCACCGCAGTGAGATCACTATTGATTACTAGCGGGGCCGTACCCGAATCCCCATGCAACATACTACCTTCGTAACTCTTTAGCAGGGGAAACAGACCAACTGAATCAGGGTTCCACGTCTCAGAAACCATCCGAAACTTGCAAATTTCAACGATGTTTTCCCTTACCGCCGAATTAATGTTAATACGCACATAGATTAGAAAACTCCATAGATGCATGCTTGGATTCAAACCACGACCAGAATACATGGAATATACATGGAAAGCGCGTCCTAATCCATTTTCCTACCATCGCTCTATGATGGGATGATGATGTTTTATTTCCACCACCCACCAAAAGTTAGATACCCACCCATGTACCTAAGTGTGCCTAAATTTATTTCTCAAATCTAGATCTAAGTAGATATTTCATTAATTCTGACTTTATAACTCAAAGGGAAAGCAATAAAAGGAGAGAGCTTTCCTTTTGATATATGAATCCTTAGAAATAATTATTAAATATATACTTTAGGTTTTTTCAATTGGCAAAAACGGTTTCAATTTATTTATTTATTTTTAAGGGAAACAAATATTCTTTTGATAATTTATAAATAACATCAATATATATATAGAACCTGTAACAGCAAAGTTTCAGTAGATATATAAAATAAGTGAATCTCTCTTTAGTCAAAGTTAATAATGACATCGACTTGTTTTACACCGCAGTAAACAAACTCAACCGCTTGTTCAGTGACAATTAATATTTGTAATTTGTATTTGTACGTAGCTTTTTGGCTAAACATTCCAGGCTAAATTCCTTTTCTTTTTGTATTGTATTTATCTATAGGATTATTACGTCGTCTCATCATAATCATTTCAGTCAATAGACGTCCACTCCTGGACATAGGCCTTCCCCAATGTTCTCCACACAGATCGGTCCTGTGCTACCCGCATCGATCGTCGGTCCACCTTGTGGGGGCCTGCCACGGCTGCGACTTATTGTACGTGGCCTCCACTCGAGGACCTTTCCGCCCCAACGGCCGTCTGTTCTCCTCGCCTATTACATCGTCTATTGTTACTGATTCCATACCTTCTTACCTATTTATGGAAACTTTTAATTGGCCGTCAGTAACATGTTGAAATGTTTGAAAGTTTAAGTAATAATTTAATATACCTAGCTGAAAGTTTTCCTTAACTGTAAAAAATAAAAACACAATATAGTAGGTAGGTAGTTTATGTCTACAAAATAGTTTTTGATTAATATACTAGTGTAACGCCCTGTTGGTGTAGTGGTTTAAGTACCGGGCCGTGATCTCAGGGTCCTAGGTTCGATTCCCGGGTCGAGCGAAAAGTATGTTTCGAATGTTACATAGCTCGGGTTTGTGATCCCCAATCCGCTTTAGGCAAGCGTGGTGATTAAGCCTTATCCCATCATAGTAGCGATAACTTGATTTCTATGATGGGACAGTGGGACAGTTTATAGGCTGATTAAAAAAAAATAGTGTAACGCGAAAGGGTTGATACTCGGAGCCGCACTCCCAATTTTAACTTCCCACATTTGATGCATCCCGCCATTCGCTCTCGCCAATATTCAGCGCCCGCCTTAGCTCGACAGAGGGCGCTAGCCCGTCCGCCTATGGCCATGACGCGCGTGTTTCGACTCTCTCGTGTACTTATTGTATATCTATTGTTTTTGTGTTCTTTTGTTTTGTTTCTTTCTTTCATTATATTGCACGTTTACCAAATCATACCTACGAACTTCTTTCACGCCCTGAGATACCCATCAATCACATCAACACCTATTTACACTAGTTCCTGTTCGATTGGTACAGGGTTTATAATCAACAATGAATAAGATTCAAAATCTTATCTTTCAGACATCTTTTAGGCAAATGCGTATCATCCTAGACCTTATCGTCGCTTGATATGGAGAAAAGATACCTAAATTCAAAACTGCGTTTACGATTTCCCTTCAAAGTTGGGAGGAAGAAATGTCGCAGCAATATGATAAATATACAAACGAGGCAAGCCCTGTAAACGGCGCTGAGCTCTCGGCAAAAGGACTTGGAAGCCTCGAGCCTCGTACATCACTAGGGTAAAGTGGTTCCAAAAACCCGCAAAGGACCGCGATTAGAGAAACTTGCCGTATAAGCGACTCTTTGAGCACGCACCAGTATTTTCATACTAAAACCCTTTGAGGAAATGTTTAAAATTCTGACGTGATTCTTAGTAGCTTTGCTGAAACGTTGACGAAAAAATTGCATATACGAGTATTGGAGGCGGCTTGCACGAACAAATACAATCTAGGTAAAAGTCGGTTTAAGCAGAACTAGGTAAAATATAATATAATGGTGTTGTTGCAATCGCTTCCCATGGTGATCCGTCTGCTCGTTTGCCACCTATCACATAAAAAAGAAATGGATGGCGCTAAATCTCAATTACATTGCACAAGTATTTCGGCTTTTGCGCTTACCTACCTATACCTAAGCCTCGTCTTGGTCTGTAGAATTTACCATTTTATAAGTTGTATGAATGTTTTAATTTTATCTAAGTGCTTCCTGCCCTTTGAATTTAACAAAACTAAGGGAAAATTATAAGTCTCTCAGGCCAAAACACAGTGTTTTTAATAAAAATGTAATTAGGAAATACTCTTTAAAGGAAGGAAATGTTACCTTTTTTTCGATAATTAAAATTACTTTTGCTGAAACAGAAACCGTAATTAATAAACGAGATAAAATGTAACAAAAAAAAATATTACCCAGCCTGTTTATATTTTTTAAAGAGGCTGGGTTATTTTTTGCTAGATGCCACAAAAATAATTCAATTGTTTATCATCGCTCTTATGATTTGTGCACATTACAACCAAAAAAGATGATGTTCTAACCATTTTGTGCAATAAAGTATATCTATCTATTTGTAACTCTACTCACTCTAGAGTGAGTATATATATATATATATATATATATATATATATGTGTGTGTGTGTGTGTGTGTGTGTGTGTGTGTGTGTGTGTGTGTTTGTGTGTATTCTATACACGTCTTGGACCAGTGCGTCTTTCCGTTAGGTATACTACAATGATCTTAAATTAAATTTGGTAAAAGGGAGTTATGGTCATGACTTACGGTGCCGAGACGTGGACACTCACGGCTGGACTAGTCCACCGGTTCAAAGTCGCTCAAAGAGCTATGGAAAAGGCTATGTTCGGAGTATCTCTGAAGGACCGCATCAGAAATGATGTAATCCGACAGAGAACCAGAGTCACCGACATAGCCTACCGAATTAGCAAACTGAAGTGGCAGTGGTCTGGTCATATTAGCCGCAGAACTGACAGCCGTTGGAGCCGCAAAGTCCTTGAGTGGAGACCGCGACTCGGTAAGCGTAGTGTAGGACGCCCTGCGACAAGATGGGATGATGACATTCGAAGAAGAAGGCTGGCTGGTGTGGGCTGGATGAGAGTGGCCGAAAATCGGGAGCAGTGGCGTGCATTATGGGAGACCTATGTCCAGCAGTGGACGAGTGTGGGTTGCTGATGAATGATTCTATACACGTTGGTCAGGTAGTGTCACGATGGTTCGACGACATCACCAAGATCGTAGATCGTGGGGACTACATACTACCAAGCACGTAAAGACCGGCTTCATTTCCGTGAAGGAAAAGAGGCCTATACTCAGCAGGGCGGGCTACTACCGGGCTGATGATGATGATGATACTCGTATCACTTTGGTAGTGTAAAAAGTAACGTAAAGTATCAGCCTACAAACTGTCCCACTGCAGGGCAAAGGCCTCCATCATAGAATTCAAGTTATCGCTACTATGATGGGATTAGGCTTAATCACCATGCTTGCCAAATGCGGATTGGTGATCACAAACCCGAGCTATGTTCGAAAAATTCACAACATACTTTTCGCTCGACCCGGAAATCGAACCCAGGACCCCGAGATCGCAGCCCGGTACTTAAACCACTAGACCAACAGGGCGTTATGTCCCAAAACACCGCACTCGACTCTACGGTACATAATGCACCTCAAACCGCCGGAGACAGAAACAAATGGAGGAAACCCATACGACACAAAGTGATGCAGAAGGGAAATCATCGCCCTCAGTACTGAGGAATACGACACAAGGAGGAGTTCCCAAAATAGAGATTTGATCAAATCCTTAAGTGCTATTTAAAAATTTCTCTCAACTGATTTGTGGATGAAAGTGTTGACTTTTTAACAATGAGTAATGACTGTTGAGTCATCACTCATTGTTCAGGGAAATGACTAAAAATATTCTTAACACTAAGCGATTTGTTCAAATCTCTATATTTATCATATTGCTGCGACATTTCTTCCTCCCAATTTTGAAGGGAAATCGTAAACGCAGTTTAGAATTTAGGTATCTTTTCTCCATATCAAGCGACGATAAGGTCTAGGATGATACGCATTTGCCTAAAAGATGTCTGAAAGATAAGATTTTAGGCAAATGTGTATCATCCTAGACCTTATCGTCGCTTGATATGGAGAAAAGATACCTAAATTCTAAACTGCGTTTACGATTTCCCTTCAAAATTGGGAGGAAGAAATGTCGCAGCAATATGATAAATATAGAGATTTGAACAAATCGCTTAGTGTTAAGAATATTTTTAGTCATTTCCCTGAACAATGAGTGATGACTCAACAGTCATTACTCATTGTTAAAAAGTCAACACTTTCATCCACAAATCAGTTGAGAGAAATTTTTAAATAGCACTTAAGGATTTGATCAAATCTCTATTTTGGGAACTCCTCCTTGTGTCGTATTCCTCAGTACTGAGGGCGATGATTTCCCTTCTGCATCACTTTGTGTCGTATGGGTTTCCTCCATTTGTTTCTGTCTCCGGCGGTTTGAGGTGCATTATGTACCGTAGAGTCGAGTGCGGTGTTTTGGGACATAACGCCCTGTTGGTCTAGTGGTTTAAGTACCGGGCTGCGATCTCGGGGTCCTGGGTTCGATTTCCGGGTCGAGCGAAAAGTATGTTGTGAATTTTTCGAACATAGCTCGGGTTTGTGATCACCAATCCGCATTTGGCAAGCATGGTGATTAAGCCTAATCCCATCATAGTAGCGATAACTTGAATTCTATGATGGAGGCCTTTGCCCTGCAGTGGGACAGTTTGTAGGCTGATACTTTACGTTACTTTTTACACTACCAAAGTGATACGAGTATCATCATCATCATCAGCCCGGTAGTAGCCCGCCCTGCTGAGTATAGGCCTCTTTTCCTTCACGGAAATGAAGCCGGTCTTTACGTGCTTGGTAGTATGTAGTCCCCACGATCTACGATCTTGGTGATGTCGTCGAACCATCGTGACACTACCTGACCAACGTGTATAGAATCATTCATCAGCAACCCACACTCGTCCACTGCTGGACATAGGTCTCCCATAATGCACGCCACTGCTCCCGATTTTCGGCCACTCTCATCCAGCCCACACCAGCCAGCCTTCTTCTTCGAATGTCATCATCCCATCTTGTCGCAGGGCGTCCTACACTACGCTTACCGAGTCGCGGTCTCCACTCAAGGACTTTGCGGCTCCAACGGCTGTCAGTTCTGCGGCTAATATGACCAGACCACTGCCACTTCAGTTTGCTAATTCGGTAGGCTATGTCGGTGACTCTGGTTCTCTGTCGGATTACATCATTTCTGATGCGGTCCTTCAGAGATACTCCGAACATAGCCTTTTCCATAGCTCTTTGAGCGACTTTGAACCGGTGGACTAGTCCAGCCGTGAGTGTCCACGTCTCGGCACCGTAAGTCATGACCATAACTCCCTTTTACCAAATTTAATTTAAGATCATTGTAGTATACCTAACGGAAAGACGCACTGGTCCAAGACGTGTATAGAATACACACAAACACACACACACACACACACACACACACACACACACACACACACACATATATATATATATATATATATATATATATATACTCACTCTAGAGTGAGTAGAGTTACAAATAGATAGATATACTTTATTGCACAAAATGGTTAGAACATCATCTTTTTTGGTTGTAATGTGCACAAATCATAAGAGCGATGATAAACAATTGAATTATTTTTGTGGCATCTAGCAAAAAATAACCCAGCCTCTTTAAAAAATATAAACAGGCTGGGTAATATTTTTTTTTTGTTACATTTTATCTCGTTTATTAATTACGGTTTCTGTTTCAGCAAAAGTAATTTTAATTATCGAAAAAAAAGCTAACATTTCCTTCCTTTAAAGAGTATTTCCTTAATTACATTTTTTATTAAAAACACTGTTTTTTGGCCTGAGAGACTTATAATTTTCCCTTAGTTTTGTTAAATTCAAAGGGCAGGAAGCACTTAGATAAAATTAAAACATTCATACAACTTATAAAAAGGTAAATTCTACAGACCAAGACGAGGCTTAGGTATAGGTAGGTAAGCGCAAAAGCCGAAATACTTGTGCAATGTAATCGAGATTTAGCGCCATCCATTTCTTTTTTATGATAGGTGGCAGACGAGCAGACGGATCACCTGATGGTAAGCGATTGCAACAGCATTTCATTACATTTTACCTAGTTCTGCTTAAACCGACTTTTACTTAGATTGTATTTGTTCGTGCAATTACTCGTATAAGCAATTTTTTCGTCAAAGTTTCAGCAAAGCTACTAAGAATCACGTCAGAATTTTAAACATTTCCTCAAAGGGTTTTAGTATGAAAATACTGGTGCGTGCTCAAAGAGTCGCTTATACGGCAAGTTTCTCTAATCGCGGTCCTTTGCGGATTTTTGGAACCACTTTACCCTAGTGATGTACGAGGCTCGTGGCTTCCGAGTCCTTTTGCCGAGAGCTCAGCGTCGTTTACAGGGCTTGCCTCGTGATGAAGCTGGACGACTCGTTAGTCTTTTTTAGAGTATGAGCCTTTTTCGGAGCTCGCCTCGTTTGTCAGAAGCTCAAGGTCTTTCGCAGAAAAGGAGCTTTTTTGAGACCTCGAGCCTTGTCGAAAGCTTGAGCCTTTTCGAAAGCTGGAGCCTTTTCGACGGCTCGAGCCTTTTCGAAAGCTAGAGCCTTTTCGAAAGCTCGGGCGTTTTAGAAAGCTCGAGCGCATTTGAAAGCTCGAGCCTTTTCGAAAACTAGAACCTTTTTGAAAGCTCGAGCCCACCCAGCGGTTCATATCTTGTTCTTATTCATAGTTGTGTGCGATGAACACTTGTGTTTGTTCAGTGTCTGGGTGTAATATATGTATTTAAGTATATATTTGTGTTCCTCTGTTGTCTGATATCTGTTACACAAGCGCTTAAGCTACTTAGTACGGAATCAGGTCAACCTATGAGATGTTGTGAGAATTATTATTATTTTTTTTTTTTTTTATATCTCTAATAGTCAGTCAGTCAGTCAGTCAAAACTTTGAATCTTATATACATAGATAATATAGCTTCATATATTACTTAGTTATCAAAGTCATAAACATAAACTTGAGATTTATTGAAGGCTTGCGTTAATTTTAAGGTTCGAGCTCTTTTGAAGCTCAAGCTCTTTTAAAGCCTCGAGTCATGGCTCAGAGAATTCGCAGCTCGGCTAAGCTCAGGGCACCGAGCCTACTGAGCTCACTGAGCCTTGCCATTCCGCCTCGAGGCTTCAAAAATAGGACTCGACGCTTCGAGACTTGTCTTGTACATCACTACTTTAACCCCATCGTACGTAATCACGAGTCAGTGATGCACGTAGTACGTCGTTCTTATACTCGAGTAATTTCAGTGCAATTGTTGAGTGATGATAGCTCAGTGGTACAGAACGCCTTCCATACGAGGAGACTGGGTACGAATCCGAGCATGCGCCTCTAAATTTTTTAAATCTATGTGCGTATTTCTACGTCGGGCCTACCACGGCTTCGACCTCCTGTACACAGTCTCCACTCGAGGGCATTTCTGCACCGGCCGTCTGATCTCCTCGCAATGTGCCCTGCCTATTGCCACTTAAGGCGTTCAATTCTTTGGGCTATGTCTTTGATCTTGGTTCTTCTGCGGATTTCATCATTCCTGATACGATCACGCAAGGAGACTCCGAACATAGCCCTTTCGATTGCTCTCTGGGTGACATTGTAATTGTAGGCGGCCACGTTTCGGTTCCATATGTCATTACTAATAATACACACGCATTGATGGCTTACGTCTTGAGGCACTGCGGCTGCGGTAGATGGGCCAAAAATATGCAGCGTAACTTCTCGAATGCTGCCCAGCCGAGTTGGATTCGTCGACCAACCTCTTTCTGGAAGTTGGACGTATCAAGTTGATATTTTGTTAAAGGATGTAATAATATAATACAAGTATAATATTGCAGTATTGCACCCGTGAATAGCCAGGGCTATTCCCTACGTCATTATAATGAATGAAATACTTACTCTATCGTTGCCGCGAGTATTTTCGTGTAGTGTAGTATTTATTTGTATAAGTAGATGGATATTTTATTCATGTCAGATTTCAGTATTTACACATTGGTGTTAGAAATTATTTTCAATTCCAATGGAATTACTAACGGAATAAATCTGTAGGTAATTTATTTATTTATTTATTTAACAAAAAAATGAAATATATTTTTATAAGCCTTGATATAGAATCATAAGCTGTAAATAAATAATAATGTAACTGTTTTTTCCGGAACAACTAATTAAGGTATTTAATTTAAAATTTCAATCCAGGCCACGACTTGTAATTTAATTGTTCTGAAAATGGGCTCAAACAAAATTATACTCTGATGACAATCAAAATTCATGGAGTAATTTGAAGCTTGTCCTCAATATTACTTAACAATTTCAAACGAAATGGGATAGAATTTCTCAGCACCTACTTAGGTATCTATTCATTCCTTTTCCACTCAATACGGATCGTTCAATTTGAAAAGGAGATAGGGACATTTTACATTCCGACTTTAATTTACAAACGCGTAAAATGATTATCGTGACTGTATCATAACGGGTAGCTTCGTGAGTAGAAGCCATTGGAAAATAAACGCCCGCAAGGAATATCTCAGATGCGTTGGAAAGACGACGCGAAGAGGGTTGCTGGCTTAGCCTCAATGCAAAAAGACAAATTCTGGAAATAATAGAAAATGCTAAATGATTCTGCTGTCAGTTACAACTGTATTCATGCTGCATTACTGACTGAATAACGTTTGTATCGCTGCAAAAAGGTGCAATGGAAAATGTCCCTTAGGGCCCCATTTACATTGAGACTTTTTCCAGCGATACAAATGAGCGTTAGAATCGAGACTGCATTGCGATTACATCGCTGCTTTTAGTAACGTAGATGTCACTTGTGACTATACCGATGCTACATATCTGACTGAATGGCGTTAGTATAGCTGCAAAAAGTCGCAATGTAAATGCCCCTAAAATAAAGAAACAAACAGAAATATAAACCGGGAATTCTCCAGCAATTACTGTGTTGCTTAAAAGGACGCTCTGACAATATCAGTAAGACGGGCGTAATCTACCGACACGTTTTAAAGCAAGTTTAAACTGGGATTAAGCGCGATCCAGCCTCTCTGGAACGTTTTGCTATTCGAGTGAAAAAGGTTGGTTGGGCTACAAGGAGAGCGTTTGGTGGCGAATTTTAATAGCGAAACTGTCCTTTATTCTATGTTGTATGTACTCGAAGGTGAAGACTAGTACCCGTATCATCTGATGGTAAACAATTGCCGTCGCTTATGTAGGTACTTATACACCTCTCAGTGTAAATGCACTTTGTTCAAGTTTGTTTGCATTTCGTGGTTTTTGTCGCCCAAATCGGAGGCTATACTCAGTGATTTATGAAAAAATAAGGGATAAAAAATGTGACAAAAAGCAAGAAAATGTAAGAAAATTCGTCTTGAAAACTACAGATTCCGCATCAATGTACCAGGAGCCCATAGTCGCTCAGTATACGTGACCAACCAAGAGCAACTCTGTACTCAGTACTCAGTCCATTGCCTGCGCATTCTACGCCTTTTTTGTTTATATTTCTTGCATTTAGCAGTAGGCACATACATTGACTTAGAACTCTTTCCCACTTGTCGAGTGTCGAATTCGTTTATTGATCGCATGTCAATATTGTTTGCAATTGACTCATGTAACCTGCTCTGCCACTGGAACTTCCGATTAATACCCGGATCTGACACCCGTCAATCGGGAACTCGTATTCCATGTGAGTGTAGTAACTTAGTTTACATCAAACCAATGCGTCACTTTCAAAAAAGAGGGAAACGGTAAAATTTTCAAAACCAGCTTTCAAAAACCACGAACTAAATAGTGTAAACATTTTAAACAGTACACTCGGGAAAAGTTGTTACCGAAGTCGGCGCCTTATCCCTGTTGAATAATTGAATTTACCTATTATAAGATTAATATCTAGGTAGTAAGTATTGGACGCCGACTTCGATAACATCTTTTCCCGAGTGTACTGTTTTAAAATGTTATCTGAAGTGTTAAAAATATTATTTTACTCTTTTTAGTTGTGGTTTTTAAAATTCGATTTTTTTTTCGTAGACCTATTTATTTTATTATTTTTAGTAACTCATTCTTCGGCAGCAATTGGCGGGGAAATCGCTGAACATAAATAACATAACATAACATAAAAAACATACATACATTCGAACATAGAACCTCCTCATTTTTTGAAGTCGGAAAATGTAGGAAAATCCGCGTTTAAAACTACAGATTTCGCATCAAATGTACCAGGGGCTCATAGCCGCTCAGAGCACGCGCCGTACTAATGGCCGCTCTGGACACGGCATTACTGTCCATCGTCGAGTCGTTCCACCAAATGCCTTTATTGTTCCTTTTTCTCAAACTTAATCCCTTTGGAAGTAGCCTACGCCGTTCCTTGTATTCCTCGTAATAAACTCAACGTCCCCCGAGTTGAAAATTAATTTTAATGGGGTGAATTTGTGTACTTTTAGTTAGCATCTGGATGCTAAATAGGACATTGAATTATTTTGTTGCTCGCTCGCTTCAAACCGACTAGGGATTAGAATTTTATGTAGGCAAAGGTGTTTTTATGAGTTTCACTAGTTTTACCTTCCGCCTTTCTTAAATTATGCGATGTTAAAACATAATCATTTAAAAATTTGCTGTTTGCGTGTGGTTTTTGTTAAATTTCAAAAATGATTGCAGTTATATGCAGTGTAAAATAAAAATCCGTTCTACGAGCTACTGTCAGTCGACGCCTATATCCAATAGTAAATTGTTAGACCGCCAATTTTGACGGAATTAATATAGTATCAGCCTGTATACTGTCTCACTGCAAGGCAAAGGCCTGCATCATAGAAATCAAGTTATCACTACTATGATGGGATTAGGCTTAATCACCACGCTTGCCAAATGTAAGCAAAATTGGTGATCACAAGCCCGAGCTATGTTCGAAAAATACGATACATACTTTTTGCTCGACCCAAGAATCGAACCTAGGACCCCGAGATCACGGCCCAGTATTTAAACTACTACAATAACGAGGCGTTATTGACTTTTGACATTGCATGTATAACCCTATCTAACAAAAATATCCCGGTGGCTTATCATGAATCACAAAAGCGGCTACTTTTGGCGTCAATCAATTTTTCGCGTACGAAAACGGACCCAACATTTGTGCATGGTTATTTAATAAATAGTATAAGTGGTTGCCTAGAGGTTGTAACCCAGAAATTGTTTAATATAGATTCAGTTTAGTAGCTAAAAATTAAAATCGATTGGCGTGGCTAGAGTGCCCTACCGACGGGTAGGGCAATGTCGGACCTTAAGGATATGTCGTTAAATATAAAAGAAGCAGTCGGCACATATTTTTCAGTTTGTAGCTCTTATTTTGCCGAGAAAAAGAGTAATCGTCACAACTTTGTTGCAATTTGTGCATGTTGAATTTTATTTTTTATTCAATTACACAGGCACTTAAACCTTATTACGTAATTGAAACACACAGTAACAAAACTTTCATATAAAATATGAAAACAAAACAAGATTATGAGTAACAGGATTAAAATAGATAATATGAAGTTAGCAAAAGTCACAGGTCTTTCACAGTCTCCCTTATAGAAAGTCTGGCATGTAGACATATACTGTGCCACGGATCCACAAACGAGGTCACAGAGGGTCTGGCGACCCAAGAGGGAATTGAAGGCGGTGTGCATGTAACATACATGGGACTACGCGCGTGCATGCGTGCAAACTAGTAAATGACGACGGATGTAATTTTTGGAATGTGTTATCGCCAATATTTAAATGTAGTGAACATCATCATCATCAGCCCATTTAAGTCCCCACTGCTGGGGCACGGGCCTCACTCAATCACATGAGGGGTAATTGCCATACTCACCACGCTTGGCAGACGGGTTGGCGAGGGTTTTGATATAAATGCAGAGTTTTCCTTCTCTGGGTGCTGATGATCATGCCAGCAGATTTACCTTAGTCGCCTTTTACGACACCTCGGTAAGAGTGAGGGTGGCCTATTCTACTCTGCCGGGGACCACACGGCCAATGTAGTGAACGCGGTGACAGAATCGGCTCTAAAAGCATGAAGATTTAGAACGCATCCTTTCCTGTTTCCGTATTCTTCCGCACCCCTCTCGCACCGCACTCTCTCGCTACCACTCGATCAACGCGTACGCAACGTCGCTCCCGACTCATGATATCCTGTCCTGGACATCGTCATTATACCCGTAAGTTTCCTTTGCGTTTACTAACAGAATGAATAGCCGCGAAAGTTCTTCTGTTACTTCTAGAATATACAATTTCACGAGAAACTGCTTTTTTTCGTCATTTAACAATGTTTTTTCTTTAGACAGCGCTAATAAAATGCAAACGATTTTATTGTATAATCGTCGCCAATGAAACAAACATAAAGGGACCCCTCTTTTTACAACCAAAAAAAGTTTTACAGCCCTTTGTGTATTATAAAAGGCGTTTCCTATACCGAGCAATAATTTAGAGTGGTTGGAAAAAATTGCAAAGTTCCTTTAAGTTTGGCCTTTGTTGTTCTCTGGTTCATTCTATAAAAAGACGATAGGAGTTACTTATAGTTATGGGAATTAGGCTCCAGGGTTATTTCTACTTTTTCTTTAGTGTAGGAAAAATAGTTCAGAGCTTTTTGTAAGATGGAGCTTGTAAAAAGCAGATGTAGCTTTTAAAGCAATCAACCAGATGGTTCGGCGTCGTTTCGGTGGATGTCACTTAAAAAACGTAATAGCGCAGTGATTTGAGCGCTATTTGAGACACAAATATATAGAGAGCCACGCTTCGGTATGAATGGGCCGGCTTAACCGGAGTGACAAGACAGCCTCACAGAAATCCAGCGTGAAGCAGCACTGTGCTGTGTTTCGCTGCGTGAGTGAGATTACTTAAACTGGTGTTGCGGGTGTCTATATGTGGCGACAATCGCTTACCATCAGGCGATCCGTCTGCTCGTTTGCCACCTATTACATAAAAAACAAACAGTGGAGTAAAAACTGTACTGCCAGCTTTTTGAACCATCAATACTATGCTACTTATGAATGAATGTCACAATTTATACCGATTTTTTTTCTTTGCAGGTAAACAGTTGATCAAATCAAATTCAAAATGGTTTGAAAGTCGGTTATGAACTACATTCACCGTGTGTCCATGGTAAGTAACCTCGTTTCATCATTTTAGCCAATAGACGTCCACTGCTGGACATAGCCTCCCCCAATGTTCTCCACACAGATCGGTCCTGTGCCGTCCCCATCTAATTGATTCCCGCGATCTTCACCAGATCGTCGGTCTACCTTGTGGGGGGCCTGCCACGGCTGCGACTTCCTGTACGTGGCCTCCACTTAAGGACTTTTCCGCCTCGCTATGTGCCCTGCCCATTGCCACTTGAGGCATGCAATCCTTTGGGCTATGTCTGTGACCTTAGTTCTCCTTGCGGATCTGATCATTTCTGATACGATCACGCAGGGAGACTCCGAGCATAGCCCTCTCCATTGCTCTTTGGGTGCCTCGTTTCGTGAGCAAAAAAATCTAAATGACTTTAAATTCAAATTCAAATAATTCTTTATTTGCATAGGCTTGTATACAGCTCTTACAAATCATCATACATGAAAAATATAAATTATGACTATGTGTTACATGTAATTAAACATGCATGAGGGTACCAAAGGCTCAATCCGGGGGATAGGGGGGGTTTAAAGGTTGGCAGCGCACATGTGACTCCACTGGTGTCGCGGGTGTCCATGGGCGGCGGCAATTGCTTACCATCAGGTGATCCGTCTGTTCATCTGCCTACCTATTATATAAAAAAATAATAATAATAATGTCGATACAAAAAATATATTAAGAAATGTATAAATATAGATAGATAGATATACTTTATAGTACAAAAAAACACAACTTAACAAAACTAGGCATTACAGAAACTTAATGTGATTTTACCACCGGAAACGGAAAGATGATTCTGATTGATATGTTGATTCTAAGCTTGTGATCGCTCCACAATCTGGGTGTGAGTGTGGAGTGATCACAAGTTTAGAATGTCAAAGAATGTGTGAATGTCACAGAAACTCAACTGTACCTAATTTGAACCAGACGTTACGACTGAATTGGAGTTTCCCTCAGTTTCACACGCTCTGTGTGTCTCCTTTGTTTGGATGCGACAGGTATATTCACGTTTGTTATGAAACGGCTTCGAATTCCCTATTCAAAGGAATTCAGCCACTCTACATGTCAGTTCTTGCCACTCACTTATGTCACATTTAGTTCAGTATTTAATTTAGTTCACTTGATATTTAAACTAGTGAGTAATATAAAAGAAAATGAAAAGGTAGAATTGGAAATTAAAACAGCTACATGACTGATTTGAAAAATAAAAACGCCCAGTGCCATTTTGATTCATCATCATCATCCCATTTAAGTCCCCACTGCTAGGGCACGGGCCTCCCTCAATCACATGAGGGGTAATTGCCATACTCACCACGCTTGGCAGACGGGTTGGCGAGGGTTTTGATACAAATGCAGAGTTTTCCTTCTCTGGGTGCTGATGATCATGCCAGCAGCTTTACCTTAGTCGCCTTTTACGACACCTCGGTAAGAGTGAGGGTGGCCTATTCTACTCTGCCGGGGACCACACGGCGAATTGATTTACTCCTTCTTATTTTTTGTATAAATGTTATATTTGGAATGTAACAATTTTTAATAACTTTACTAAATACAAAGGTTGACGGTATTTATATTTTATCACTATCGAGCTCTGTATAATTGTTATTGGTTGTTTAATGCCATCCACTCTATTTGTATTTTTAATTATGTTACTGGTTCAAGTTTATTTTTGGTAGCAGACGAAGCAGACGGATCACCTGATGGTAAGCGATTGCCGCCGCTCATGGACACTCACGACACCAGTTTAGTCACAAGTGCGCAACAGCACAAACTCAATTTACTTTAATTTCTTTAGTGAACTCAATTTACTTGGTTCTGAGCTAAAGGAGTACTACAGTTTACTAAATGCAAAAAACAGAATCACTCATTTCAATTCAGTGAACTGTTTTGCGCTAGACTCATAGCAAGTTCCTGTGACGTCGTCATTTTATCGCTTATGACGTCATACGCAGTATCCGGTATGTCAACTCTTTTCCCATCAAATCGTTGCTCCCACGAATTTTCCAAGTGTCACTTCGCCTCATAAGTGCCAAATTTATGGGACCATCCAATAGGGACATCTCACTGACCTCCGCTTATTTCTAGCCAGACACGTATTTGGGTACCGACTTAAGACCAAAAGGGCTCTGAGCGATGGTCACTCAGAGGATAAGGTCGTAGGTTCGAATCCAAGCAGACTTCTCAGGATTTTTCATATATATGCACAGACGACATCAGGTCAAGTAACCTCCTTTTCTTTCCAATTTAATCATATTTTGCCTCGTTTTGGACGTTTTAATGAAAACTGCCATTTAGACGTTATTACCGACTTCAAAAAAAGTTCTATGTTCAACTGTATATATATAGTCGGCGCCTAATCCCTGTTGAATACTTGAATGTTATGTGTATTACAAGATAGTATTGGGCGCCGACTTCTGTAACACCTTTTCCTGAGTGTGCTGTTATAAAATGTTTTTTTGAATTGTTTGAAGTGTTAAAAGTATTATTTTACACTTTTAAGTTCGTGGTTTTTTAATCAAAAGTCTTCTTCAACTTTGCGTAGTAGTTCCGAGTTGCGTCCAAAACTGTCGCTTTGGATCCATGACCCAGGATTTGGGGTGTCTGGAAATTACAATGAAGCGACTGCCGTCTGACCTTCGCAACCCTTCGGGGAACCAGGCCAACTGAATCATGGTTACACGTTATTAATCTTTCGATCACACAATGCGAGGAAGAAATTAAGAAAAACGAATTATGGTTGGGAACGCCGAAGAAGTTCGCGCGGTCGTTCACCAATAAGGTGGACCGATCAGTTAATAAAACTCGTCGTCCTCCGAATTCTGCGCAGTCGTAAGAGATGCACTGGACAGAAACAAGTGGAGGCAGATCATCCGCTTCAGATGCAGACATGATGCTGACTACGATCCTCAGACATGAGGGACCGACTCAAGAGACAGAGTAACCTATTTAGCACGCGTCCAGCGTTTTGTATCATGGGAGGCGCCCATCAGGTGACTCGCTTGTTCGTTTGTAGACTCTAGCATAAAAAGAAAAAAAAATACTTTGTGCCCCTGTGCCTCAGATAGTCCCAGGGCCAGAAATGATATATCAGGGCACTGAATCTTCAAATACGCTACTGTTTATCCCAAACTTTGTTTTTTATAGGCGACATGCTCGTAATTTTTCAGCTGACGTGGCCAGCTTTTTATCTTGACAATGTGTAAGAAATATGTTTACGATGAACTATTACTTATTTTTAGGGTTCCGTAGCCAAATGGTAAAAAACGGAACTCTTATTCCGAGATTCGTCATGTCTGTCCGTCTGTTCGTCCGTATATCATAGCCACTTTTCTCCGAAACTATAAGAACTATACTATTGAAACTCGGTAAATAGATGTATTTTGTTAACCGCATTACGATTATTACACAAAAATTGGAAAATAAAATTGGGGGGTCTCCATACTTGAAACTTGAACTCAAAAAAATTTTTTTCATCAAACCTATACGTGCGGGGTATCTATGGATAGGTCTTTTGTAACGCCATGCCACACGTGAGCCACGCCATGCCGCATCGCCAGCCAAGCCAAGCCAGAGCCAAGCCAGAGCCAAGCCAAGCCAGAGCCAAGCCAGCGGAAGCAGCCAATTCGTCACTAGAAATTAACCGTCGCTGAAGTGACTACATCCGTCGTTATGTTCCCGCCAAGCATCGCCAACAGAAATCCACCGTTATCAAATGACGACATCCGGTTTATGTTTTTCGTCGTAGCTCCCCACTACTTTGGGCGGGAAAGATTGTCTTTAAATAGTCAGGGAGCTCATTTCTGGTTGTCATTCTGTATCCTACACTAAATAAGTCGAAACTCTGCTCAAATAGGGAGCGATCTTTAAATAAATAATCTGATCCTGAAAACGGTGCGTTGTTCTTTACCCTTCTGTTTCACTTTAAAAATGATGTTCAGGTTTTTAGCATATTTTTTTTCTAAACACAATACTTTGCGCAAGAGACGCTCCCCGGCTAATAAATGAATTATAAAACTAAAAAAATATATGATGTACTTAGTCATGAAAACTAACAACGAAAATTGGTTTGGACTAGATCTAGTAAATAGTTTTTTTTAATACGTTATAAACCGTAAACCGCAATTTACCTTCCATACCTATATCTTACTTGCTGCAACGGAATCCTTCATGGGCGAGTCCGACTCGCACTTGGCCGGTTTTTTTATAGTGATGGTTGCTCAATGGATGAGAAAACGTCTTCTTCCATGTAGGTCGCTGGTTCGAATCAGAGCATGCACCTCTGGATATTTCCGATCTGTGTGCTTATTCTATCCTATCTTTCTACCTATATTTACGTTTTCTTTTGTTTTTCTTTTATTAGTGAATCCATATTTTATTAGAGAAAAAAATGTCTTTAGACCATTTTCCTAACATCAGCTCGGCGGTGAAGAAAAGCATCGGAATTCTGCACATTGCAGATTGTCTCCAAAACGTGTAACCATGATTCAGTTGGTCTGGTTCCCCTATTTAATGGTTGCGAAGGTCGCTTTATTGTAATTACCCGACTCCTAAAATCCTGGATAATCTTTTTTTATGTGATAGGTGGGACACGAGCAGACGGTAAGCGTAACTCTGGGCTGGTGAAATTGAGAGAGACTCGTCGATCTAAAAACAGTATTTATTTTTAGAAATACATTGTTAGGTATTGAATAACTATAAAAAATAACGTGGGTGGATTATATTTAGGTATTCCTAGTCTAAACGATCTGGATCAAAAAAATAAATATTTTTCCAGGAATAATTTTCCAATAAAGAAATACCTTCATGTTTTTGAATAAATGAGACTTTTATCACAAATAAGGCTTCCAAATGTAACGATAAAAATTCGGGATATTTTTATAGTTACGGTCAAAGTTACCTAGGTGGTGTTTATCCTTTCAGAAACCAAATTCTATAAATACTTTTTATGTGACTTTATTTTTGCATTGCATTATAACTACTCAGTATTTTCTTCTTCTTTAAAAAAAAACATGTTAATAACGCTAGAAAGAAATAACTATGGTTAAGTAGCAAGAGAGTTGGTTCTTGTTTTGCAACTGTGATTTTCATTACCAGGCAGTTGTGAAAAAACAAGAATCTATCGTCTTTGGCAACTGCTTGAGTAGCAAAAATGTTAGTTCTTTTCGGCAACTGGTTGTGAATCTTAGTTGTCAATGTGGCCGGAGGGGTTTCAACTAGTTGAGTGTAAGCCTCTTTCACCATTTTACATTTTTATCGGTATTGAGCTTTTTGCATTCAGTACGAGCCAGCAACCCTCTTCACGTCATCTTCACAGCGCGTCTGAGGTGAAGACCTCAAGGACGCTTCATCAACATCATCATTTCACGCCAATAGACGTCCACGGCTGGACATAGGCCTCCCCCAATGTTCTCCACACAGATCAATCCTATGCCGCCCGCATCCAATGGACTCCCGCGACCTTCACCAGATCGTAGCTTGAGGGCGTTTATTTCTTCACATCTTATTAAATAAAACGGGAATGCATATTTATCCATTCATCTCAGGACTGTCCAAGATTTCGTGTTAACCTCTGGTCACCCCATGTACCTAAGACCTTCGTTAATATTCTCCCTTGTCTCTTTTTCAATACGTCATTGATTCAGAATATTAGTATCTATAGAATTCTCTATACTTGAGGATTTTTTATTAGATATCATCTTTAAGCGCAAGTAGGTACCAAATTTTTCTTCCTTTTTTATTATGTAAGTTATACCCATGTACTGTCAGTCACATACCAATGTAAGCAAATCTCTGTTTCTTCACTGGATTCTTAATCGAATGTCAAACACGTTTAAATATTATAAGAGAAAATTTGACAAACTGCAGTAACTTAATACCTAGCTTTATACCTTGCTTTTAAGTATTGTATTTTTTTATGTCATAAGTGGCAGACGAACAGACGGATCACCTCATGGTAAGCGATTGCCGCCGCCCATGGACACCCGCGACACCAGTGGAGTCGCAAGTGCGATGCCAACCTATAAACCTTCCCTTCGCCCGGATTGGGCCTCCGGTACCCTCACTCACGCAGCGAAACACAGCACAGTGCTGCTTCGCGCCGGTTTTCTGTGAGGCCGTGGTATCATTCCGGTCGAGCCGGCCCATTCATGCCAAAGTGTGGCTCTCCCACGGTCAATGTGTATGTTGTGCAATATAGAGTATCTTTCTATCTATCTTGATGTGTCTGTATCGAAAATCATTTTAGTTTGTCATTCATTATTATTATTTTGAAAGCAAATTTTAGTCCGTTTTGTCTAGCCAATCAGTTGTTTGCATAATGTTTTAGGTACAAAAATTCATTTAAAAAACTAAAAAATATTTCAAGCGTTCTTTGTAGACGCCGTGTGGTCCCCGGCAGAGTAGAATAGGCCACCCTCACTCTTACCGAGGTGTCGTAAAAGGCGACTAAGGTAAAGCTGCTGGCATGATCATCAGCACCCAGAGAAGGAAAACTCTGCATTTATATCAAAACCCTCGCCAACCCATCTGCCAAGCGTGGTGAGTATGGCAATTACCCCTCATGTGATTGAGGGAGGCCCGTGCCCCAGCAGTGGGGACTTAAATGGGCTGACGATGTTCTTTGTAGTCCCTCATGAAAGTCAAATCAGATTAATGTATAATGTGACTAAGAATAATTTGAATCACTATTAGATTACATATATGAAATAGGTATATAATTATATCAACTGTCCTCATAAACTTGTAAGACAAATTGAGACTCTAAACATAATGCATCAAAGCGTAAATTCAAAGTGTCAGGTTTATATTGTGACGTAGACAAAGTGTGATTACGGGTCATAGGTCCAGAACAGGCCCGGATTCAGGTCGTGCCCCGACAACAATATTAATGGGGACATTTACTATTTATGAGCGCAACTCTATCTAATGGCATAGCCAACATAGTTTCACAGGATAAAGACAGCCAGTAGCATCACATGGCAAAGGAAAATCCAGCTAAGGCGCCGGAGGGGCGGGGAGGGGGTTACTATTATAAATTGGGAACTAAGGATAGACCCGAAACAAAATTCGTGCCAGCCCGTTTTAACATTGCGTGTTGGAACGGGATGACATGAGCTTTAGTATGGGTAATAACTTCAGATCGAAATTTAGAATAAGGTGGAAGAAGCTTTAATTTCTTTAGAATTTTCTTTAAAATAAATAGAAGTAAAAAGCAGACATTTAATTAATAAACGTACTTAAAAAAGAAGAATTGATTACGTTACTAAAGATGTAAAAAGAGAGGAAGCCAAATATTCAATGCGTTCTGTCCAGCATAACGTATGTACATATAATGTGTTGGCCGTCAAACAAAATATTAAATATACTAAACTAATTAAATATTTAAAGTATGTATGTACCTACTTATAATTAATATCCCCCTGGATATTAACTATAAGTAGGTACATACTTCCTCTTCCTCTCTTCCTGGACTAATCCAAAGGGGGAGACCCCCACCCAAGACCCCCATGATCCAACCCTTTGGATCTGCCCTTGTCACATAGGGCATGTTAATGGAAGTTAAGGTTGCCAAAACAGTGCATCAAATACTGTGTCCACGCGAGCAAAGTGTACTTCCGCGTTAGGGTGTCCCCTACCAACTAGAGTAAAGGAAACAAACGGACCAGTGTAGCGACCTCACTAGTATATCTTTTATATCTATCTATCTATTACTGTTGCTGGATGTAGTCATCATCATCATCATCAGCCCATTTAAGTCCCCACTGCTGGGGCACGGGCCTCCCTCAGTCACATGAGGGGTAATTGCCATACTCACCACGCTTGGCAGACGGGTTGGCGAGGGTTTTGATATAAATACAGAGTTTTCCTTCTCTGGGTGCTGATGATCATGCCAGCAGCTTTACCTTAGTCGCCTTTTACGACACCTCGGTAAGAGTGAGGGTGGCCTATTCTCCTCTGCCGGGGACCACACGGCCAATCATCACGGCTGGATGTAGTGCTCTCTCATAAACAATTTGTGCTTTACTTGGACGATGGGGCAAGGAGCTTACCCAAATAAAAACATCCCTTTTTTATTAATTAATTTATTTTTGTTTTATTAGGTTATGTGTCATTCATGTCACGTTCACCGATTATCCGTAGTTCTAATTCTAAAATATATCAGAGCAAAACTGTTTCTTTATGAATGAACGAATAATTACTTTATCATCAGAACAAATTATTACTTATAATGTACTTATACGTAGTCAATAATTTTAAGTTTTGGGTCCCTGAACTAGGGAAACCCTGTATATCAGGCACCCTGTATTTCTTCTTTCTTTCTTTCTTCTTTCAATTCCAAATGCTCCATCAATAAATTACAAATCACTTAATCTTACAATTTAATGAAATTTATTTGCGTAAAACACGATGTAAAAGTGAGAATGACAATCGTAAAAGTTCAGCATGCTGTGTCTTAACATAGGACATGAAAATTTTAAGAAAGTTATACATTTATATTATTCAAATCAAATCAAATCAAATTTATTTGTTCAGACAACATAGTCCACGGGTTAGTAAAAAGTCGCTTATAAACATAGGGTTAGTGAGCATAATAAATAATAACAAAGTTTACTTGGTCATGTACCTAAGAGGCACTCCGTATACATGTGATCCAGAGGGAGTGCTAATTTTGACCTCGGTCATTGTTCGTACAAAGTGCCTCAATATAGGTGCATGCGGATCATCTGCTATTACCTTCAGGATGCTGTTGTCCCTATCATTATTCCCTATCATTATTATTAATGTTATTCCCTATTATTACACATAATAACATATTTTAGAAACTGTTACTACACAAACATGCAAAATTATTAACGATTGGTTACATTACATTTTATGTAATATACTTAATTATTATCGTTATTTTAAATGTCAGCATGATCCTCTGATCCTATAATTAGTTCATTTATGTTTTTCATATTATCTTGAGGCTCTCTTCGTTTAACAATAAGGATGATTTTAACTCTACCTAACTTACTACAAACATAAACATTTGTTTATTTTACTGCGTCAAACATCAAACTTATCAGATTCAATTAGAACCAAAGAAAACAAAGGCATATAAATTCACAATTGGCGATAAGAAATCCGCGTAAAGATTTTATGTGATCCTAAGAAACGACTCATGACTAATTGTGACGGTTTAGGGGGGTTTTATTCGCCTAATATGGGTTTATGGCTGGCCATGGGTTAGGGTTAGTGGTGTGAGCAAAAATCCCGGCATTGAGATCATAGAGTAACATTATGTATACTGAGATAGAGGCATCAGTCGGCTAGCCAGTGCTAGCGCCATCTACAGGAAAATGACCAACACTCAATGGCTATGTAGTACGGCTACCTTTGAAAACCAGTCAGCCAGACGATGAAATAAAATATCAGAAATAATTTTATTTGCTATTATAACAAACTTTCTAATACCTTTTGAATTTGCTCATGTGGGCAGGCTTGAGGTCATTGGAAACACGCTTTGCTAGCGCGATGTAAAAATGCATGGTGACATCTACCGAAACAACGCCGAACCATCTGGTGATTACTTTTTAAAGCTACATCTGCTTTTTACAAGCTCCATCTAACGAAAACCGCTGAACTATTCCCATACTAAGGAAAATTGAGATTCCACGAAGATTTTAGGAAAAAATGACTCCCTAAAAATATTTATACATTGATGGAATTATTATCAGGAGCCTATCGTGTGCCACTGCTGAGCAAAGGCCTCCCTTCGCATTTCCTTTTACCACATTTCTCAATTTTGGGCAACTGTAGTCCAGTTGAGGCTATAGGAATAGGATATATAGCTTCCGATTAAGATTCTTTACTTGTTTATTTATTTATTTAAACTTTTATTGCACAAATTTTGATACAATAAGGCGAACTTAATGCCAAGAAGCATTCTCTACCAGTCAACCTTTGGGTCATGCAGAAAGTGCAGTTACTTCTTAAAGATCATTCATCTTAAGCTACCTTCTTACAAATAGCGATCTAAAGTTATTACCGTACTATAGCTCATGCTATCCCATTCCGACATGCAATATTAAAGAGGGCTGGCATGAATTTAGTTCCAGGACTATCCTTAGTTTGCGATTTGTGATAAGAGGTATTGAGACTTATCTATCTAATACAGGCAGTCCACTATTTATTATCTATATTTATACTCTATTAGGCAGTCTCGACGTTCTCGGTGAGGGAAAATATCCTAAAGAAACCTGCACGTTTCGAATAACATAAAAAAAATCAAGGTCAGCTAGATCCGACTTTCAGTGTTCAATTATTTTTTAGCACACGCTTGTCAACCCGTTTCCGCATCAAACTGGTGAGTGCCAATATTTGACGCTCTGTTTTGATTATCACATTTCATAAGAATTGCATTCGTAAGCCGTGACGGAACAAAATAGGGACTAGTAAATCAGTTGATCACACGTTGTTGAGACGACCCGGCAACAAAAAGGGACGCAAGATATACTTGTTACTTTTACGATAGAATATTTGAGGCTAATAAAGTGAGGGGTTAGATACGAAAAACAGAGAACACTAATGCGTATAGAAGTCTTCTTTTATTATATCACATATTTAGAAACTTTTTCGATTTCGCCCCTCATCGGAGTATACTGATCCGTGCAGGCACGTATTTAGGTTGTTGTTTCTGGAACTGAAATTCTAAATTTCTAGTCTATTAGTCGATAAAACGCTCATCTATATTTAATATAATTCGTTCGTGTGTTGTCTAGCTTGTAAAGGTAAATGACTGTTTGTTTTAAAAGCAAAATCTAGAATAATGGTAGATAGTTTTAGCGGTCTTTGTATTTTGTCCCGGTTAAGCCTTGGGACGTTGTCACTTCGGAGCCCGGAATCCGCTTTTCTGCTTGAACTCCTCCACTTTGTACGGTCTTGATCAATTTTTTGGCACGCATGTCATCCTTTACGATGTCAAGCCACGCCTTTTTGGGTCTACTCCTTCGGCAGGGACTAGCAATCGCTGGTAGCATAGCCAGTTGTTTCCCACGTAGCCGTCTGGTTTTCGCAGGAAATTACCAAACCAAATTACCAAACCAAGGTAGGTAACTCTCCAGCAGTTTGTCTGCTCTGTCACGAACATACGGCTTATGATCTCTATCTCACTATTAAGAGAACTTCGACATTTAAAAACTCAAGATGAAGGCATGTGTGGCAAAGCCACTATCCATGTAGCCATCTGTTATAAAAAATATATTGCTTTTACTTTCTCTCCCTAAATACACACCTGCCCTCACATTATCCGGGAACGTGTTTTATCAAAAGATATACTATCGCATCTGCTTGACGCCCGGGAATGACGTTTTTGTAATCTAACTTTTTACGTCATCAATCATTTTGCTATAAAAGTGGTGGCTTAAACGGAGATTATTAAAATACTTTACAGTGAGGTCACTGGTTTACAACCGTATGCATGCATACAATAAAGCCACATTTTTGAGCTGCACACTATATGTTGTAACGTGTTTTCTGAGGCACGAGGGTACATCATGTTGGTCCTGCGCTCGATCCCTCTCCGGTCGTGTTACACTGGTGTTTATCGTCATATGAGGGTAAGGGAATAGAGAGTGCACTTGTGTTTGCGTGCACACTTGGGCACTATAATATTCATATCCTGAGTACGTGATTGATCGTTGAGATTGGCTGCCGCACCCGTAATGGTTGGATATTATTATTATTTTCAAGGTTTTAACTTTCTCCCTCCTGTTTCAAGGAGTGGGTAATATATGTCAAGTGCTACTGCTATCAATCAAAATATTATAATGGTGGTTTAATATATAAATATATTCTCCTTTTAAAGAGCACGTAAACATAGTTGAGGGCTTTTGGCAAAGCAAAGCATATTATAATTATTATTACCTATAAGCAGTAAACCCAAGGACTCTCGGTACACGGTAGAGTTCCACACTTACATTAAATCAAAATGTAATCTAAGATTCCACATTCATTAGTAATGAATCATAATGACAGTTCAATTTTACAAAATGGCCAGTAAGGTTTAAGGGAAGTAACCTTTGAATTCGACCATTATAGAGTTATGGCAGTCGGTGTCATATTTAATTTATAATTAATGAATAAAAAAACCATTCACCTGCCGCGATACAACAACTCTCTGCAATGCACTCGAGTAAAATATTTATAATTTTTGGAGAGTTGCCTTCAGTCAATGTTCATTAAATTTAAATTGTAATGTAAATATTCCTGAAAGTCGCATGAATGTTTGTCCTGTGTTGTGATCTAACCCACGACCTTTGGCACATGAATCAGGATCACTATCAAATGCGCCATTGGGCCATTAAATAAAATGTTCAAACTATCAATCTACTGATCAACGATGTATTATAAATCCAAACTGAATTAATTAAAGAGAACCAGCTCATTAATAGACCAATTTTCTGCTAAAGAACGTGTCTTTTTAATTACTTGATATTGGCAGAGTTGCCTCATATGCGCCACAACAAGCCATAAAAAAGGTAATAACCCGAAACCTCAGTATTTTCTGCAACGTATGTTGATATCTGCTACGCTGATTTTCAAGTTGGACCTTGAGCAACGAGAGGTTGACATGAAAGCCCATAATCACTTCTCATAGGTAATAGGCAATGACTTTGGCCTTTAGTTACAAAACAAACGTACATTATCCATAATATACCATCACGATGTTTTATTAATCGCTTCGTAAGCAATCGCGTGCTTATTGTAATTAAACCATTATTATTGCATCTAAAAAAGTAATAATTCGTTGGCGATATCGTTATTATAGGCTTGTAATTAGGAGATTGGAGTTCGATGCTATCTCGTCGCTAAGCACGATAGAAGTCATAGTATAGAATCATTTATTAAAGTCGCCGTCAAAGACTGAACGAAATCACTGTTAACATTTAGGTTGAGGATTTTATTAGATACAGTGTTTTTGTACGAACCATACTATAGTTTTTTTATGTCACTGTCACATAATAAGGGTTTTCATTATCATTGCCAGACTCCTCAAATCAAAAATCATGGTCCAAGGGTACCCCAGGCGCCAGAGAACTTTGGATGCAACTGAGAAGTACACGCTAAGATGTGGAGCGCATTATAAGGATTTCCACCAAAACTAAGCTTGTAGCTGTGAAAAAAAGATGCCACGCAAGCCTACTCATCCGTAGCATGCATCCATAGCACGCAACCGTAGTACACATGCGTAGCACTTATTCGTAGCACGCATCCGTAGCACGCATCCGTAGCACGCATCCGTAGCACACATCTATTTCGATACAAAAGTTATAGAGTAGTTGAACCCGTTTCCAAAACTGCTATGCTAGTGGACCAATGAGCATGACAATTGATTAAAAAATGTCGCATCCATAGCAACTTAGTGTAGCACATCTTTGGTGGAAAGGGACCCGCGATTTTCGAACATCTCTAAGTGCTTATCTCTAAAAGCTTACTTAAACTTTATGAAACAAACACTCCATTGTCTCAAAGATGCAAAGCATTGAATAAAAACACACAGACGACAGCAATTGAGGAAAGTCCAGCGTTTTCAATCAAGCTATCTGGCGCAGGGCACGGATTCAGCCCACTTGCTGACCGAGTTCCCCAATTTAGACGATTAACGGAAAGTCCGATTCGCTCAGCACTAGGGCCGTCACAATATTAATCGATAAAATCAAAGCTAATAGAGCAATTTTAAATCGATATTGTAAAAGTATTTATCTAATGAATCGAGAAAGTTAGATATAATATTAAATTATTAATAAAACAAAGTATTTGATTTTTTTCCTATGTCCTGTGATTACAGGACATAGGAAAAAAATCACAAACATTGATTAATGCCTATGTTACAGGGACAATGTTACATTTTACTAGTTAAAATGTTTTTTAAAATTGCTTCATCTTTTTAGAGTTTATTCTGCACAAAAACCTTTCTTATTTTTGGTTATAAGTACATTTAAAGACAAGATAAAGATACAGAACATTAATGTACATTAAATTCTACTCTACAAAAACATTTAAATACATCAGGTGACGATTTATCGACATAAAAATAGCTTTACATCCCTACACACACAACCAAATTGCAAATGGCGGATTCGATGGAAAAAGTAGGGTAACGGATGATGTGATAATTCAGCCACTGATCTCATTTATCAGGGAATTGAACTCTTATTATAATCTAAGGGATAAACACTGATTAATTTTATAAAGAAGTGTTTTAGATAACTACAAAATATCTTTTTTACAAACCGATTGATTATAGACATGTAATATATCGACGACCCGTTTGGAACAGTGGTAGTGAACGCTGCCTTTGGTCCAAGGGTTGCGGGTTCGGTCCCCGCACAGTACAAACATTTGTGTGCATAAACATGTCTGTTTGTATTGGTCTGGGTGTGTTCTATGTATTATACATATGTATTTATAAAAGAAAAGTATTATATGTATATATTAGTAATCCCACTGTTGATTCTGATATCCGTAACACAGGTGTTTGAGCTACCTATCTCGGAGTCGGATCAATGTATGTGATGTTGTGAAAAAAAAAAAATCATAATATGGCGCTTGCAACAGCGCCGAAATATCGGAGACTCAAAAATGAGGTACATAGTAGAAATATTAATTTATTTTATTTTTTTCAAAATTCACAGCTCTTAATATTTTTTTTTAATTTATTAACGAACCACAAACAAGTTTCCAATGATATTAAGTTACGAAAGTATAAGGTTGTACATTGTAAATTATTGAAAACTCAACATTGCTGGCTACATATTTATAACAAACTAATTTTAACAGAGACTCAAGCAACTATGCAATTTATAAATACATTGTAGATGCTTAAATAAAAAACCTAAACTTATATAAATACAGGGTGCGTCGGTAAACAGTCCCCTCCTTCTATCAGCATAATAATAAATAAATAAATATTTCACAACATCACATACATCGATCTGACTCCGAGATAGGTAGCTCAAGCACCTGTGTTACGGATATCAGAATCAACAGTGGGATTACAAATATATACATATAATACTTTTTTTTGTAATTACATACTTATAATACATAGAAACACCCAGACCAATACAAACAGACATGTTCATGCACACAAATGTCTGTACTGTGCGGGACCCTTGGACCAAAGGCAGCGTTCACTACCACTGTTCCAAACGGGTCGTCATAAAGTACCACATTTCGAACAACTTCCGTTTTAAAACCTTTAGGAAATTCGTTGAAATTTTATTAGAAATGTGTTTCGTCTTCCCATACAATATTACACAATATAAAAAGTTATGCACTACTTACAGCCAATGACAGGTTTTAAATACATTTACAAACTTTTATAAATTCAACGCCAAGGATGCCCCAAAAAGGAAATACAACAAAAATAAAATAAAACCATTTAGTACTGTATTCGGCCTTGCACGTGATAATTTATTTATGTGTGTGTGTGTGTGTGTGTTAGTAATCAATCTAATTTAATGTCTTATCAAAATAACCTATCAAAAACTTACTTCTTTAAGGCTCCCTTACCACCTTATTAAAAATCGGAATCTAAAGTTATTACCTTACTAAAACTCATGTCATCCCGTTCCAATGCGCGATGTTAAAAGGGGCCGGTACGAATTTTGCTCCGGGACTATCCTTAGTTCGCGATTAGTAATAAGGGGGTAAGAGTCCTAAAATAAGTCCAAGGATGAAGTCATTTTGTTCATATTATTGAATTTTGAGCATAGTTACTGCGAGTAAACGAACTACAAAAGAGAATCGATATCGTAAATATGAGACTTTCAATTTATTGTACAAATGTAGCTACACGTTGGATTACTATAATAATCTGTCAAATTACCAACCACCAAGCCAAGTTGGAATCACCAACATATTTTTAATGATTGTAATGAAATCAAGATAAGTGATTTTTAAACTTGGGTATTTCGTACACTGGATTTATGTCACTACCATCTCTAGCAAAATTTAAAAAAATGTTGTTACTAACATTTTAAATCTTGCTACAGGTGGCGCCACTGAACTAGAAAATGGCTCTTAACGTCTAATACATTTACTTCAATATCAATTAATAAACGAAAACATATAACTCTTCATAAGTCAGATCGTGCTACTTCACTGCAACACGAAAGGCACATTAATTTCCAAATTACCGCTTTTACATCGCTCTTTATAATCGACGCCTGACATTTATTGTCTTTTTTGTAAACGGCCCAATTTATTATTGAACTTCGTAATGTCACCGGATTACGCGGAATAAGGTTTTTTATGACTTACCTAATACAAAATTATGGAGTGTATCTGATTTACGAGGAGATAAAATAAATATCAAAGTTGAGGAAGTGCCATTACTTATAGTTTTATTTTATAAAATCTAAGGCATTTAGGAGGGTCAACGGGCAGGGGGTATATATGGCATTTTGACTTTTTGGTTGAGCAACTTTGACCTTATACTATCCCGCTGCAAGGCAATGGCCTCCATAATAAAAATCAAGTTATCGCTACAATGATGGGATTAGGCTTAATCACCACGCTTGCCCATTGCGTATTAGTGATCACAAACCCGAGCTATGTTCGGAAAATTCGAATCATACTTTTCGCTCGACCCAGGAATCCAACCCAGGACCCCGAGATCACGGCCCGGTACTTGAACCACTAGACCAACAGAGCGGTCTATTTATACGTATTCGTCATATGTATTTATACATATGAATAAATTCATAACACGTTGACCTGCTTTCTTAGTATATAATATCAGACACAACAGAGGGATTACAAATACGTATATAATACGTATATCCTACACCCCGCAAAACAACCTTTCGATCCCATTGATGGTAAAATTTATATTCAATACTGTAGCTTAAACAATGTATTTGGGAAACTATCGAAATCATAATCCTTCAATAAAATGTCTTTAGAGTAATATGAATATATTAATTCTGCCAAAAAATAATTTTGATTAAATCATAGGTTTCAAGTAGTGATGAAAGAGACTCAGGCTTTTAAGGCTTTTAATAAAGACTCGCCTTATTTTGACGCCTCACGACTGACTCAGTCTTTTAGTCCCCAACCTTTAGTCTTAAGACTAGTCTCATTAGTCGAAGTCTTTTAACTAAAACGCTCAGCAGTTACTTAAACAGCTTAAAGGACTTAAACAGCTTAAAGGACTTAAACAGCTTAAAATTCTGGCAACATGAGTCGCCTGAGGATTCGAGAGTCGTAAGCCGGTTCATTATCCATTTGCATAAAAAATTGAACCCTAAAATATAATGTGTATACAGGGTGGATATCTTAAATGGGTCAGTATGGGGAAGTACCTTAACCGTTGCCGCTACGCGAAAATGATCTTAGGAGACTATTTGTATTTTTTCGTAAAAATATGATCCCCATTCACAGATTTTCAAAAAATGTACAGTCAACAAGAAAAACACCAGTTTTCAAAAAAAATTGTTAGATGCCAATCGAGCCTG
This sequence comes from Marasmia exigua, assembly GCA_019059595.1. Lineage (NCBI taxonomy): Eukaryota > Metazoa > Arthropoda > Insecta > Lepidoptera > Crambidae > Marasmia > Marasmia exigua. Next base: position 12,501,056 of record CM032480.1, on the reverse strand, counting down.
TTTCAGATACACTGATCAAAAACTTCTTCGGGACCAACCCAGGTTGGAGTACTAAATAAGTCAGAAATCGCAAAAAACTTTTCCCATACATTTTGTACCAATTCGAAGAATATTATTCAAAAAAAAAATGTGATGCCAATCGGTCCTATTTCTAATTTTAATCAAAACCTTCTAAGGGATCTACCCAGGTTGGAGTACTAAATAAGTAAGAAATTGTAAAACCGTCATTGAAAAAGAATAAAAACACGTAGCCTTTTAAGTCTCTTTAAGCCGTATAAGGCGTTAAGTCGTTTTAGGCATTTAAGTCGTTTTAGCGCAACTAGTCTTATACGTTAAATGACTGAGTCGTATTATTGAAGGCTAACAGCTAGTCTTAATTTTAAAGCAAAGTCGTGTATAAAGAGGCGAGTCTTATTTTAAACGACTTAAAGGACTGAGTCTCTTTCATCACTAGTTTCAAGACTTTTAAATCACAAAGTTTAGTGTAGAGTGTCATGATGATTTGTAGATTGATATCACTTCTCGGCAGTTCTCTGAAAAAAGACACTACATTTGTACTCTTAAAACCAGATTTGCGTCAGCTGACAACATGGAGCGTTGAAATTCTACCGATGGAATTATCTAATTTTATCTGCCAACTATAATCACTTCTTTTCGGTACATTAGTTCCGTGTTATACCAATAGATGGCACTGGGCGT